>OY987212.1:17012822-17570858 GCA_963920805.1 Primula vulgaris
TAGTCATATATTCAAGAAATTAGCAAACCTCACACCGTATGAAAACAGGAAACTCGTTAGCTATGGCTTATTAACATGGATATAGCATCGCGAAACCAATTGGAATATATCTAATAGCCAATACAATCTAGAAGATACCGGTTGGAAGTCATTGTTACTAATGAAAGTTTGTTAAGGCTAGATTTTCTGCAACTTGTAAGCAACTGCATGTATAATTGATGCTGAGAAAAAAATTGACTTCTACCAGCTTTTAACTTCTTTTTTCAACAAAAAAAACCTTTAAACTTAGAATATTAGCTGAACAAGCAAATGTAGGTCATCTTGTAAGATTTTTTCTTTTATGGAAAACTCTTAAGTTCAAAAGTCGAAAGCAAAGACCCTTAAAATCAATGACTGGAAAAGATAGAAAGAAGATAAGCATATTCCAGAATTAAGCAGATCAGGGAAATTGTTAGTTATACTAGCTTGAGTAATAACCAGAAATGTGCTTATGTGACAAATGTATCAGCTAGTAATTAGCTTGTTAAGACTTTATTTGTTGCATCTTTTAAGCAGCTAACAGGCCTAATTGTTGACGAGGAAAAATCCAAAAAACTTAAGATACTAGCCGAACAATCAAATGTGGTTTAAGTCATAAGCAAACATGAATACATAGAAAAGGCTGTGCAAAATTTGAAACCAAACAAGCACTTAATATTAATAACCTGAAAAGAATTTAAGAAAGAAGTACTTTGGTAGTACCGATATGGGCTCAAAACGGCAGCCGGAATCTTCAACTTCCGAGTCAGTGGCTTCCATGGCTTAATAAGGAGTTCCGATGGCGCCGCATCTGGATTATTTTTGTCCTTTTCGACGTCGTCTTTTGGCCATATTGCATTTCCGTACCCATAAGTGCCCTTACTCTCAAACAACCAACGGTTAAGATCAAAATCCGTAGTTGCCTGGCTCTTCATTGGTGCTCCCTTGGACTGCTTCATCAAAGACAGTCTCCTTTCCGTCTTTGAGATCCCCTCTGGAGGTAAAGATAGCGGCATTTTGTTACTATCCACAGCGTTCTCGTCCAAATCGGTCTCCTTATAAGGCTCTTTACACCCAGGGCAGAGCCCATTGCCGGTCTTCACAGAGTCGATATAACAGTCCCTGTCGAGAAGTTGTTAATTATCTCATAGAGACCATATATTGATTTTTGAGTTGAAAAGAGTTTCATTCTTTCTCAAAGAGAAAATTTCAATGCAGCTTTAAAGTAAATTAGTTGGTTTTCTTTGTTTTCAGGAAAAACATCTATGTTCGTCCACCTTTATCTTCTGTGCATTCGGGACAAAACTCACAAAAGGATAGACTTTTAGCAGCTCAACCAAATGTAATTCAACTTTTAAGCACACAGAACTAAACTTATAAGTTGAAACCAAACAAAGCCTATCAGGTAACTTATAAAAAGGTATATGAGCTTTAATATTGCATCATAGTAGGTCATGTGGTTGTATAACATTTTCTATTCCTTAAAAATCATAATAAGTCCTTTTTATATCAAAATCAATAAGCTCTAATATTGTATCACAGTGGGCCAGCAATAAAACCTGCATATCTTGAAATCGCATTCACAAGGGAGGATATCATCTCCTCTCTCGTCGCTCATCACCTTTCCGTCGCAACCCCTCACCGCACAAGAAGACCCTTTTGCCCCTGCCATCTGGGGGTGAGTCGTCTCAGACTCAATCACTTTGTCCATGAGGTGGGCCCGGGTCACGCTATTGAACCCGCCAGTGAACAAGGAGCTAGATACGTATTGTTCCTCGACTCTCTGGAAAACATTTGTGTCCATGGGCTGGTTGTTGGGGGTGTGGGACGCCATGACAGTGTAGTCATTGAACTCACCGCTGGCTATACCGCTTTCAAATGATTTTGATTGGTCCATTGAGTAATCAACGTATCGGCCCGAGGTTGTTCTTTTTACGAATGTCACTGTCACGGGGCTTAATGACCCTGCAAGTGGCAATCTGGAAGCCATAGGTGACCTTGCGATAGGTGATCTTGAACCCATACTGTTAGGACCAGATTTCTGGTCTAAATATTGTTTATTGTCTATTGGTTTTCACTAAATAAATCATAACTGTTGTTAAGAACTAAGACAGGATTGACAGGTTCCAAGTACCAGTTGCAACCTCAGTTACAACCTACTAAGTTAGTAGTGTTAGGTTTCAAGTACCAGTTGCAACCTCAGTTACAACATACTAAGTTAGTAGTGTTAGGTTTCAAGTACCAGTTGCAACCTCAGTTACAACCTACTAAGTCAGTAGTGTTAGGTTCCAAGTACCTGTTGCAACCTCAGTTGCAACCACTAGTTCCAACCTGCTGGTAAGCAGAATTCTGTCTTGTTCTATAAATCCGCATAACTATTCTTTAATGCTAATTATTTGTTAAGAGGTATGCAGGATATATTCTCATATGATTCTAAAGGTTTAAAATGCGTTTATTGAGAATATCAAAGTGGTAAGGAAAGATTTCCTAAAAGATATAAAGAGATTAGTTATGTTTCCTTTACATTAATAAATCTTTATCTCTATTTTTATACAAATCTTTATCACATGTTTCAATCTTTGTTCCTTATCAAACTTAGTAGGATATGTTTAAGATTGAATGAAATTAGGAGTTAATGTCTTACATGAATATTTAAAAGATATTATCTTTCCAAGATATGGTCTTTTTATATGTTTCCTAATTATAGGAAAATACTAACTCCTACAATCAAGCTTGTTATTAAACAGGTATCAACCAATCATGATTGAAGTCTATCCACGCTGAAGAATCACATAATACATGGAAAGACTGAAGTCAATCATTAAAGTCAAAAGCAATCACAAAAGACCTTCAAGATAGAAGATTGTTTTTACTTATATAGTTGATAACTTAGCTTGTAAAAAGTGTGTGTTCTAAATTATAAATAACCCATTCTTAAGAGAATACACGAGTGCTTGAAAAAGAAAACAATGGTGGGATGTCATTGATTTATAAGTGATAGTTATAGAGTAGGAGCAATATAGAGATAGGCAGAAAAACCTAGAGGGAGTCTAAGTGTTTTTCGTTAAGACTTGAGTCCTATATTGTAAGCTTTTTATAATATCATAATCTGGGTAAGTGCCCCGGAGACGTAGCCTAGTTAGGTGAACTCCGTTGTTAAATGTGCGTGTGATTTAATTCAAGTACATTTAACTTTTTACAGTTCTGTCCATTAATACACTGGGTTCCAACTGTGGTTGCAACCTCACTTAGAACCTAACTGCAAAACTGCAACTAGAACAGCGGATAGGAATTTCAATTGGTATCAGAGCTTCACACTAGATCTTACTTAGTGTGGATCCTGTGTTCTAGTAAAGATGGACTTAATGAGGGAAGGAAACACTTTCAACAAACCTCCATTGCTTGAAGGAGGAGTAAATTATGGAGTATGGAAAATCAGAATGAGGTCCTTCATTAAACAGCAGAATGAACATGCATGGAAAACTGTGATGTATGGATGGGAGGCTCCAACTGCCATTGATAGTGAAGGAGAACTGGTTTTTATACCTGAAGACAGATGGTCTGCTGATGAAGACAGAAAATCAAGTGCCAACTAAACAGCCATAAACTTGATCTTTGCTGGTGTAACTCTCAGTGTATTCAGGTATATCTCTCATTGTGAAACTGCCAAAGAGGCATGGGATATTTTGCAAGTTACTTTTGAAGGAACTGTTAAAGTAAAAGCTTTCAAACTTCAACAGTTAACTACTCAGTTTGAAAACTTAAGAATGGAGGAAGATGAAAACATTGAACAATTTAATGGTAGAATCTGCCACATTACTCATCAAGCTGGAACCTTAGGTGAAAAATACAGTGATGCTAAACTTGTTAAGAAAACTCTTAGGTCACTCCCATAAAGGTTTGAAATTAACGTTACAGCTATTGAAGAATCAACAGACTTAGATAATCTTAAACTTGAAGAACTTATAGGAAATCTAAGCACTCATGAGCTGAAATTCTTTAAACATAAAAGACCAGAAAAGGGAATAGCATTTCAGGCTAAGAAATCTGAACCTAGTGTCTGTGATAAAATGAGTGATGAAGAACAGCTAGCTTTCTTTGCTAAAAAGGTTTAGAAAAAGTTTTATAAGAGAAAAGAGGATGATACTGGTCCTTCTAAAAACTTTCAGAAAAGGGATAACCTATTTAAGACAGAATCTAGGTTCAATAATAACTCTACAGGAAAGTGGAATTCTAAAGAGAAGGATAACAAAGATTACAAGCCTAAAGAGATTCAGTGTAGAGAATGTAGAGGTTTTGGTCACATTCAGGCTGAGTGTGCAAACACTTTAAAAAGAAACAAAAATGCTTATATAACCACTCATAGTGATAGTGATTCTGAGAGCAACAGTGATGAAGAGGATGATTCTAACTTTGTTAATTTTATGGGAATAATCACTGAAAAAGAACCTACTTATGAAAGTGACTGTGAGCATGTTTCAACCATAGTTACAACTGCTCTTGAAACCTATAGCAGTGATGAGGAAGAACCTTCTGATGAAAACATTACTCAGCAATATCTTGTTCTTTATGAAAAGTATAAATGTCTGAGTAAACAATCCTTGATCATAAGCAAGCTTAATGTTAATCTAAAGGATGAGGTTAAAAGTCTTACTGAGAAGCTTAACTTACAACTGACTGAACTTACTGAAACTAAAAAGAAAATAAAACTGCTGAATGTTTCTGCTTCAGAAAAATTAGATGACATGCTGTCATATTCTAGAGGCTCTAAAGATATCAGTGGTCTAGGTTACTATGGTGGTAAAAGTACAGGAAAAACCACCTTTATTGAAGCTGTTGCTAAAGCTAAAACTCATGATTTTGAAAACAAGGTTAGAAGCTCAGTTGCAACCAGATTTGCAACCAGGAATAAAACTCAGGTTTTTGTAAAGAAGGTTAGAAGCTCAGTTATAACCAAAGTTGCAACCATGAATAAACTGAATAGCTTTAAGGATAAAAATAACTTTAGGTTGAAGCTGTGTAATTTCTGTAAGAAACATGGTCATTCTGAAATCCAGTGTTATTTAAAAAGAAACAGAAAGTATATTTCTCAGAAAACCTGGTTGGCCTCTGTCAATAAAAATTTGAACTGGGTCTGGAAAGCTAAAGAAAAAGCTACCTTAATTGCTAACAACAAAGCTGTCATTAACTCTTTGAATGCTGTTACTTCTAATGATTGGTATTTTGACAGTGGTTGCTCTAAGCACATGACAGGTACTGCAAGTCTCCTAAAAAATGTCACCATTCTTACAGGAAACACTGTTGTGTTTGGAGGTGGAGATACAGGTAAAATTGTTGGTAAAGGTACCTTAAACAAACCTGGAATGCCTGATATTGAGGATGTTTTTCTTGTAGATGGTCTAAAAGCTAATCTTATTAGTATCAGTCAACTCTGTGATAACAAAATGATTGTTAAAGTTGACAAAGAAAGGTGTCTAATTACTAATCTTAACAATGATTTAATCATGACTGGAGTTAGATCAACCAACAGCTGCTATGTGTTTGAAAATGCTGAAAAAGAATTGCCTCAAAGTAGGTGTAATCAAGCCATTACTAATAATGTGGATATTTGGCATAAAAGGCTTGGGCATGTGAATTACAAAACCTTAGATAATCTTGTTAACAAGGAATTGATAAGAGGAATTCCTAAACTTAGTGCTAAAACTCAAAGTGTCTGTGGTGATTGTGCTATAGGCAAACAAACCAAAAGTATTCACAAAAGTACAAGTCAAATCTACACTAAGAGAGTCCTAGAACTTCTTCATATTGACTTGATGGGGCCTATGCAAACTGCTAGTATAGGTGGTAAGAAGTACATTTTGGTAGTTGTAGATGATTTCTCTAGATACTCTTGGGTAGTGTTCTTAAAGGATAAGTCTGAAACTTTTGAACTGTTCAAAACTCTGTGCTTAAAACTGCAACTTGAAAAAGGTTCCACCAGTGGTAATATTGCTAGGATTAGAAGTGATCATGGAACTGAATTTGAAAACATCAAGTTTAGAGAATTCTGCAACTCCTTAGGTATAAGTCATGAGTTCTCTGCTCCTAAGACTCCACAGCAAAATGTCATAGTTGAAAGAAAAAATAGAACCATTCAGGAAATGGCTAGAGTCATGCTTAACTCTAAGAAACTTGCCAACAGATTTTGGGCTGAAGCTGTTAATACTGCCTGTCATATAGTTAATAGAGTTTACATTACTAAAGGCACTTCCATGACAGCTTATGAAATATGGAAAGGTAGAAAACCCAATGTTAAGTATTTTCAAGTCTTTAGGTGTGTCTGTTACATTCTCAGAGATAGAGAGCATCTTGGTAAATTTGACTCTAAAAGTGATAAAGGGATCTTTCTTGGTTATGCTCAGAATAGTAGAGCATTTAGAGTCTTCAATCAAAGAACAAAATGTGTTATGGAATCTTATAATGTGCTATTTGATGACCTAAAAACTGTTGATGAGATTACAGGTGATAATGAACAGCCTGAGATTGCAGAAAAAGAGAAAGAAGAAACTCAACAAACAGGAAGTCCCATAGTGGTTGGAAGTCCAGTTGAAACTGAGGTTACAACTGAGGTTGGAACTGAGGTTGGAACCGCAGTTGAAACCCAGAATTCAACAGAATCTGAAGAAGAAGAAGGAGGATCTGATATCCCAACTACAAGCAAGCCACGCTATGTAAGGACTCAGAAAAACCACTCTCTTGACAATGTCATAGGAGAAGTCACTTCAGGTATGAAAACCAGAGGTAAGAGAAATAATGTTGTTCATTTTGCTTGTTACCTCTCTCAGTT
This sequence comes from Primula vulgaris, assembly GCA_963920805.1. NCBI lineage: Eukaryota > Viridiplantae > Streptophyta > Magnoliopsida > Ericales > Primulaceae > Primula > Primula vulgaris. Next base: position 17,019,667 of record OY987212.1, read on the forward strand.
AGAACCTAAGAACATAAAAGAGGTTTTGGAAGATAGTGAATGGATCTTAGCTATGCAAGATGAACTGTCCCAATTTGAAAGGAATGATGTATAGACTTTAGTACCCAGACCTTCTAATAAAAATATTATAGGGACTAAATGAATCTTTAGAAATAAAAGTAATGAAGATGGTGTTATTATCAGAAATAAAGCTAGGTTGGTAGCTCAGGGTTATACACAAATTGAGAGAATTGATTTTGATGAAACCTTTGCTCCAGTAGCTAGAATTGAATCCATTAGAATGCTACTTTCTCTTGCATGTCTGTATGATTTTAAACTGTTTCAACTTGACATAAAGAGTGCTTTTCTGAATGGTGTGATTAATGAAGAAGTTTATGTCTGTCAACCTAAGGGATTTGAAGATCCTAACCTTCCTGAACATGTCTATTTGTTGAAAAAGGCCTTGTATGGTCTAAAACAAGCTCCTAGAGCTTGGTATGATAGATTAACCAAGTACTTGATTGAAAAAGGTTTTAACAGAGGGGGAGTTGATAAAACTTTGTTTACTAAGAAAACCACAAAGGACATAATAATTGCTCAAATCTATGTTGATGACATTGTTTTTGGCTCTACTTCTAATAAAAGGATAGAAGAATTCATTTCTGATATGAAGAATGAATTTGAAATGAGTGGTGGAGGTGAACTAACTTACTTTCTAGGATTGCAAGTTAAACAGAATGAGAAAGGCATTTTCCTATGCCAAAGTAAGTATGCAGATAATCTTGTTAAGAAGTTTGGTCTGAGTGAGAGTAAAGAGAAGAGAACCCCTATGAGTACCACTCTTAAACTGTCTAGAAATGATAAAGGAAAAAGTGTTTGTCCAAGTCTTTATAGATCCATGATTGGAAGTTTGCTATATTTAACTGCTAGTAGACCAGACCTTTGCTTAAGTGTAGGAGTTTGTGCCAGATATCAGGCAAATCCTTTAGAACCTCATCTTCTAGCTGTCAAAAGAATTCTAAGGTATGTAAAAGGAACACTTCACCTAGGCCTATGGTATTCTAAAGATACAAACTATTTTCTAAGTGGCTACTGTGATGCTGATTGGGCAGGAAACATAGATGATAGAAAGAGTACTTCTGGTGGTTGTTTTTATTTTGGAAACAACCTTGTTTCTTGGTTCAGTAAAAAGCAAAATTGCATATCTTTATCTACTGCTGAGGCAGAATATGTTGCAGCTGGAAGTGGATGCACTCAACTTATTTGGATGAAACAGATGTTAACTGATTATAATGTTAAACAATAAATATTAACTTTGTTTTGTGATAACAAAAGTGCTATAGATTTAGCTAAAAATCCAGTTCAACATTCCAGAACTAAACATATTGATCTAAGGCATCATTTTATTAGAGAACTAGTTGAAGAAAAGAGCTTAATTTTAGAACATGTTTCAACTGAAAGACAATTAGCAGATATTTTCACAAAGCCCCTTGATACAAACAAGTTTGAATCATTAAGAAGTGACATAGGGGTATGTCATTATCAATCTAATTGAATATTCTTGCTAAATATGTCTGTGTTGAGTACCTTCAATAATTTTTATTTCTAAGGTTAAGTCTTAATTGAGCTATGATGTTTTTATTTTGAAAAAGCCGCTTTTTGGTGTCTCAAAAACAGATGTGAGGTAACTTGTCCTTGAAAACCTCTCTGGTAATAGAGTTGCAAGCACAAAGTGCTATTTTTTAAGCTGGTTGCAAGTTAAGTTGCAACATCAGTTGAAACCTCATGCTCTCAATAGCTGGTTGGAAGTTCAGTTACAACTCCAGTTGAAACCTCGTGTTAAAGATTACTGGTTGCAAGCTCAGTTGCAACATTAGTTGAAACCTCAGTCTATATCATAACTGACAAGACAAAGTTTTTTTTTTTTTTTGACATCACTTATACTCTTTCCTTGCCGAGGTCATCAAACTAGTTTTTGTGTAGAGATAAAAACGGATTTGCTCAATATAAGCTCCTGAAATCTAATCTTTATTAAGGCTATTCAATGATAAACATATTTTCTTGGGTAAATTGCTAGATTTTCGTTTTTCAAAAGCTTAAATATCTGTCTAATTGCTATCTTTATCTTGAATCAATTCAAATTTCCTTAAAAGCTTCAACTCTTGAATTTTCAAATTTTGGATCAATCTGTTTAAAAAGGAATGTTTATCTGTATTAACTGCTGAATTTATCCTAATGCCAACTGTTTTCTTCGTAATTTAAGTGTGATTCATTTTTCAAAATTCTGTTGATAAGAAACTTCCTAATTTTTGGCTAAATCTGTTTCATAATTGATTTGCATGTATCTCTTTCCAATTACAAAAAGATATGGACTTAATTGCTATTTATACTAAACTCTTTTTATATCCTAAATCAATTACAATTATCACAATTACTCTCTCTCTCTTTCTACTGAAAAACCCTAGACTCTGTAAAACCCACTGCAAGGTTCTAAGTACGGTTACAACCCTCTGTTGAAACCATGTCTAATAACCCCAATTCTGATGATGATTGTACTCTAAGGGATTTCTTATCTAAATCCCCCACCAGTCTAGGATCCAAAACTAAGGTAAGTGAGTCTTCCTCATCCAAGATTAAGCGTACTAAGAAACGTGCTAGGAAAACTGTAGAGGATGATCCAATTCCACCTGTTTTCTCTTATAAATCTAAGTTTCATGAGACTGATCCTAGGTTCTGGAATAGGACCATGTATAGAAGGTTTAGGTCTTTTAATGGTAGGGAGATTCACAGTGAAAGAAGACTTAATTTGGTTAGTTATCCACATATTCAAGTGCATATTGAAAAACTGCTGTCTACTGTTGGCCTAGATAGAACTATTTCTTATCCTGATTCTTACTACCCTGCTGTTGTTAAAGAATTTTATGCCAATTTGAGTAGTAGTGTCTTTGATGAAAGTAATCCTATGTTTGGAAGAGTCTTTCCGAGGGGTATAACTTTGGAATTTACACCTAAGTTAATTAATGAATGCCTGCATACACCCAATCCTTCTGTGGACAATGCTGAGTATGATATGAAAGTTATTACTCTGGTTCTAACTGGAAAGAACAATAGATTTGATGGTACTTCCATCAAAACATCCTCTCTCACACTTTCTGCTGCTGTATTGCACAAAATTGCTAGGTTTAACTGGACCCCTACCAAACAACCTTCCAAAGTCAACAAAGAAATGGCCATCTTTCTGTATAAGATAATGTCTTCTCTACCCATTAATCTTGGCCATCATATCTTTAATCTTATAAGGGATTTTAGTGATGATAATTCACCATCCATTCTGCTTCCTTTTCCCTGCCTAATAACTAGTATAATTCTAGGCCAAGTCTCTTCTATGAATAGAGCTTCTCCTATTAGTATTGCTAATGAACCAATCACAGATTGTCCCTCTGCAATCTATATTTCTTCCAAACTATTAAAAGAAGGGCATGTTAATGACATTTCTGGGGAGAAAGGTAAAGAAAAAGAAGAAGAAACTTCTACTGCACCTTCAGAAAAGAAAAGGGGTATAAGGTGGTACTTGACACAGAAACTGGCCTATAATCAGGAAAGGAGAGCTGAATTAGATGCTGATGATTATCAAATCAAGAAGTTGCTGGTCAATCTAATAGAGAGTGAGGATGATGATAGTGATGCCACTCACAGTCATGATGGTTTTTCAATAAGCAGTGAGGATGACAATGCAGAAGATGAAGAAGTAGTCAAGGACAATCCTCTAAGAGAAAGAGCCCCACATTCTGATATACCTCGTGACTGATTACAATGGTTGCTGACAAATAGGGGGAGTGAAGTTTATGTTATGTTTATTGTTAAGTTTCTTCACTGTTTAATTTCAATTTCAAGACTTAATACTGCTGTCTTTAAGTTCTAGTTTTTTATTTACAATTGTTGTACTAAGACAATGTTGTGCCATGTTTTTGGCCTTTAAATTTCTGCAATTTCCAGTTTGAAGTATGGGTGTCTTTAAAATTGAATGTGTGAATGACTGTGCTTATTTAAATGCCTGCAATTCTAACATACAGGGGGAGCTTAAACAGATGTCTCTTAATTCTGTGCTGATATTGAATTTGCAGGTGATTGGGATGATTTATAAACTTAATTGATTTGTCAAAACCAATGACAAAGGGGGAGATTGTTAGGACCAGATTTCTGGTCTAAATATTGTTTATTGTCTATTGGTTTTCACTAAATAAATCATAACTGTTGTTAAGAACTAAGACAGGATTGACAGGTTCCAAGTACCAGTTGCAACCTCAGTTACAACCTACTAAGTTAGTAGTGTTAGGTTTCAAGTACCAGTTGCAACCTCAGTTACAACATACTAAGTTAGTAGTGTTAGGTTTCAAGTACCAGTTGCAACCTCAGTTACAACCTACTAAGTCAGTAGTGTTAGGTTCCAAGTACCTGTTGCAACCTCAGTTGCAACCACTAGTTCCAACCTGCTGGTAAGCAGAATTCTGTCTTGTTCTATAAATCCGCATAACTATTCTTTAATGCTAATTATTTGTTAAGAGGTATGCAGGATATATTCTCATATGATTCTAAAGGTTTAAAATGCGTTTATTGATAATATCAAAGTGGTAAGGAAAGATTTCCTAAAAGATATAAAGAGATTAGTTATGTTTCCTTTACATTAATAAATCTTTATCTCTATTCTTATACAAATCTTTATCACATGTTTCAATCTTTGTTCCTTATCAAACTTAGTATGATATGTTTAAGATTGAATGAAATTAGGAGTTAATGTCTTACATGAATATTTAAAAGATATTATCTTTCCAAGATATGGTCTTTTTATATGTTTCCTTGTTATAGGAAAATACTAACTCCTACAATCAAGCTTGTTATTAAACAGGTATCAACCAATCATGATTGAAGTCTATCCACGCTAAAGAATCACATAATACATGGAAAGACTGAAGCCAATCATTAAAGTCAAAAGCAATCACAAAAGACCTTCAAGATAGAAGATTGTTTTTACTTATATAGTTGATAACTTAGCTTGTAAAAAGTGTGTGTTCTAAATTATAAAGAACTCATTCTTTAGAGAATACACGAGTGCTTGAAAAAGAAAACAATGGTGGGATGCCATTGATTTATAAGTGATAGTTATAGAGTAGGAGCAATATAGAGATAGGCAGAAAAACCTAGAGGGAGTCTAAGTGTTTTTCGTTAAGACTTGAGTCCTATATTGTAAGCTTTTTATAATATCATAATCTGGGTAAGTGCCCCGGAGACGTAGCCTAGTTAGGTGAACTCCGTTGTTAAATGTGCGTGTGATTTAATTCAAGTACATTTAACTTTTTACAGTTCTGTCCATTAATACACTGGGTTCCAACTGTGGTTGCAACCTCACTTAGAACCTAACTGCAAAACTGCAACTAGAACAGCGGATAGGAATTTCACATACTAACCTATTTATGGTTCCTGATTTTAACGGAAAACAAAAATTAAAACTAGAACACTAGCAATCTGTATTCGATATTTATGCTTACTAGCAAATGAAATTAGAAAAGGCATGTGATAGCGTGGGAAACAAATAACTTTTCATGTATAAAAAAATTTAGAAAATGCAGCATAATTTATGAGAACCAAAACTAAAATGAAAGAACCCATACTTTTATGTATCCTTTTCCTGAATCAACTCTCAAGTCTCAACATGGCACGTTAGGAATTATCGTCAATATGATGCCTCATCGGATCGTTACTTGAACTGCAGACATAAGAGCTGATCTTTTGGATGTATACTTTGATCCAATTAAGGAGAAGTTTGGAGAGTTACTGTTGCCGAAGCTAGACATTTTGAAATAATTGTTTTTTGCTGGGGACCTTTGCGCCGTAAAAAAAGGATTGTGGCAAATTCATAGTCTGGGCGATGAAAGATCCGTTCTGTTGGAGAAAGCTCTTTGCTTTGACTAAGAGGCATATGAAGGTATCTATTACCGCATGCTGCCCTTATGTTTCGGGAATGATCGGGAAGTAAATTTGGTAGATTATGACACTTTTGTGCTCTATAATCTCAAAGAAAATATGTTTGAAGGACTTGGACTTTCCTCAACATTGCAATAAAGTTGCTATAGATTGCTTTGTGCGGAGTCTTGTTTTTCCTTAAGTCGGTTAGTCCTCTGCTAAGTTATGTTGGAAAAACATGTGAAAACATGGGTGTTTCCGAATGGTCACTGGACCAACTTCGAGTCATTATTTCATGTAAAAGCGCTGAGTTGTTTATACCGAACTCAACGTGGTTGAGTAGCCCGTGTGACGAGCTTCGTAACGGTATATCACATGACCTATTCGGAGAATGGGTGTGAATACAAAGTGGCTTCAAATTTGGTGCCTCGAAAGCTCAAATCTGGAAAAACCGAAATGGTAAAGGAAAACCATTTAGTATAATCCCATATTGGAAGATTAAGAGTTAATTTTACAATATATATACCATACCAACCCATGTAGTTATTAAACTAACATGTCCACATACACCTAAGAGTATTAGTGTGTATTGGGCTTGGGCTTGGGATTTGGGATTTGGGATTTGGGGAATGTCTCGGGTCTTGGGTCTTGGGTCCAAACCCGAATAGGGAGTTTTGTATAAAATACAAAAGGAGTCCCTAGAGTTTCCAGCAAGAGAAACGTCAGCAATGAATAAGATTAAATGCTGCGGTTTCAGAATTAAATTGAGCGGATTCTGTGGGTGTAACTCCCAGAATTAAAGGCCAACATTTATGGCTGCGGTTTCATTAGAGCCTATAAAAGGCAGCCATCCCTCTCTCATTTGGACACACCTTCATACACACAACTCACAGCATAAGCATACACTTAGTGAGAGAGAACCGCACCACCAACAGCTCGACCTGTGGTTCGGTGCCGGTTTCCATACGAGCCACTCTGAGATAGAAGTTGTACCTTGGGAACAAAGTCCCGAAACCAGAAACCTTTAAAGGTGGTTCGGGAAATATTGTTTAAGGGAAACTGCTCAGCAGTTGCCTCTTCTTTTAATTTCTGTTATTTATTTTTCAGTCCTTTATTATTCTGTCCATTTAATTTCATTACTGTTTCCCTTCTGTATTTTTCTTTCCAGTACCTTTAGTTTCTGTAATTTACATTTCAGTCTTTCCTATTCTGTAATTTACTTTCCTGTACTTTAATTTTCAATATTTACATAACAGTCCGGGCAGTTTTTTATTTGTTAAAACCAGTCCAGTTTGTTTTATTTACAAAACAGTCCGGCAGTTTTTTATTTGTTAAAACCAGTCCGGCAGTTTGTTTAAAACTAGTCCGGCAGTTTTTTATTTGTTAAAACAGTCCGGCAGTTTGTTTGAAACAGTCCGGCAGTTTCTTTTTTGTTAAAACAGTCCGGCAGTTTGTTATATTTACAAAACAGTCCGGCAGGTTTTTATTTGTTAAAACCAGTCCGGCAGTTTGTCAAAACAGTCCGGCAGTTTTTATATTGTCAAAACAGTCCTGCAGTTTTTTATTTGTTAAAACCAGTCCGGCAGTTTGTTAAAACAGTCCGGCAGTTTTTATATTGTCAAAACAGTCCTGCAGTTTGTTTTATTGTCAAACCAGTCCGGCAGTTTGTTTTATTATCAAAACAGTCCGGCAGTTTGTATTATTGTCTAACCAGTCCAGCAGTTTAATTTAAATTCTGTACGAGTCAGGAATTGTAATTCATATTCCAATTGTGAGAAATAAAGTGTTATTTCCATTGCGTTCCTGTCTTTTACTTTATTGTCCTTACTTTATCGTATTCGAAATAGTACCAAAACCAACAAGTTATTACAAGTGAGATTTAAACGTCTTTTTTCCCCCTTACTACATACTATCCTGTCCTGTTTATCGTGATCTTTGTCTTGGAATCTGAAATTAGTTCGATTTTCACTGTTCTATAAGGTTTACTTACTGCTCCCTCCATCTGTTTCCGTTTGTTCGTTATTTTTTTCTAGTAAGTTCCAAATTGTTTCTGCATTTCTTAAAGGTCAACTAAAAAATGTATGGTATCCCGGTTTACCTTGTTCCCGAGCAGAATCATATATATTTGTTTACGATCAAGGCTTAACAGGTATCGTTAGAACAGGGATGAGTCACAGTTTTCTCATAGCTCCTATTTCTTTACTCCTTTTCTGGAGGAAGATACCATATTGGTGTACTCTGGGGTAAGACACACCCGATTGTACTCTATGCTTTAAATAGCGTTATCGCTAACGTAGCGTTTTTTCGAGAGAAACGTTAAAAACATAAATAACATTGTTACATAGCGCTTTACGGTGTAATTTTTTTTTTGCCTAAATATATATAAATATAGCACTAAATTCAGAACATCTAATTAAAATTAACTAAATATATATAAAAATTTATAACTAATAATCATAAAGTTATTTTAGTTAAGATGGTAGAGCATTTACTTTGTTTGCAATAGTTTTGGGGTTCAATTCCCTTTAGGCTCCAATAATTTCATTAAAATTTTAACTGCAAAAAAAAAAAATAATAAACTGCACCCGCTATTTACGCTACACAATATGTTATTTGCGCTATTAGTCCCTATAACGTGCATTTACCGCTTTTTCATCCAAGTAACAGTTTATCATAGCGTCTTTCTTTCAAAGTATAGCGCAACACAAGGTGATTTTTAAAACAATTATTGTTATCACTTGCTTTGACACACACATTACCTGGTTGATCAGCTTTGAAGCCGATGTTGATTCATTCTTGGTCTCAAGTAAAGATGCTTATTCTCTCCAAAAACTGAAGCCAGACAAGCCAAAGTAATAGTTTCCAGTTTTTGAGACAATTAGAACTCGAATTCAAATAAGATATTTTGTTTTCTTAGCAATCCGAGTTGGAAGAACAACATTATTTGCTTCGCATGTTTTATAAGTCACAAACTAATATAGGTATTAGCTTTAACTATATTTTTTTACACTAACATTCTTTTGTGCTTTAGTTATAGATTGTATTTTGAATAATAACAATTATTTGACAAGTAAACACAATAATAAATCCAAAGAACTTCTTGAATCTTACCCTCTACAATGTAATATGTACAGTACGTATATAGCTGTTACCAACTTCGATTGTTAAACAAAATAGAATAGTGCGGTGTAAAGTTGACACGCTTACAAGTTACAACATGGAGAACAAATAACAAGTGAAACTCAAATAAAATAAAATAATCAACAATGACAACACCAAAACAATTTTCATTACTTGAGGTGATACATCACCACCCTTATTTCGGATACATATCATACATCAACTCCAAAACAATCACACTTCAGAGTTTCCAATTATTTTATTACAGTACATTATTGGTTGTTCTCAAGTACGTGAGAAACAAGCTGAGAAAACAAAGACACGACAACAACAACAAAAGTCGAGCATTGGGACAATGTATCAACCCTTTTCATCAGTACCAGCAAACATTTTTTTTTTGGATCGCCATATTACTAAAAGTAGTAAGTTTCGTACTTCATGGAGCAACCGGCAATATTAGTTTGCCCTCCCACTGAGTTGCCGCATCTGTTGAGTTCATCTCTAGCAGAGTTGAGGCAATTTCTACAGGTATCGCCTGAAGAACCATTATCACAAGCAGCAGAGCCGTAAAGAGTGATACCACTTCCGGTCCTTGACAACTTTATAACAGGGCTACGATTTGCAACTGTTTCATTGATCAAGTCATTGAGAAGTGTTCCTTTGACACCTCCAATATTGGAGTTACTTGCGCCAGTACAAATAAAGGCACTAGTTGGAGTTAAAACCAAGGTTATGAGGAAAAATGAAAGAACCAGTGTATTTTGCATGCGAAAAGCCATTTGCGATCTAGTAGTATTTAAAAGTTTTAACTGATGATTTTGTACTGATGACAACTCTGAGTTGGTACCTACTATATATAGGTTTGAGATTCTCCCCCAATTTAAAAAAGAATATTAATGATTGTCTTTTGGAGGGCAGAGTCTTTTGGGGACGTAAATTAGTTTTTTTTAGGACTTTTTAAATTCAAAGTTCACGTCACATATTATTTTTATTTATTTTTTTAATTCATTTCACTCAATTTTATTACAAAATAAATAAATATAACATTACTTCATTACATATCATTACACTTCATTTATCTACAAAATAAATAAATTTACCCACTCTATCACACTATTAATTAATACATTCCTCTGCTTTTTTTTTCCACTCAAACTAAATACAAAATTAAAATATTTTATAATCATAATATTATATCAAGTTAACACTTTCAAGTAATTTATATTTTGCACTTTTTTATTTATTAATTTTGTTACTTCCGAGTAATTAAATTTTCCCCAAAAACTCTACACGTCATTATTTTATTCCAGGTATACCTATCCATTTTTAACTTGAAAGTGGTTAAAAGTGGATAGGTAAAGGTGGAAGAAAATAATGACGTGTAGGATTTTTTGAAACAATTTAATTATTTACTCGGAAGTAACAAAATTAATAAATAAAAAAATGCAAAATATAAATTACTTGAAAGTGTTAACTTGATATAATATTATGATTATAAAATATTTTAATTTTGTATTTAGTTTGAGTGGAAAAAAAGCAGAGGAATGTATTAATTAATAGTGTGATAGAGTGAGTAAATTTATTTATTTTGTAGATAAATAAAGTGTAATGAGATGTAATGAAATAGTGTTAGATTTATTTATTTTGTAATGAAATTGAGTGGAATGAATTGAAAAAATAAATAAAAATAATATATAAGATGGACTTGAAATATAACGTGGTACTCAAAAAATTAATTTGCATCCTCGAAAAAGACCAGAGGGGGGAGCCAGACTATACTAAATATATAGTCTGGAAAACTCTCCTCTGTGGCACCATTGGATCAACAGAAGGGTCCACAGACTGTAAGAATCCAATTGTGCCACAGAGATAGTTTTCCAGACTATACTAAATGTATAGTCTGGCACCCCTTGTCCAAAAAGACTATGCTTGGGGTCCATGGGCGGCTAACAATTTCCAAGAGATCTTTCAAAGGGGGGACAAATGACAACATGTGTAGGGGCAGTTATTATCTCATTTTATATTCAATAACTTCCTGCAAAAAAAAATATCCAAATTGTGACGGAATTAGTAACGGTATTTTTTGTTACGAGCTTATTAGCGACGGTTTTTGTGACGGATTTATGTCAGTTTAGTCAATTTACGACAGATTTGTGATAGATTTTTAAATTAGTAACAGGATTGTGACAGATTTTAACTCTCAGTAAATCAAACATTATTTTGTAACGTCCGTTTCTTCGCAAATAAAATATAGGTTTGAGATTCTCCCACGTTTAAAAAAGAATACTAGTGATTGCCCTTTGGAGTCCATTGGGGGCGGCTAACAATTTCCAAGAGATCTTAGAAGGGGGATAAGGTGTAGGGCCGTTTTTATCTCACTTGATATTCAATAACTTTCCGTTTCTTCACAACCACCTGTGGAGTCCATTGGGGCGGCTAACAATTTCCAAGAGATAGGGAGATAAACTGACCACAGGTGTAGGGACAGTTATTATCTCATTGTATATTCAATAACTTCCAACTAAAAAAAAAAATCAAATTAGAAAATAAGATAAAAGAAATATTTTATTAATTAGCAAGGTATAATCTTTTGTAAATGCTATATATAAAGCTTATTAGTCTTTAATATTTCGTGTGTTGAATACAATGTAGATATACTGATATTATAGATCAACAACACCCGTTGTACATGAGAGAGAAACAAACTTAAAAAGATCGTGGCGGGATGCCATTAGAGATTGATAGTTGTGATTTAGAGATGGTAATATACGAGGAAGTCATGGTATTGTGCGTCTCGAGTCTTATCATTGTCCTTTTAATATCAATAAAACCGAGTAAGGCCTCCGGAGATATAGACAAGGTGATCATGTCGAACTCCGTTTAAAAACGTCTCGTGTTCAATGTTTTTTTTATTAACTTCCTTATATTTATGAGTTTCAAATGTGGTTACAACTGTAGTTGAAACTGAAAACGCATAACTAGACTCGGAAAATTCGGACATGGAAATTCGGACATATGTTTCCCACACTGATTACACAATCTTCTAAATGGACCTTTGCGTTCTATAGTTATGGGGTAATCAAGCTTGGATAACATTTTCTCCACCATCTATCTCTCAATGCCAAGAAAATAAAACTTAACAAACTTTGCATGTTCTAGTTTTAAGATACTTATGCATGCTCACATAAGTCAACTAAAGTGGTGTTGTTTTGGTACTATTTCGAATACGATAATTGAAAGGACAATAAAGTAAAAGACAGGAACGCAATGGAAATAACACTTTATTTCTCACAATTGGAATATGAATTACAATTCCTGACTCGTACAGAATTTAAATTAAACTGCTGGACTGGTTTGACAATAATACAAACTGCCGGACTGTTTTGATAATAAAACAAACTGCCGGACTGGTTTGACAATAAAACAAACTGCAGGACTGTTTTGACAATATAAAAACTGCAGGACTGTTTTAACAAACTGCCGGACTGGTTTTAACAAATAAAAAACTGCAGGACTGTTTTGACAATATAAAAACTGCCAGACTGTTTTGACAAACTGCCGGACTGGTATTAACAAATAAAAAACTGCCGGACTGTTTTGTAAATAAAACAAACTGCCGGACTATTTTAACAAAAAAGAAACTGCCGGACTGTTTTAAACAAACTGCCGGACTGTTTTAACAAATAAAAAACTGCCGGACTGGTTTTAAACAAACTGCCGGACTGGTTTTAACAAATAAAAAACTGCCAGACTGTTTTGTAAATAAAACAAACTGGACTGGTTTTAACAAATAAAAAACTGCCCGGACTGTTATTAAATAAACTGCCCGGACTGTTATGTAAATACTGGAAATTAAAGTACAGGAAAGTAAATTACAGAATAGGAAAGACTGAAATGTAAATTACAGAAACTAAAGGTACTGGAAAGAAAAATACAGAAGGGAAACAGTACTGAAATTAAATGGACAGAATAATAAAGGACTGAAAAATAAATAACAGAAATTAAAAGAAGAGGCAACTGTTGAGCAGTTTCCCTTAAACAATATTTCCCGAACCACCTTTAAAGGTTTCTGGTTTCGGGACTTTGTTCCCAAGGTACAACTTCTATCTCAGAGTGGCTCGTATGGAAACCGGCACCGAACCACAGGTCGAGCTGTTGGTGGTGCGGTTCTCTCTCACTAAGTGTATGCTTATGCTGTGAGTTGTGTGTATGAAGGTGTGTTAGAATGAGAGGGGGAGGGCTGCCTTTTATAGGCTCTATAGAAACCGCAGCCATAATTGTGGTCATTAATTCCGGGAGTTACACCCACAGAATCCGCTCAATTTAATTCTGAAACCGCAGCATTTAATCTCATTCATTGCTGACGTTTCTCTTGCTGGAAACTCTAGGGACTCCTTTTGTATTTTATACAAAACTCCCTATTCGGGTTTGGACCCAAGACCCAAGACCCAAGACCCAAGACCCGAGACCCGAGACATTCCCCAAATCCCAAATCCCAAGCCCAAGCCCAATACACACTAATACTCTTAGGTGTATGTGGACATGTTAGTTTAATAACTACATGGGTTGGTATGGTATATATATTGTAAAATTAACTCTTAATCTTCCAATATGGGATTATACTAAATGGTTTTTCCATTACCATTTCGGTTTTCCAGATTTTCCAGATTTGAGCTCCCGAGGTACCAACTTTGAAGCCAATTTGTATTCACACCCATTCTCCGAATAGGTCATGTGATATACCGTTACGAAGCTCGTCACACGGGCTACTCAACCACGTTGAGTACGGTATAAACAACTCAGCGCTGTTACACGAAATAATGACTCGAAGTTGGTCCAGTGACCATTCGGAAACACCCATGTTTTCATATGTTTTTCCAACAATCCCCCACATGAATGCAATTGGCTGAAAATAAAATGCTCCTAAATGCATACGAGAGAACCGCAAGAGTTCACTGCATAAGGACAGGTAGCGCGCGCTTTGAACCTGCCGTAGTGACGTAAAATCTGATATGCTACTATTGGGTAGCCTTTAAGCCTTGAACCCTTTAGCGTTTGTGCATACCAGGGTAATGCGCACACAGTGTCCTCTCTACACCACTTACTAAGCCCTTTGGTTGTTGTCCATATTTGGCCGTGGACTGCCTTGGCAAAATTCAACCGAGTGCTCTAGTGATTTAGCCCATGGCTCATCACATAGTATCGGCCATACACACTCGTCATAGGTGATGTCAAGTCAAGGGTGTCCTGACTCACCCCTCTCGATCTTCGAGATACTCGTTTTCATTAAGAGCCTCATGCTCACCCTTAAGATGGTCTAGGTCTATCACTCTTTCATCCTAGAAATGGGCTGGGAACTTAAGTTCCCGAGTGCTTTGTTCGGTCACCCCCACAGTTCGGTTTTCCCGTTGAACCCGAGGCTGGAGAATCCAGTTCGGGTTGGGTTGCCTCTGAGGAGGTTTCCAGTTTGATGGGCTTCAACCCCATTCCCCTCGATGAAACTTCAACTCCTACCTGAGTTAAGCCTTTTGTAAATGGATCCGCTATATTGTCTTTAGATCTCACAAAATCTAATGACACCACACCGTTAGCTAACAATTCTCTTACGGATTTATGTCTCCGACGAATATGTCGGGACTTTCCATTATACATATGATCCTGCGCCCGTCCAATAGCCGACTGACTATCGCAGTGCATGCTTATTGCTGGGACAGGTTTCGGCCACATTGGAATTCCTTCCAGAAAGCTTCTCAGCCAATCAGCCTCTTCTGTTGCTAGATCCAATGCTATGAACTCAGATTCCATAGTTGATCTAGCTATGCACGTCTGCTTGGATGATCTCCATGAGACAGCTGCTCCTCCCATCACGAACACATATCCGCTAGTGGATCGTGTACTGTTGGAATCCGAGATCCAGTTTACATCAGAATACCCTTCCAGTACAGCTGGATATCTGGTATAATGCAACCCTCGGTCTGCTGTGTATCTCATGTATCTGAGAAGTCTCATGATGGCCTTCCAGTGTTCCTCATTTGGATTACTGGTGTACCTACTCAGTCTACTCACTGAGTTGGCTATGTCTGGTCTAGTACAGTTCATGACGTACATCAGACTGCCTATTATTCGAGAATATTCCAATTGTCTCACACTCTCCCCAAAGTTCTTTTTCAGGGTGGTTGAGATCTCTATCGGAGTTCTGGATGTAGCTCTACTATCTTTATCAAATTTGTCAAGCATCTGCCTGACATAGTGAGTTTGAGATAGCGCATATCCATCTGATGTCTTGGTAATTTTCATACCAAGTATAACATCAGCGACACCCAAGTCTTTCATCTCGAATTTTTGTGACAACATTTTCTTAGTGGAGTTGATGTTATCAATACTCCCTATTATTATCATGTCATCTACGTAGAGGCAGACTACCACGTAGTCCTTTTCATTTCCTTTTACGTAGACGCATTTGTCACATTCGTTTATCCGAAAACCGTTTGATAGCATCACTCTATCAAATTTTTCGTGCCATTGTTTAGGTGCTTGTTTAAGTCCATACAAGGACTTCACAAGTTTACACACCTTGTGCGCTTTACCTGGAACCACAAACCCTTCCGGTTGTTCCATGTAAATTTCCTCTTCCAGCTCACCATTCAAAAACGCCGTTTTAACATCCATTTGATGTATTTCCAGATCGAACAATGCTGCGAGAGCAATGACTATCCGGATTGACGTCTTCCTGGAGACAGGAGCATAGGTGTCGAAATAGTCGACACCTTCGGTTTGTCTAAAACCTTTCACTACAAGCCTTGCCTTGTATTTCTCGATTGTTCCATCGAGCTTTCTCTTCCTCTTGAAGATCCACTTGTGTCCTAGTGGCTTACACCCGGGTGGTAGATCCACTAGTTCCCAAGTGTGATTTTGTAATATCGATTCAACCTCATTGTTGATCGCTTCCTCCCAATATTGGGCTTCCGGGGATGACATTGCTTCTTTGAATGTCACCGGTTCGCCTTCTATCATGAAGGTTACAAAATCTGGACCGAAAGACGTTTCCTTTCTAGCCCTTTTACTACGTCGAGGCTCTTCTTCTTCTTCCTCCAACGGTTCACTTGCCCCCACATTTTCCTCACTGTTTGACTCCTCAGTCTCTACAGTTATGGAAGACTTGCGGGGAAAGATCTCCTCGAAGAAAGAAGCTTCTCGAGCTTCGATGATAGTATCTACATGCACATCGGGATTATCCGACTTGTGCACTAGAAAACGATAAGCACTACTGTTTTGTGCATATCCTATGAACACACAGTCTACCGTCTTTGGCCCTATTCTCGTTCTTTTCGGAAGCGAGACAAGGACCTTCGCGAGACAACCCCAAACCCTTAAGAATTTATAGCTCGGCCTATGGCCTTTCCATAGTTCATAAGGTGGTTTATCACGCTTCTTATGCGGTAGCTTGTTCAATACATAGTTGGCGGAAAGCAGCGCTTCCCCCCACATGTTCTGGGGTAACCCAGAACTTATTAGCATAACATTCATCATTTCCTTGAGCGTTCTATTCTTACGCTCAGCAACCCCATTCTGCTCCGGAGAGTATGGGGCTGTCGTTTGATGTATAATGCCATTTTCTGCGCATATCTGCGCAAACGGTGCTTCGTATTCACCGCCTCTATCACTCCTCAACATTTTAATCTTTTTATTGAGTTGATTTTCTACTTCGGTCTTATAAAGAGCGAATTTCTCTACCGCTTTGTCTTTACTTCTCATTAAGTAGACATAGCAGTATCTAGTACAATCATCTATAAACATGATGAAATACTTTTTCCCTCCTCGCGTTTGTATAAACTTTAAGTCGCATACATCCGTGTGTATTAGACCGAGAGGTTCAGTACTTCGTTCAATATGTTGATACGAAGACTTGGTTAATTTTGCTTCAACACAAACCTCACATTTATGTTGTTTATCAAATACAAAATTAGGTAGTAGATTCAGTGATATTAATTTCTTCATAGAATTAGAATTCACATGACCTAATCTACCATGCCATAAATTAAATGAATCACAAGAATAAGCAAACGAAGTTTTATTGGCCACTTGGGCAACATTCACGATTACATTATTCTTGGTACTGGCCTCAGCCTTAGTACCCTCAATAGCTAACTCGGCTTTAGGAGCCGGAGTACCAACATTTAATTTAAACATGCCGTTGGTCATATAGCCATGGCCTACATACATTCCGTTCAAAGTGATTACAATTTTTGCAGATTCAAATACAAGTTTAAATCCTTTGTTCACCATCACGGACCCGGAAACCAGATTCTTGCGAATTTCCGGTACATGGAGCACGCCATTCAGTGTGAGCTCCTTTCCCGATGTCATCTTCAGCAGCACGATTCCTTTTCCTTCCACCCTGGAAGTAGCCGAGTTCCCCATGAAGCAGCTCTCATTGTCCACGGCCGTATAGGTCTTGAACATCCACTTGCTGGCACAGATGTGACTAGTGGCGCCTGTGTCCAGCCACCATTCCTTTGGGTTGCTCCCCACCAGGTTCACTTCAGAAACCACAGCACTCAGGTGCATGTAGTCTTGTCCAGCATCATCTCCTCCCTCAGCCACATTAGCCTGAGCAGGTGCCCTCTTCCTCCCTTTCCCTTGGAACTTCCTCTTTGGGGGGGGTTTGAGCTTGTCGGTGCGCATCTTACAATCCGCGGCACGATGGCCCGGTTTGTTGCACACAAAGCAGTCTCCCATGAATTTCTTCTTGAGAGAGGCACCGACCCCGCTGTCAAAGCGTTTCCGCTTAGACACAGCGTCCTCAACCACATGGGCCTTGGCAACCGCGTTGCCTGCTCCGCCACCGCCTTTCCTTCCGGATCGGCGGTTGCTTTGCTCAACATTGAGCCTCTTAATGAGTCCCTCCAAGGTCATAGCCTTTCGCTTGTGTTTCAGGTAGTTTTGAAACTCTTTCCAAGAAGGTGGAAGTTTCTCAATCATTAATGCCACTTGGAAAGGTTCGTTGATAACTAACCCTTCAACCTCAAGCCTATGGTATATGAGTTGGAGTTCCTCAACCTGCTCGATGACACTCTTCCCATCAGTCATCATGTACTCATGAAAGTCCGTGACGACAAATTTCTTTGCGCCAGCGTTATTCACTTTGTACTTTCGTTCGAGAGACTCCCAAAGCTCCTTTGCAGAAGCCTTGGGCTCGAATACACTGAAGAGAGTGTCATCCAGAGCACACAGGATGTAGTTCCGGCATAGGTAGTCGCCGTGTTTCCACGCTTCCACCGCCGAAACCGTCTGCACGTCCTCATCGTCCTCGCTTAGGACGGGTGCAGACTCCTTAAGAAAACGGGTCAGATTAAGGGCAGTTAAATAAAACAGCATCTTTTGCTGCCAACGTTTGAAGTTGTTGCCCCTAAACTTTTCCGGTCTCTCCAGTTGAGAGGTTGGCAACATTGGCATCGCCGGCGTTGCCGGAGCCTTGCCCTTTGCCCTGGCCGCTGCCACAAGCGCTGCTTTGGTCGCAGCCTTAGCAGCAGCATGTGCTGCGGCCGCAGCCGCAGCCATAGCATCAGCCTCTGCCGCAGCGGCGTCGGCCGCAGCCTTTGCCGCAGCAGCTTCGGCCTCAGCCTGTGCCTGAGCCTGGGGCCCCCCACTCGCAGCGCTCGCAATGTTATGGCTACTGCCAATCACAACTGCGCCCTGCACGAATCCCGAAGGATCGATGGGTGTTTGATCCTCATTAGTCATCTGAAATGACAAATTTAAAACCGTTTAGTTTCTCGCAAGAAAACTAAAATTCTTAATCGCAAATACTAATTATAACTTAATTAGATTGCTTCAAAAGAATAAAACAATAAAAAGATATTCTAGCGTGAAAATCAAATCACTTTTGATTTCACTAAGAATTCTTTATTATATTCTAGAATTAAAAGATTAAATCAATTCGGATTTTATTCTATTTGCAAATTTCAATTTCTAGTAAACTAGCAATGATTTTGCAAGAATAAAACCGAGACGTCAACAACAATAAAATAAAAACAAAAGTCCTTTTCTATTCGAAAATAGTAAAACCAAATAATAATATTGTTTAAGATTGTTGGTTTTGGTACTATTTCGAATACGATAATTGAAAGGACAATAAAGTAAAAGACAAGAACGCAATGGAAATAACACTTTATTTCTCACAATTGGAATATGAATTACAATTCCTGACTCGTACAGAATTTAAATTAAATTGCTGGACTGGTTTGACAATAATACAAACTGCCGGACTGTTTTGATAATAAAACAAACTGCCGGACTGGTTTGACAATAAAACAAACTGCAGGACTGTTTTGACAATATAAAAACTGCAGGACTGTTTTAACAAACTGCCGGACTGGTTTTAACAAATAAAAAACTGCAGGACTGTTTTGACAATATAAAAACTGCCAGACTGTTTTGACAAACTGCCGGACTGGTATTAACAAATAAAAAACTGCCGGACTGTTTTGTAAATAAAACAAACTGCCGGACTATTTTAACAAAAAAGAAACTGCCGGACTGTTTTAAACAAACTGCCGGACTGTTTTAACAAATAAAAAACTGCCGGACTGGTTTTAAACAAACTGCCGGACTGGTTTTAACAAATAAAAAACTGCCGGACTGTTTTGTAAATAAAACAAACTGGACTGGTTTTAACAAATAAAAAACTGCCCGGACTGTTATTAAATAAACTGCCCGGACTGTTATGTAAATACTGGAAATTAAAGTACAGGAAAGTAAATTACAGAATAGGAAAGACTGAAATGTAAATTACAGAAACTAAAGGTACTGGAAAGAAAAATACAGAAGGGAAACAGTACTGAAATTAAATGGACAGAATAATAAAGGACTGAAAAATAAATAACAGAAATTAAAAGAAGAGGCAACTGCTGAGCAGTTTCCCTTAAACAATATTTCCCGAACCACCTTTAAAGGTTTCTGGTTTCGGGACTTTGTTCCCAAGGTACAACTTCTATCTCAGAGTGGCTCGTATGGAAACCGGCACCGAACCACAGGTCGAGCTGTTGGTGGTGCGGTTCTCTCTCACTAAGTGTATGCTTATGCTGTGAGTTGTGTGTATGAAGGTGTGTTAGAATGAGAGGGGGAGGGCTGCCTTTTATAGGCTCTATAGAAACCGCAGCCATAATTGTGGTCATTAATTCCGGGAGTTACACCCACAGAATCCGCTCAATTTAATTCTGAAACCGCAGCATTTAATCTCATTCATTGCTGACGTTTCTCTTACTGGAAACTCTAGGGACTCCTTTTGTATTTTATACAAAACTCCCTATTCGGGTTTGGACCCAAGACCCAAGACCCGAGACCCGAGACATTCCCCAAATCCCAAATCCCAAGCCCAAGCCCAATACACACTAATACTCTTAGGTGTATGTGGACATGTTAGTTTAATAACTACATGGGTTGGTATGGTATATATATTGTAAAATTAACTCTTAATCTTCCAATATGGGATTATACTAAATGGTTTTTCCATTACCATTTCGGTTTTCCAGATTTTCCAGATTTGAGCTCCCGAGGTACCAACTTTGAAGCCAATTTGTATTCACACCCATTCTCCGAATAGGTCATGTGATATACCGTTACGAAGCTCGTCACACGGGCTACTCAACCACGTTGAGTACGGTATAAACAACTCAGCGCTGTTACACGAAATAATGACTCGAAGTTGGTCCAGTGACCATTCGGAAACACCCATGTTTTCACATGTTTTTCCAACAAGTGGCTGTTTAATTTTGGAGCTAGTTTTCATATTTATTTTTAGAAGTAAAAGTGAAATCTGGCGAGCCTAATTTTCTTCATAGGCTCGGCTTATTCCGCGTTTGCTCCGGTCTGGTCGGGATATTCGATAGGTGTATGGTCCGGTATGAATGTGATCCGCTACGGTGACGCAGTTGTCCTCATTACCTGCGCAGGCAACAAACAGGGGGGGCCGGGTTGATAACAGGCTTTCCCTTTCCGACGATCAAGTCAGTACGGTGGAAACTGAAGGTGATTATCTAGATAAAGAGTAAAAGGGGTCGGGCCGGTTACGAAGCGTGGTATCGAGTTAGGCGGAGTGTGTAGGAGGTCGGGCTATTTCTGGTTTATCTCTCTTCTTCCTCTCTTTCTGTCCCCCTCTAAGTAGTATTAGTGGGGGTATTTATAGTATGATCAAGAGGCGTATTAGCCCTTGGATCAATGTACTGTCAAGTACTAATCCAACGGCGTTAGGACATTTATGGCTCTGACAAGGGTACAATCCTTTTCCGGGGCCCACAATTGATGGCATGTGATTGGTCCACGTCGATGAAACGCTGAGGGGTCTTCCAAGAGAGTAGCAGCATTAATTAGGGAAGCGTACTTGATATGCTTCCTTAGGCCGGCATAGACAGAGCTCGCCCTCTTCAGGTCCGGGGTGGTGTGTCATTCATGGTTGGCAGAGGCCCGGATAAACAGTTTCGGTAGTGGTATCGGTCTGGACGAGGGGATGCTGACATTCCCTCGCCAACAGCTCCCTGTCCGGAGTCGTCGTTAAGGACAAGGTCGGCAAGAGTCTTCAGTCTTTACGGGGGCTCCGGTCATTCCTTTCTCATGTTTGGCGGTTCGAAGGTACCTTGGCATGGTCCGTCTTGTGATACGTGCTTAGTTACTATGGATTTCTTACACGTGGAGCATGCTTGTGGAGCACGCCTGTTAAGCATTTATGAGGCGCCGCCCCTATCTTTTCGATGTCATTAATGTCATCGAAGTTAATGACTGCTGAGTGACACTTGGCAGTCGGCCTCTGTATGCTGTACACGTGGAGCTTGCTAATTGCGTGGCGGCGGTATCATGTGGGAGTTCGTGCAGTAGGCCGTAGCTGTCTTTTCACCTTCTGGTATCTGTCTTTTCACCTTCCAGTGGGGGTCTATAAATACCCCCAGTGAAAATTCATTTGCACCTTCTTTTTCTCTCTCTAAAGTTTTTACAGCAAACCAACTTTCTCTCTCTCTCCCCCACACTTAGCAAATTTAGCAAACACCAAGTCAAAATGGTAATCGTTCACAGAGCTGGCAAGGGCCCGATGGTCGCCCCTAGACCACAGCGCCTGACCGTGATGGCGAATGCCCTGTCATTCCGGTCCATGGTCATTGACCCGGCCCTGACAGTAGACGTCAATGACCATAGCATCATGGTGAGGATGCACGGGGCCGACCTGAATGAGTTCCAACAGCTATGCGGGATCGGCGATGAGTTCCGGCTTCGGAAGTGTCAGAGCACAAATGAGGTGAACGGGATCGTGTCCGACCCCAAGAGTATGGTGACCCTCTCCCTCTCTACTCTTTTATATGGGGGTACCCATCTCCCCATTCCAGAGCTACTGGCGGAGTTGTGCGCCTGGACGCAGGCTCTCCCCTGCCAGTGGCCATTGAAGGCACACCGTGTCTGTGCCGAGATGGAGGCCCTCAACGTTCTATTGGGCTCGGCCCTGCCGGAACCGTTGGGGCTAAAGGAGTTGTTGGCCTGCTACGAATTCTTGCAGAGCGAGCCTAGCTCTTAGGCCAAGAGCAGGCAGCCCTACCTGCGGTGTCGGGCCTATAACCAGTTTATCACAGGTAACTCCGATTCAAATCGGGGTTACACGCAGGATGTGGTCGTGGTGGAGGGCAACTGGCTGCTTCGAGGGGATCTGACCCTCCCAACCAAACCGGGGAGGGTGCTCAACAACAAAGAGAACAAGGCCACGGTGGCCATGAAGCTGCGGAGCCTTGGCGAGGCTAACGTAGGGTCACTGGAGGTGGCCCTCAACTGGTGGGGTCCAAGCTGGACCGATGCTGGTGCACGCGACGCAGAGCGTCTGCTGACGTGCGGTTCCCCCACTTCCTGCAAGGGGAACGATTTTATCTGGCCCCATAGGACCTTCTGTCCTGTGGGGTACTCCC
This sequence comes from Primula vulgaris, assembly GCA_963920805.1. Classification (NCBI taxonomy): domain Eukaryota; kingdom Viridiplantae; phylum Streptophyta; class Magnoliopsida; order Ericales; family Primulaceae; genus Primula; species Primula vulgaris. The sequence goes on from OY987212.1 coordinate 17,042,670, forward strand.
GGGATAGATGGGAGAAGGAGAAGGGGTTGGAGTCTACTCTCCCTCCTAAGGCTCCCAAAGAATCTGAGGCCATTACGGGGCCCTCTGAGAAGGTGGCGAAGCCGAGACGCAAGGCAAAGCTTGCGCCAAGGAGGGATTTTGCTCCTGCTGGAACGGCTGGGGTCTTCTACGAGACCCGGCCTGATGGTAGCCTGGTCCACTACCGAAAGGGGCCGGATGGTGCCAGGAATTATATAGACCAGTGGGGAAAGCCATTGCCAGAGGTCCTTCCTCTGAGCTCTAGGGAACCCGTCGTGGGGAGCCCTCTTCATTTAGAAGATAGGTCACCCGAGGTCCCCCCTACCGGGACGAACCTGGGCACTTCACGGACCAGGGTAAGTCGCCCTTCATTCTCTGTTTTTTCTTTGATTTGATTTTCACACTTAGCTAAATTCTGTTCGATTCTTTCTAACTCTTGTTTGTGTGGATTTTAACTACGTAGGTGGTCCGTTCTGACGAGGATGAGGAGGAGGAAGAAGCAGTCGAGGCCGAGGAGGAAGGGGGGGCTGAGGAGGAGGCCGTCGAGGTGGAGAATGGGGAGGATCTCTTCGTTGAGATGGGGAGGGCGTCCCCCGCCGGTGCTGGTGCCGGTACTGACCATGAGGCTCCCGCTGATGCCGATGCTGAGGCAAAGGCTTTGGAGGAGCAGGCCAGGCGGGACCGGACTGCTCGCAAGGCCCAGGCTGAAAAGAGGAAGATAGAGGAGGCGAAGGCTCTCCGAGAGGTGAAGAAAGCCCGGACCGGGAGGAGCTACCCGTCTGACGTCGTGTTGCTCCATTATGCAAATGGCCAAGGAGAGGTCACGCTGCTCATTTTTTGGGCCGGAGCCCGAGGTATAGGCGCGTATTTCTGGCACTTCTCGCACCTAAGTACGAATGTCTTTGAGTCTTTTTGCATGAGGGGCCACCAATACCCGTGGGTTAGGGCCCGGTTGGCCAGCGATCTGCGCCCGGTATGGCTTCCACACATTCTTTCGTTTATTTCTTCCATTACCCTTACCACCATGTCGGGGTGGACACAGAGCAGGTAGCGCCCGGAGAACGACCTTTTATAGAGCTTTTCGTTGGGAGCCAGCCAGAATCCTAACGCCTTTCTCCTTGTTTTCTCTGCTTCTTTTTTATCGTCGGGCAGGTCGTCGGAGCGGTGGTATTCGATTATAGCGTCCATCCAACTTGGCTCAGGCGGGAGGTCGGTCACCACGTTTATCTTTGATTTGGTGTCGATGCTAGGCGAAGGGACATACTCTATGGTGATGACTCTCTCTCTTTTATCGCCTATGGCCGAGGCCAGGGTCGCTAGTGCGTCGGCGTGAGAATTCTCGTTCCTATTGACGTTGATGACTTCTTGATAGTCAAAGGTTTGGAGTATTCCGGAAGCGATGGCCACGTAGCTTGCCATTCTCTCATCTTTCGTTTGGAACTCCCCACTGATTTGACTGCAGACTAATTGGGAGTCGGTGTTCACCAGTATTTTCTTGACCCCAAGGCTCCGTGCCATTTTCAAGCCGGCGATCACGGCCTCGTACTCTGCCTCGTAATCATAATGCTAACGCGTTCTCTACTCTTTCCCACAGACGGCGCCAATTGGCGAGCCTAATTTTCTTCCTAGGCTCGACTTATTCCGCGTTTGCTCCGGTCTGGTCGGGATATCCGATTGGTGTATGGTCCGGTATGAATGTGATCTGCTTCGGTGACGCGGTTGTCCTCGTTACCTGCGCAAGCAACAAACAGGGGGCCCGGGTTGATACCAGATTTTCCCTCTCCGACGATCAAGTCAGTACGGTGGAAACTGAAGGTGATTATCTAGATAAAGAGTAAAAGGGGTCGGGCCGGATACGAAGCGTGGTATCGAGTTAGGCGGAGTGTGTAGGAGGTCGGGCTATTTCTGGTTTATCTCTCTTCTTCCTCTCTTTCTGTCCTCCTCTAAGTAGTATTAGTGGGGGTATTTATAGTATGATCCAGATGCTTATTAGCCCTTGGATCACTGTACTGTCAAGTACTAATCCAACGGCGTTAGAACATTTATGGCTCTGACAAGGGTACAGTACTTTCCCGGAGCCCACAGTTGATGGCCTGTGATTGGGCCACGTCGATGAAACGCTGAGGGGTCCCCCAAGGGAGTAGCAGCATTAATTGGGGAAGCGTACTTGATACGCTTACTTAGGCCGGCGTAGACACAGCTCGGCCTCTTCAGGTCCGGGGTGGTGTGTCATTTATGGTTGGCAGAGGCCCGGATAAACTGTTTCGGTAGTGGTATCGGTCCGGACGAGGGAAAGCTGACATTCCCTCGCCAAAATCCCCTTTGTCGGTTGTCATAAGTTAACATGTCGGTTCTAAATCTGAAAAAAGAAAGATATTACAGGAGAGAGAACAAATTAGTTATATTTTGATTGTGGTTTCAATGTGTTTCGTGGTGCAATATGTAAAACTTTCATTTATAAAATGTGTTGTGACTTGTGAGTGCTCATGTTTTTTATATCTTTAAATATTTTTACATTTTCTTCTCTTTATTTATATAATCCAACTGTAATCAATAGAACTATACTAATTTGAGTTTGTTATGCTATAAATTTTATATAATTAAATTATCCAAATTTAAAGAAAAAATTAAAAAAAAATCAAGTTTCTATTTCTATCTTTACAATTTTATTGTAGATTTGATAAAAAAAAATGTTTTTTATATTGTTTTTGCTGTGTTTTTATAAATTAGCTGATTAATCACATACCTTTTAATTATTATAGCATTATGATTTGTATAGGATGAGGAAAATGAGATGTTTTTAATTTTTATAGAAAATATTTACAGGCCAAACTCCCGGAAAATGAGCCTTCCATAAAACTTGATTGAGAACTTTATAATGAAATTTACAGAAGACCTCAACATAATGAGATAGGATCAGCTCTCTGTCTCCGAAAAGTGAATTGACTTGAAAGGATAAAGAGAGAGCATGTGTTGATTCAAGATTGTAATTTAGTGTAATACCTGGGTGCAGATAGTAGTTTAAGTATGATTTTGATGAGAAATGAAGTCATGGATGTTTTTTGTACTCTATATATGAGGTTGTGAATTTAGTTAATATAAAGTTAGTATAATCAGACCTTCCGAGTGACTACCGGTGACCGAAGACGGACTGAAGAAAGGAATGGGAAAGGAAAATAGGTTTGAAAGATTAGACTTCCCTCAAGCTTGCAATAAGTTTGCTATAGTTTGTTTTGTGGAGAGTCTTGTTTCTCCTTAGCCCTCTATTAGGTTATTGTAAGTTAGATTTAAACGTCTTTGTTTTTTCTTCTTACATTTTATTCTATCCTGTTTCTGATCTTTGTCTTGGGTCTGAATTAGTATGATTTTCACTGTTCCATATGTTTACTTAATGCTCCCTCCATTCGTTTCCTTTTGTTCGCTATTTCTTTCAAGTAAGTTCCAAATTGTTTCTGCATTTCTTAAGAGTGGACTAAAAAATGTATGGCATCCCGGTTTAACTCATTCCCGAGATGAATCGTATTTGTTCAGGATTAAGGCTAAACAGGTATTGTTAGAGCAAGAAGGTACCATAATGGTGTACTCTTGGGGTCACACGTGATTATAATCACTTGTTTTGACGCGCACAGTTCCTGGTTGATCAGCTTTGAAGCCGATATTGCTTCATTCTTGGTCTCAAGTACTGTAAGATGCTTATTCTCTCCAAAAGCTGAAGCCAGACAAAGTACCAGTTTCCAGTTTTTGAGTCGATTAAAACTCGAATTCGAATAAGATATTTTGTTTTCTTAGCAATCCGAGTTCGAAGAACATCATTATTTGCTTCGTGTGTTTTGTAAGTCACAAACGAATATCGGTATGTTACTGTGTCAAGCTAATGCCACACACAAATACAACAAAATAAATTTGCTCTGCAATGCATCCAGTTTACAATTGAAAACTGTTTACAAATTACAACAAATATCTATATTCAACGTCGGCATCTCCAAATAATCGTATAATAACATTCCCAACATATACAACACACTTGCAAGATCCTCTATAATTGCTAGAGGAGGAAAAAATGAAGCAGAATTTGGAATACCAGTCACCGTTAGTTAAGTATACGAAAAACAAATGAAATTTACCATGGAAACTTGAAGCTTCCTCCAATTCCAGAAGCTCCGCCGGGAGGGTTAATCGCGACCCAGAGAAGCGAAATAGTGATAGCAATAAGTCCCGACCAAACGAACACTATCGTAGGTGTTCGTCCTCTTCTCCCCATAAGGCCTTTTGCAAAAGGGTATAAATGAGCCAAAACCCAAAAGCTAAAAAACACCCCTCCTAATAATCGGCTCCATTGAGGTACTCTACTATATATCGTTCGACTAATCCCAACCGCTATTGCAATCAAGTTCGTCATCATGATCACGATAGGTGGAATCATCAGAGAAGTCCATTTTATAACATAAAGATCCGCGAATTCATCGTCTTTATCTCCAGAAGCTTTTAAAGTCAAGGTAAACGAGATTTCTATCCCCGCAATAACCTTTAATAAGCCTTGTAAAACAGCAGTTAAATGAGCACTTGTTCCACCGATTAGCCAAAACTGCTCGTTTCGCCACCAGTCTTCTAGATTAATTCCCGACCATTTGATTTCCAAGATGGCGAGCAAACAAAGTGTTATGGTGATCGCCAGTAGATAGGCGAGAAATGTAACATCAAGAGATTGAACGATGAACTGTCCGGAAAAGAGCGAAAGTGCAGGTAGGAAACAATAGACGATGAGGAAAATCGATATGAACGGATATATACCAACATTCAGATAAGCGATCCTTTGCAAAATTTTCATTTTCGGGCTTGCTAAAATGGCGTTATTACGTGAAAAAAATATTTCCACCGACCCCGTTGCCCAGCGGAGGACTTGGTGAAGCCTATCGGTGAGATTAATCGGGGCGGTCCCACGAAAAGCATCTCTTTTAGTGACACAATACACCGATTTCCACCCTCGGTTGTGCATTCGAAAACCCGTCAATACGTCTTCAGTAACAGACCCGTAAATCCACCCAACACGAGTGCCCCACTCGGTTTTATCCTCATACCAACATGAAACTACACTAATAGCCTCGGCCACAGTGGATGCATCGAGTAGGTCACGGGGGAGGGTTAAGGCGCCTGGTGGTCGTCCGTTTTTAACAGCTGGGTGGTCAGCAAGGGGACGACCTTGGAATTCTGCTACAGGAATAGAATCGACGAGAATGTTGGAATTTCCGAATTTTTTGGGAAATTGGGAAATGTTCATTTCGCCGCTTAAGTCTCCTGTTTGAAGGGATTGGTTCTCTTCGGAAAAGTGGAGCTTTGTGGGTTTTTTACGACGAGGACCGCAGCAGGAATTAGACTGGTACTCTTTTGATCGGGGAGGGTCAAATCCATACAAAGCAAACCTCCGGAAAAGGCAACCTGTTGAAGAATATTATAAATATCTGTTTCAAGAATATTCACTTCAAAGTACTTTGAAGCTCGCTTTTACTGGGAAAAGGAATCGTTACGTTTTGTATTGGAATGCAAAATAAGCTTAACTTATGCCTTGATGTGTGCTTTTTGCACTCCCAAATATACAAAGCTTAATGTTTGATATTTTTCTGCCATACCCAAAAGACAAAAACATGAATTGTAAAGCATATTTAGCAAAACTTAAGCTTTAAATGCCGATCCTTAATCTTAAGTCTTAAGTGAAGTTCTTGCACACAATGCTTTAACTACGGTTTCACACTCTATATATTGATACAGTCCTTACGAAATTAGCGGGGTATTAAAGAACAGAGTTAAAAAAATTCATGGAATTAGTAACAAGACGCTAACCTGTACCGACGTAGACTGGGCCCTGAAACCCATCCAAGGCCCGCATATTTACATCGAAAAATACTGTGTTATGGTTAGCATAACGGTCTGAAGGATCAATCCCCTCAAACCTCTGTGGGAACTGAATATAACAAAGTCGATCACCCCCTCGGTCCATCATAAAACACATGCCCTCGCGTAACGCTTGAGAGTTATATATGTAGTGGTCACAATCAAGGTTTAAGATGAAGGCGCCATTAGACATTATGGCCGAGGATCGGACTAAAGCGTTCATTGCTCCGGCCTTTTTGTTGTGGTCATACCCAGAGCGTTTCTCGCGTGACACGTAGACCAGCATTGGGAGACGGATATCAGCTTCAGTCAGGTCGATGGGGTTGGATTCTGGTGTCGTCGCATTTAGTGGCTCGTCGCTAGGTGGTTTCAACATTACCTAACATTTATCAAATAGCCACTAGCTCAGGATTGTAACCTAGAAGTGTTATCCATGGACCATTTTCGAAGTATTCGAATTCATGGATTGTTTGGTATGGGTAATTAGATTTTAATCACAGTTTCTTCTTTGTTTTCTTTCTCATTATAAGCTGTAGTACTTGTTTGGTTCCATTTTATAAGTACAAAAGTGTAATTATATGATGAAGCTAGAAAAAATATCTATTATATACTTATAGGTATTCATAGGCCAGTTTGGTAAACTGCAAAAATAAATGAGCAGTAGTGAAACTAGTTCCTACTACAAACATATTTATTTGTTTCTTATATGTAAGAAGTACAATAGGTAATTTTACCAAACAAGCCCATTGCATACATGTTTAGCCAGCTTCAAGGTCAGTTTTGTGACATAAAAGTTTCAAAACTAGATGGAACAATGGTTATACCTGAATGATTCCAGCATGATCACCCTTTGAATGCTCGGAACCGGGAGAAGTCCACGTACCAGGCCAGTGGGTCCCGTCAGCCATCCAAGTTGCCTTGGCAATCTTTATCTGCTCCAACAACCCATCGTCGCCTTTTTCCCTCTGACTCTTCATGGCTTTGATTTCTTCCCGCACGTTATACGCATCAGAACGATGCCTAATGGCTTCAGGAAGCCCGTTGATACGGACCTTGAACTCGTCGTACTCCCGCTTGACCCGTCTCCGATCCTTCACAAAATCAGTTCTTACCTGGTGAAATAAGGTACTTCTATTTTTGTTAATATGTTGGGGTCAAGGATAAAAGAGAAAGAACTCAATGTTTATTTGCTCACTTATAATTAGTATATACATCACGTAGTTTTATAGTGTCATACATACAAATGATAAGAACTAAAACTTAGCTAACAAACTATTCAAAAAACTAATAGATATAGTTTGTTATACTCTCTATCTGTTAATCAGTTTATGATAGATAAAAGCAAAGACTAAGTATGTGAGTTGATCTTCACATCACTTGTATTGTCATTAAGATAAGTATCACCAATACGCCCCCGGAAGCGTAAAGGGAGTAAGCGAACTTGAAGCTTGTCACGTAAGGCTTCGAACCGGCTGCTTGCTAATGGTTTTGTGAAGACATCCGCGGTCTGGTCCCGTGTACTAATAAAAGAAACTCGAAGGGCTTTAGAAGCTACTTTTTTCACGAACAAAGTGAAAGTCGATCTCTACATGTTTTGTTCGTGCATGAAACACGGGGTTTGCTGCCATGTAGGTGGCCCCAATGTTGTCGCACCAGATGACGGGGGTGCTTGTAATCTGAATGCCTAGTTCACGCAACAAAAAAGTCAACCAGGTAACTTCCGATGCCGTATTGGCCAGTGTCCGATATTCCGCTTCTGTGCTGGACCGTGCTACAGTCACTTGTTTACGAGATCCCCAAGATATGAGATTACCCCCAAAATAAATACAAAAACCCATTGTTGAACGACGGTTCTCAGGATCTCCTGCCCAATCCGCATCTCCGAAAGCGTGGAGAGAGGGCGGAATGCTACGACGAAACACAAGACCCATCTGAAGCGTGTGTTTTAGATAGCGTAAGACCCTTTTTACAGCTGCCCAATGAGGAACTAAAGGACGATGCATGAACTGACAAAGACGATTTACCGCAAAAGAAATATCTGGGCGAGTAAACGCCAAATAATTTAAAGCTCCAATAGTACTACGATATAAAGTGGGATCGTCGAAAGGAACCCCGTCGGTAGTTGTGAGAATGTGTGACGGAGACATTGGAGAGGATATTGGCTTGGCGGCATCCATTCCTGTCCGAATTAAGAGTTGTGCTATGTATCGTTGCTGCGTAAGATGAAGAGTATCACGGTCCCTGTATACCTCAATACCAAGAAAATAGTGAATATCGCCAAGATCTTTAACAGCAAATTCCACTCCCAAATCCGAAATAAAAGTAGCAATATCTATAGAATGAGAACCGGTAATAATAATGTCATCAACATACACTAAAACGAACAAACAACCGGTGGTGGTGCGACGTATAAAAAGTGATGTATCGGCTCGAGAATTACGAAACCCAAGCGATAACAGCTTGGAACTTAGCCTAGAGAACCAGGCCCTCGGGGCTTGCTTTAGTCCGTATAGTGCTTTGCGAAGACGGCATACATGATTCGGAAATTGTGGATGAATAAAACCTGGCGGTTGTTGCATAAGAACTGTCTCCGTCAAAAAACCATGTAAAAAGGCATTGGAAATATCAATTTGTTTTATACTCCAATTACAAGAAAACGCATAAGATAAAACTAAGCGAATGGTAGTATGTTTTACAACCGGACTAAAAGTCTCATCATAATCAATACCGTGCTGTTGGTGAAAGCCTTTTGCAACCAAGCGGGCTTTGTAACGGTCAATAGTGCCATCGGCTTTGTGTTTTACACGAAACACCCATTTACATCCCACTACAGAATTAGTCGACGGAGAAGGGACTAATGTTTAGGTTCCGTTACGCATGAGAGCATCAAACTCATCATTCACAGCCTGACGCCATTTTGTGTGTTTAATAGCCTGAGTGTAACATGTCGGTTCTTGTTCAGCGGGCATACAACTAGCAACAAGAGCTCGTGGCAATGGGTATCGAGTTGTTCCGTCAGTGTAAATTTTACGTTGGACTATGTTATCTTTGAGACGAGTTCTCATTGCGTGTGTAGACATTGTCACATGGTCTTGAGGAGAACCGGGAGTTGGCGAGTGCTGGACTTGGGGTATGTGAGCAGGTTCGCTAGGTTGGATTTGATTAGTGTCAGATGATGGAGTTTGAGAATTAATGGAAAATGAGTCACTTGAATTCAGTGGAGAATTGTTGGGAGATTGGTGTGGTGTCACAACGTGTGAAAATTGTGTCGGGTTTGGAGAGAGAGTTTGGGCTGTATGTGGTGTAGTGGGACTGGAATGTTGAGTAGGTGTACTATAAATTGGGTTTGGTTGAATGGTATTGGTTGGATTATTTGAAAACTTGGTTATTTCCGGTGGTTCATTGGATTTTAAAGTAATGTCAGTAGGTAGCTCATGGGTGAATGAAGTGGTGGTTTGGTCATTAGGTCGTTGTTGCGTAAGTGGGAACCGAGTCTCGTCAAAGACAACATGACGAGATATATAAATTCGTTTGGTTTCAAGATCAAGGCAACGGTATCCACGATGTGATGGACTATATCCGATGAAAACACACATTTTTGAACGAAAATTAACTTTGAAACGATTGTAAGGTCGAAGATATGGCCAACACGCACACCCAAATGTACGTAGAAAAGTGTAATCAGGTTTTTTTGAGAATAATTTTTCGAACGGTGATTTATTTTGTAAGACCGGAGTAGGAAGGCGATTGAGAACAAAACAAGCTGTGTTAAAAGCGTCCTCCCAAAATGACATGGGGGCAAAAGATTCGGCTAAAAACGCTAGCCCGGTTTCAACTACGTGGCGGTGTTTTCTTTCAACAATTCCGTTTTGTTGGTGAGTGTGAGGACAAGGGTGACGGTGTATAATTCCATTTTCAATAATATGTTTTGTAAAAGAACGAAATTCTCCCCCCCAATCTGTTTGAATGACTTTTATTTTACGATTAAATTGACGTTCAACTTGCTTTTGAAATTGTAAGAATATGGAAAAAGCATCAGATTTCAAAGTTAAAGGGAATATCCATGTATAACGAGAAAAATGATCAACAATTGACATAAAATAACGCTTTCCATTAAAAGATAAATTTGGAGAAGGTCCCCAAAGATCTAAGAATAACAAATCAAGCGGAAATAAAGAAACAGACTCGGAAAGACGAAAAGGCAATTGTTTACTCTTTGCTTGTTGACATGGACCACAAACAAGAGACGACTTTTTATTAATGCAAGGTAAAAAATGATGGCTAACGACGGAATTGGAAAGCGCTGAGTGGCCTAAGCTAGAGTGCCACACATCTAATGGAACTCGAACACCGTAATGGGCAGATGGTTGGTTTGTGATGGTTGGTTGAAATGGGTAGAGTCCAGACTCACATCTTCCCCGGTGTAGTATTCTCCCCGTAACCTCGTCCTTCACACAAAAATACGAAGAATGAAACTCAACATAAACATTATTGTCCAACGTAAATTTACTAATAGAAATTAGATTTTTGCATATATCTGGAACATGAAGAATTTTCGATAAATGAAACGACTTAGCAGGGGTAGATATAATACTGTCACCAATATGATTTATAGGCAAACCTGTGCCGTCCCCAACTCGGAGCTGATCATTTCCATTGTACGGCTTCATTCCTAGATTCAGATTGTTCATGTCCGAAGTGATATGGTGAGTAGCACCAGAATCATGGTATCATGTGTCAACCGAAGGATAAGGAGCAACAGTGTACGCAGATGGTTGCATAGACGTTCCTTGAAAAGATTGATCAAATCGCATGGGGCACTGTACAACAAAGTGACCGAACTCCCGACATAACTGACAGCGTGGTGTATAGGAATTCGATGAGCCGCGACCACGTCCACGAGAAAACCGTGAGCCACGGCTGATCGTGCGGGTATTATATCGGTTATCTCCACGACTTGAAAAGGTAGATCGTGGTTGGTTGGGAGGGTTTCGGGGTGTATGATTCATGTGGTTGCGGTTGGCAAGGTTAGCTGTGGGATTTTCGATTGGGGAATGGTTTTTGGTGTTGCGGTTTTCTTGGCCTTTTAAAAGCTCATACACCACGGTTATGGGCGGGGGAGTTATCATGGTGTGGATAGCCGTGACGATTGGATCAAATGACGAGTCGAGTCTAGCAAGGAGGAAAGCTAGGTGATCAGATTCTCGAAGGGGTTCTTCAATTGCTGCGAGGTTGGTTGCAATTTTCTTAATACGGTCATAGTATTGATCAATAGAGTCGTCGCCCTTTTTGATAGAAGACAATTGGTATTTCAATTGTGTAGATCGCGCACGGGTGTTGGAGCAGAAAAGTTGGGCTAATATCTCCCAAACTTGTTTGGAGGTGAAATCTCCAACGACATGAGGAAGTAATTCCTCGGATAATGATGAAATGATCGCACTCAAAATGAGTTGATCTTGTTGGACCCAATTTGCATAGGTTGGGTTCGTTTGCGGTATTTCAGCCGTAGAGGAATTTGGGGCTGCCATGATATAGGCTGGCGGGCAGGGGCTTGTCCCATCAACATAACTGAACAAATTCTGTCCCTTTAGGTACGGGACTAATTGAGTTTTCCAGAGAAGGTAATTTTCTCTCGTGAGCTTTAAGGTAACGGTGTGGTGAAGTCGTATAAGTGGTGATGAAAGGAAAGAGGGAGAGGAAATTTCAGCGGTGGTGGGTGTTGGTAGGTTGTTGAGAGGAGTGGCGGGGCTAGTGGTTGTGCCGGGGGTATTGTCGGTGGTGGCCATGAGTAGGAAAAAGAAAAAAAAATTGATGTTAGTCAGAGGGCTCTAGATACCATAAAAGAGAAAGAACTCAATGTTTATTTGCTCACTTATAATTAGTATATACATCACGTAGTTTTATAGTGTCATACATACAAATGATAAGAACTAAAACTTAGCTAACACGCTATTCAAAAAACTAATAGATATAGTTTGTTATACTATCTATCTGTTAATCAGTTTATGATAGATAAAAGCAAAGACTAAGTCTGTGAGTTGATCTTCACATCACTTGTATTGTCATTAAGATAAGTATCACTAATAAAGGATAAAAAATGATGAAACTAGAAGAGTGAATAGCATCCTAAAAATGAATTGTTTTGTCGTTTTGTTTTGCAAAACGGGAGATAACAACCTCCATTTGTCATGAAATTCGTCCCCACCACGGAAGAACCCAAATGATTTTTGTTAGTATAGGTGGGGAGTGGAGGGACTTATAAGTGCTAAACTTGATTACGAAGTTATGTTTTTTTTTTTACTTTTTTCTGCCAATATGAGGTTGTTGAGGTAAAGTAAAACTCTGGATGCATACAACCTGAAGCTTGAAGTTGTAGTATTTTCAGACCGTAAAACCAGAAAAGCTCAAATTTTAAGCCAAATGTAAAACTTCTACCTTATTTAGTAAATTTGGTTTATAATTTGTTTTGTTCAACCATATGCTACCCAGATTTTAAGCTTTTAAACAAAAGTCTGAGGTATATATTTGCAAAGGAGCAAAATATCGTATCACCGCTTATTTCCTCCGGCCTCACCTTGTTTTTATACGGATCCCTCTTTAGACTAAAATAGCTCTCTGGATTTCTGGGCTCTATATCATGTTTCCTACAAAATGGGACCCACAAATCAGCAAAAGTCGCAGCTTCTGCCATTGCCTCAAAGGTCAAAAGCGCACCTCCATCATCCGACACATAACAAGCAAGCTTCTCAACCGGATAATCAGCTGCTAATATAGATAATATCGTATTGGCGGTCACGAGTGGTGGTTCTTTTTCTGGGTCAGCTGTGGAAACAAATATGTCGAGGCATGGGAGGTTCGATTTTCCAGTGGGGTTGTGGGGCCCGACGGTTTCAAACTTCTCTTTTAAGATGGTTAGGTCAGTGGACCGGTTTACGGGGCAGAGTTTGGGGAGCTGGTCGAGTAACCACGAGAAAGCGAACCAGAGTTCGCAGATTATGGACATGAGCCATAGCCAATATGCGTCTACGTTTGGGTTTGTGATTCTCCATTCGAGGAATAGTCCTAAGATGACGATACGGACAAATATGAGGAGCCTGAGCATTAAAAAGGGTAAAAACACTTACTAGTCATCGATACTTGTAAGTTGTAAATGTTTCAAGTATCTTTGTACAAATAATTTGGATGCATATTCAATTAGTCATATATTCAAGAAATTAGCAAACCTCACACCGTATGAAAACAGGAAACTCGTTAGCTATGGCTTATTAACATGGATATAGCATCGCGAAACCAATTGGAATATATCTAATAGCCAATACAATCTAGAAGATACCGGTTGGAAGTCATTGTTACTAATGAAAGTTTGTTAAGGCTAGATTTTCTGCAACTTGTAAGCAACTGCATGTATAATTGATGCTGAGAAAAAAATTGACTTCTACCAGCTTTTAACTTCTTTTTTCAACAAAAAAAACCTTTAAACTTAGAATATTAGCTGAACAAGCAAATGTAGGTCATCTTGTAAGATTTTTTCTTTTATGGAAAACTCTTAAGTTCAAAAGTCGAAAGCAAAGACCCTTAAAATCAATGACTGGAAAAGATAGAAAGAAGATAAGCATATTCCAGAATTAAGCAGATCAGGGAAATTGTTAGTTATACTAGCTTGAGTAATAACCAGAAATGTGCTTATGTGACAAATGTATCAGCTAGTAATTAGCTTGTTAAGACTTTATTTGTTGCATCTTTTAAGCAGCTAACAGGCCTAATTGTTGACGAGGAAAAATCCAAAAAACTTAAGATACTAGCCGAACAATCAAATGTGGTTTAAGTCATAAGCAAACATGAATACATAGAAAAGGCTGTGCAAAATTTGAAACCAAACAAGCACTTAATATTAATAACCTGAAAAGAATTTAAGAAAGAAGTACTTTGGTAGTACCGATATGGGCTCAAAACGGCAGCCGGAATCTTCAACTTCCGAGTCAGTGGCTTCCATGGCTTAATAAGGAGTTCCGATGGCGCCGCATCTGGATCATTTTTGTCCTTTTCGACGTCGTCTTTTGGCCATATTGCATTTCCGTACCCATAAGTGCCCTTACTCTCAAACAACCAACGGTTATGATCAAAATCCGTAGTTGCCTGGCTCTTCATTGGTGCTCCCTTGGACTGCTTCATCAAAGACAGTCTCCTTTCCGTCTTTGAGATCCCCTCTGGAGGTAAAGATAGCGGCATTTTGTTACTATCCACAGCGTTCTCGTCCAAATCGGTCTCCTTATAAGGCTCTTTACACCCAGGGCAGAGCCCATTGCCGGTCTTCACAGAGTCGATATAACAGTCCCTGTCGAGAAGTTGTTAATTATATCATAGAGACCATATATTGATTTTTGAGTTGAAAAGAGTTTCATTCTTTCTCAAAGAGAAAATTTCAATGCAGCTTTAAAGTAAATTAGCTGGTTTTCTTTGTTTTCAGGAAAAAACATCTATGTTCATCCACCTTTATCTTCTGTGCATTCGGGACAAAACTCACAAAAGGATAGACTTTTAGCAGCTCAACCAAATGTAATTCAACTTTTAAGCACACAGAACTAAACTTATAAGTTGAAACCAAACAAAGCCTATCAGGTAACTTATAAAAAGGTATATGAGCTTTAATATTGCATCATAGTAGGTCATGTGGTTGTATAACATTTTCTATTCCTTAAAAATCATAATAAGTCCTTTTTATATCAAAATCAATAAGCTCTAATATTGTATCACAGTGGGCCAGCAATAAAACCTGCATATCTTGAAATCGCATTCACAAGGGAGGATATCATCTCCTCTCTCGTCGCTCATCACCTTTCCGTCGCAACCCCTCACCGCACAAGAAGACCCTTTTGCCCCTGCCATCTGGGGGTGAGTCGTCTCAGACTCAATCACTTTGTCCATGAGGTGGGCCCGGGTCACGCTATTGAACCCGCCAGTGAACAAGGAGCTAGATACGTATTGTTCCTCGACTCTCTGGAAAACATTTGTGTCCATGGGCTGGTTGTTGGGGGTCTGGGGCGCCATGACAGTGTAGTCATTGAACTCACCGCTGGCTATACCGCTTTCAAATGATTTTGAGTGGTCCATTGAGTAATCAACGTATCGGCCCGAGGTTGTTCTTTTTACGAATGTCACTGTCACGGGGCTTAATGACCCTGCAGGTGGCAATCTGGAAGCCATAGGTGACCTTGCGATAGGTGATCTTGAACCCATACTGTTAGGACCAGATTTCTGGTCTAAATATTGTTTATTGTCTATTGGTTTTCACTAAATAAATCATAACTGTTGTTAAGAACTAAGACAGGATTGACAGGTTCCAAGTACCAGTTGCAACCTCAGTTACAACCTACTAAGTTAGTAGTGTTAGGTTTCAAGTACCAGTTGCAACCTCAGTTACAACCTACTAAGTCAGTAGTGTTAGGTTCCAAGTACCTGTTGCAACCTCAGTTGCAACCACTAGTTCCAACCTGGTGGTAAGCAGAATTCTGTCTTGTTCTATAAATCCGCATAACTATTCTTTAATGCTAATTATTTGTTAAGAGGTATGCAGGATATATTCTCATATGATTCTAAAGGTTTAAAATGCGTTTATTGAGAATATCAAAGTGGTAAGGAAAGATTTCCTAAAAGATATAAAGAGATTAGTTATGTGAAAAATACAGTGATGCTAAACTTGTTAAGAAAACTCTTAGGTCACTCCCATAAAGGTTTGAAATTAAGGTTACAGCTATTGAAGAATCAACAGACTTACATAATCTTAAACTTGAAGAACTTATAGGAAATCTAAGCACTCATGAGATGAAATTCTTTAAACATAAAAGACCAGAAAAGGGAATAGCATTTCAGGCTAAGAACTCTGAACCTAGTGTCTGTGATAAAATGAGTGATGAAGAACAGCTAGCTTTCTTTGCTAAAAAGGTTTACAAAAAGTTTTATAAGAGAAAAGAGGATGATACTGGTCCTTCTAAAAACTTTCAGAAAAGGGATAACATATTTAAGACAGAATCTAGGTTCAATAATAACTCTACAGGAAAGTGGAATTCTAAAGAGAAGGATAAAAAAGATTACAAGCCTAAAGAGATTCAGTGCAGAGAATGTAGAGGTTTTGGTCACATTCAGGATGAGTGTGCAAACACTTTAAAAAGAAACAAAAATGCTTATATAACCACTCATGGTGATAGTGATTCTGAGAGAAACAGTGATGAAGATGATGATTCTAACTTTGTTAATTTTATGGGAATAATCACTGAAAAAGAACCTACTTATGAAAGTGACTGTGAGCATGTTTCAACCATAGTTACAACTGCTCTTGAAACCTATAGCAGTGATGAGGAAGAACCTTCTGATGAAAACATTACTCAGCAATATCTTGTTCTTTATGAAAAGTATAAATGTCTGAGTAAACAATCCTTGATCATAAGCAAGCTTAATGTTAATCTAAAGGATGAGGTTAAAAGTCTTACTGAGAAGCTTAACTTACAACTGACTGAACTTACTGAAACTAAAAAGAAAATAAAACTGCTGAATGTTTCTGCTTCAGAAAAATTAGATGACATGCTGTCATATTCTAGAGGCTCTAAAGATATCAGTGGTCTAGGTTACTATGGTGGTAAAAGTACAGGAAAAACCACCTTTATTGAAGCTGTTGCTAAAGCTAAAACTCATGATTTTGAAAACAAGGTTAGAAGCTCAGTTGCAACCAGATTTGCAACCAGGAATAAAACTCAGGTTTTTGTAAAGAAGGTTAGAAGCTCAGTTATAACCAAAGTTGCAACCATGAATAAACTGAATAGCTTTAAGAATAAAAATAACTTTAGATTGAAGCTGTGTAATTTCTGTAAGAAACATGGTCATTCTGAAATCCAGTGTTATTTAAAAAGAAACAGAAAGTATATTTCTCAGAAAACCTGGTTGGCCTCTGTCAATAAAAATTTGAACTGGGTCTGGAAAGCTAAAGAAAAAGCTACCTTAATTGCTAACAACAAAGCTGTCATTAACTCTTTGAATGCTGTTACTTCTAATGATTGGTATTTTGACAGTGGTTGCTCTAAGCACATGACAGGTACTGCAAGTCTCCTAAAAAATGTCACCATTCTTACAGGAAACACTGTTGTGTTTGGAGGTGGAGATACAGGTAAAATTGTTGGTAAAGGTACCTTAAACAAACCTGGAATGCCTGATATTGAGGATGTTTTTCTTGTAGATGGTCTAAAAGCTAATCTTATTAGTATCAGTCAACTCTGTGATAACAAAATGATTGTTAAATTTGACAAAGAAAGGTGTCTAATTACTAATCTTAACAATGATTTAATCATGACTGGAGTTAGATCAACCAACAGCTGCTATGTGTTTGAAAATGCTGAAAAAGAATTGCCTCAAAGTAGGTGTAATCAAGTCATTACTAATAATGTGGATATTTGGCATAAAAGGCTTGGGCATGTGAATTACAAAACCTTAGATAAGCTTGTTAACAAGGAATTGATAAGAGGAATTCCTAAACTTAGTGCTAAAACTCAAGTGTCTGTGGTGATTGTGCTATAGGCAAACAAACCAAAAGTATTCACAAAAGTACAAGTCAAATCTACACTAAGAGAGTCCTAGAACTTCTTCATATTGACTTGATGGGGCCTATGCAAACTGCTAGTATAGGTGGTAAGAAGTACATTTTGGTAGTTGTAGATGATTTCTCTAGATACTCTTGGGTAGTGTTCTTAAAGGATAAGTCTGAAACTTTTGAACTGTTCAAAACATTGTGCTTAAAACTGCAACTTGAAAAAGGTTCCACCAGTGGTAATATTGCTAGGATTAGAAGTGATCATGGAACTGAATTTGAAAACATCAAGTTTAGAGAATTCTGCAACTCCTTAGGTATAAGTCATGAGTTCTCTGCTCCTAAGACTCCACAGCAAAATGGCATAGTTGAAAGAAAAAATAGAACCATTCAGGAAATGGCTAGAGTCATGCTTAACTCTAAGAAACTTGCCAACAGATTTTGGGCTGAAGCTGTTAATACTGCCTGTCATATAGTTAATAGAGTTTACATTACTAAAGGCACTTCCATGACAGCTTATGAAATATGGAAAGGTAGAAAACCCAATGTTAAGTATTTTCAAGTCTTTGGGTGTGTCTGTTACATTCTCAGATATAGAGAGCATCTTGGTAAATTTGACTCTAAAAGTGTTAAATGGATCTTTCTTGGTTATGCTCAGAATAGTAGAGCATTTAGAGTCTTCAATCAAAGAACAAACTGTGTTATGGAATCTTATAATGTACTCAATAAACAGGAAGTCCCATAGTGGTTGGAAGTCCAGTTGCAACTGAGGTTACAACTGAGGTTGGAACCGCAGTTGAAACCCAGAATTCAACAGAATCTGAAGAAGAAGAAGGAGGATCTGATATCCCAACTACAAGCAAGCCACGCTATGTAAGGACTCAGAAAAACCACTCTCTTGACAATGTCATAGGAGAAGTCACTTCAGGTATGAAAACCAGAGGTAAGAGAAATAATGTTGTTCATTTTGCTTGTTACCTCTCTCAGTTAGAACCTAAGAACATAAAAGAGGCTTTGGAAGATAGTGAATGGATCTTAGCTATGCAAGATGAACTGTCCCAATTTGAAAGGAATGATGTATGGACTTTAGTACCCAGACCTTCTAATAAAAATATTATAGGGACTAAATGGATCTTTAGAAATAAAAGTAATGAAGATGGTGTTATTATCAGAAATAAAGCTAGGTTAGTAGCTCAGAGTTATACACAAATTGAGGGAATTGATTTTGATGAAACCTTTGCTCCAGTAGCTAGAATTGAATCCATTAGAATGCTACTTTCTCTTGCATGTCTGTATGATTTTAAACTGTTTCAACTTGACATAAAGAGTGCTTTTCTGAATGGTGTGATTAATGAAGAAGTTTATGTCTGTCAAGCTAAGGGATTTGAAGATCCTAACCTTCCTGAACATGTCTATTTGTTGAAAAAGGCCTTGTATGGTCTAAAACAAGCTCCTAGAGCTTGGTATGATAGATTAACCAAGTACTTGATTGAAAAAGGTTTTAACAGAGGGGGAGTTGATAAAACTTTGTTTACTAAGAAAACCACAAAGGACATAATAATTGCTCAAATCTATGTTAATGACATTGTTTTTGGCTCTACTTCTAATAAAAGGATAGAAGAATTCATTTCTGATATGAAGAATGAATTTGAAATGAGTGGTGGAGGTGAACTAACTTACTTTCTAGGATTGCAAGTTAAACAGAATGAGAAAGGCATTTTCCTATGCCAAAGTAAGTATGCAGATAATCTTGTTAAGAAGTTTGGTCTGAGTGAGAGTAAAGAGAAGAGAACCCCTATGAGTACCACTCTTAAACTGTCTAGAAATGATAAAGGAAAAAGTGTTTGTCCAAGTCTTTATAGATCCATGATTGGAAGTTTGCTGTATTTAACTGCTAGTAGACCAGACCTTTGCTTAAGTGTAGGAGTTTGTGCCAGATATCAGGCAAATCCTTTAGAACCTCATCTTCTAGCTGTCAAAAGAATTCTAAGGTATGTAAAAGGAACACTTCACCTAGGCCTATGGTATTCTAAAGATACAAACTATTTTCTAAGTGGCTACTGTGATGCTGATTGGGCAGGAAACATAGATGATAGAAAGAGTACTTCTGGTGGTCGTTTTTATTTTGGAAACAACCTTGTTTCTTGGTTCAGTAAAAAGCAAAATTGCATATCTTTATCTACTGCTGAGGCAGAATATGTTGCAGCTGGAAGTAGATGCACTCAACTTATTTGGATGAAACAGATGTTAACTGATTATAATGTTAAACAATAAATATTAACTTTGTTTTGTGATAACAAAAGTGCTATAGATTTAGCTAAAAATCCAGTTCAACATTCCAGAACTAAACATATTGATCTAAGGCATCATTTTATTAGAGAACTAGTTGAAGAAAAAAGCTTAATTTTAGAACATGTTTCAACTGAAAGACAATTAGCAGATATTTTCACAAAGCCCCTTGATACAAACAAGTTTGAATCATTAAGAAGTGACATAGGGGTATGTCATTATCAATCTAATTGAATATTCTTGCTAAATATGTCTGTGTTGAGTACCTTCAATAATTTTTATTTCTAAGGTTAAGTCTTAATTGAGCTATGATGTTTTTGTTTTGAAAAAGCCGCTTTTTGGTGTCTCAAAAACAGATGTGAGGTAACTTGTCCTTGAAAACCTCTCTGGTAATAGAGTTGCAAGCACAAAGTGCTATTTTTTTAAGCTGGTTGCAAGTTAAGTTGCAACATCAGTTGAAACCTCATGCTCTCAATAGCTGGTTGGAAGTTCAGTTACAACTCCAGTTGAAACCTCGTGTTAAAGATTACTGGTTGCAAGCTCAGTTGCAACATTAGTTGAAACCTCAGTCTATATCATAACTGACAAGACAAAGTTTTTTTTTTTTTTTGACATCACTTATACTCTTTCCTTGCTAAGGTCATCAAACTAGTTTTTGTGTAGAGATAAAAACGGATTTGCTCAATATAAGCTCCTGAAATCTAATCTTTATTAAGGCTATTCAATGATAAACATATTTTCTTGGGTAAATTGCTAGATTTTCGTTTTTCAAAAGCTTAAATATCTGTCTAATTGCTATCTTTATCTTGAATCAATTCAAATTTCCTTAAAAGCTTCAACTCTTGAATTTTCAAATTTTGGATCAATCTGTTTAAAAAGGAATGTTTATCTGTATTAACTGCTGAATTTATCCTAATGCCAACTGTTTTCTTCGTAATTTAAGTGTGATTCATTTTTCAAAATTCTGTTGATAAGAAACTTCCTAATTTTTGGCTAAATCTGTTTCATAATTGATTTGCATGTATCTCTTTCCAATTACAAAAAGATATGGACTTAATTGCTATTTATATTAAACTCTTTTTATATCCTAAATCAATTACAATTATCACAATTACTCTCTCTCTCTTTCTACTGAAAAACCCTAGACTCTGTAAAACCCACTGCAAGGTTCTAAGTACGGTTACAACCCCCTGTTGAAACCATGTCTAATAACCCCAATTCTGATGATGATTGTACTCTAAGGGATTTCTTATCTAAATCCCCCACCAGTCTAGGCTCCAAAACTAAGGTAAGTGAGTCTTCCTCATCCAAGATTAAGCGTACTAAGAAACGTGCTAGGAAAATTGTAGAGGATGATCCAATTCCACCTGTTTTCTCTTATAAATGTAAGTTTCATGAGACTGATCCTAGGTTCTGGAGTAGGACCATGTATAGAAGGTTTAGGTCTTTTACTGGTAGGGAGATTCACAGTGAAAGAAGACTTAATTTGGTCAGTTATCCACATATTCAAGTGCATATTGAAAAACTGCTGTCTACTGTTGGCCTAGATAGAACTATTTCTTATCCTGATTCTTACTACCCTGCTGTTGTTAAAGAATTTTATGCCAATTTGAGTAGTAGTGTCTTTGATGAAAGTAATCCTATGTTTGGAAGAGTCTTTCTGAGGGGTATAACTTTGGACTTTACACCTAAGTTAATTAATGAATGCCTGCATACACCCAATCCTTCTGTGGACAATGCTGAGTATGATATGGAAGTTATTACTCTGGTTCTAACTGGAAAGAACAATAGATTTGATGGTACTTCCATCAAAACATCATCTCTCACACTTTGTGCTGCTGTATTGCACAAAATTGCTAGGTTTAACTGGACCCCTACCAAACAACCTTCCAAAGTCAACAAAGAAATGGCCATTTCTGTATAAGATAATGTCTTCTCTACCCATTAATCTTGGCCATCATATCTTTAATCTTATAAGGGATTTCAGTGATGATAATTCACCATCCATTCTGCTTCCTTTTCCCTGCCTAATAACTAGTATAATTCTAGGCCAAGTCTCTTATATGAATAGAGCTTCTCCTATTAGTATTGCTAATGAACCAATCACAGATTGTCCCTCTGCAATCTATATTTCTTCCAAACTATTAAAAGAAGGGCATGTTAATGACATTTCTGGGGAGAAAGGTAAAGAAAAAGAAGAAGAAACTTCTACTGCACCTTCAGAAAAGAAAAGGGGTATAAGGTGGTACTTGACACAGAAACTGGCCTATAATCAGGAAAGGAGAGCTGAATTAGATGCTGATGATTATCAAATCAAGAAGTTGCTGGTCAATCTAATAGAGAGTGAGGATGATGATAGTGATGCCACTCACAGTCATGATGGTTTTTCAATAAGCAGTGAGGATGACAATGCAGAAGATGAAGAAGTAGTCAAGGACAATCCTCTAAGAGAAAGAGCCCCACATTCTGATATACCTCGTGACTGATTACAATGGTTGCTGACAAATAGGGGGAGTGAAGTTTATGTTATGTTTATTGTTAAGTTTCTTCACTGTTTAATTTCAATTTCAAGACTTAATACTGCTGTCTTTAAGTTCTAGTTTTTTATTTACAATTGTTGTACTAAGACAATGTTGTGCCATGTTTTTGGCCTTTAAATTTCTGCAATTTCCAGTTTGAAGTATGGGTGTCTTTAAAATTGAATGTGTGAATGACTGTGCTTATTTAAATGCCTGCAATTCTAACATACAGGGGGAGCTTAAACAGATGTCTCTTAATTCTGTGCTGATATTGAATTTGCAGGTGATTGGGATGATTTATAAACTTAATTGATTTGTCAAAACCAATGACAAAGGGGGAGATTGTTAGGACCAGATTTCTGGTCTAAATATTGTTTATTGTCTATTGGTTTTCACTAAATAAATCATAACTGTTGTTAAGAACTAAGACAGGATTGACAGGTTCCAAGTACCAGTTGCAACCTCAGTTACAACCTACTAAGTTAGTAGTGTTAGGTTTCAAGTACCAGTTGCAACCTCAGTTACAACATACTAAGTTAGTAGTGTTAGGTTTCAAGTACCAGTTGCAACCTCAGTTACAACCTACTAAGTCAGTAGTGTTAGGTTCCAAGTACCTGTTGCAACCTCAGTTGCAACCACTAGTTCCAACCTGCTGGTAAGCAGAATTCTGTCTTGTTCTATAAATCCGCATAACTATTCTTTAATGCTAATTATTTGTTAAGAGGTATGCAGGATATATTCTCATATGATTCTAAAGGTTTAAAATGCGTTTATTGATAATATCAAAGTGGTAAGGAAAGATTTCCTAAAAGATATAAAGAGATTAGTTATGTTTCTTTTACATTAATAAATCTTTATCTCTATTTTTATACAAATCTTTATCACATGTTTCAATCTTTGTTCCTTATCAAACTTAGTATGATATGTTTAAGATTGAATGAAATTAGGAGTTAATGTCTTACATGAATATTTAAAAGATATTATCTTTCCAAAATATGGTCTTTTTATATGTTTCCTTATTATAGGAAAATACTAACTCCTACAATCAAGCTTGTTATTAAACAGGTATCAACCAATCATGATTGAAGTCTATCCACGCTAAAGAATCACATAATACATGGAAAGACTGAAGCCAATCATTAAAGTCAAAAGCAATCACAAAAGACCTTCAAGATAGAAGATTGTTTTTACTTATATAGTTGATAACTTAGCTTGTAAAAAGTGTGTGTTCTAAATTATAAAGAACTCATTCTTGAGAGAATACACGAGTGCTTGAAAAAGAAAACAATGGTGGGATGCCATTGATTTATAAGTGATAGTTATAGAGTAGGAGCAATATAGAGATAGGCAGAAAAACCTAGAGGGAGTCTAAGTGTTTTTCGTTAAGACTTGAGTCCTATATTGTAAGCTTTTTATAATATCATAATCTGGGTAAGTGCCCCGGAGACGTAGCCTAGTTAGGTGAACTCCGTTGTTAAATATGCGTGTGATTTAATTCAAGTACATTTAACTTTTTACAGTTCTGTCCATTAAGACACTGGGTTCCAACTGTGGTTGCGACCTCACTTAGAACCTAACTGCAAAACTGCAACTAGAACAGCGGATAGAAATTTCACATACTAACCTATTTATGGTTCCTGATTTTAACGGAAAACAAAAATGAAAACTAGAACACTAGCAATCTGTATTCGATATTTATGCTTACTAGCAAATGAAATTAGAAAAGGCATGTGATAGCGTGGGAAACAAATAACTTTTCATGTATAAAAATTTAGAAAATGCAGCATAATTTATGAGAACCAAAACTAAAATGAAAGAACCCATACTTTTATGTATCCTTTTCCTGAATCAACTCTCAAGTCTCAACATGGCACGTTAGGAATTATCGTCAATATGATGCCTCATCGGATCGTTACTTGAACTGCAGACATAAGAGCTGATCTTTTGGATGTATACTTTGATCCAATTAAGGAGAAGTTTGGAGAGTTACTGTTGCCGAAGCTAGACATTTTGAAATAATTGTTTTTTGCTGGGGACCTTTGCGCCGTAAAAAAAGGATTGTGGCAAATTCATAGTCTGGGCGATGAAAGATCCGTTCAGTTGGAGAAAGCTCTTTGCTTTGACTAAGAGGCATATGAAGGTATCTATTACCGAATGCTGCCCTTATGTTTCGGGAATGATCGGGAAGTAAATTTGGTAGATTATGACACTTTTGTGCTCTATAATCTCAAAGAAAATATGTTTGAAGGACTTGGACTTTCCTCAACATTGCAATAAGGTTGCTATAGATTGCTTTGTGCGGAGTCTTGTTTTTCCTTAAGTCGGTTAGTCCTCTGCTAAGTTATTACAAGTGAGATTTAAACGTCTTTTTTCCCCCTTACTACATACTATCCTGTCCTGTTTATCGTGATCTTTGTCTTGGAATCTGAAATTAGTTTGATTTTCACTGTTCTATAAGGTTTACTTACTGCTCCCTCCATCTGTTTCCGTTTGTTCGTTATTTTTTTCTAGTAAGTTCCAAATTGTTTCTGCATTTCTTAAAGGTCAACTAAAAAATGTATGGTATCCCGGTTTACCTTGTTCCCGAGCAGAATCATATATATTTGTTTACGATCAAGGCTTAACAGGTATCGTTAGAACAGGGATGAGTCACAGTTTTCTCATAGCTCCTATTTCTTTACTCCTTTTCTGGAGGAAGATACCATATTGGTGTACTCTGGGGTAAGACACACCCGATTGTACTCTATGCTTTAAATAGCGTTATCGCTAACGTAGCGTTTTTTCGAGAAAAACGTTAAAAACATAAATAACATTGTTACATAGCGCTTTACGGTGTAATTTTTTTTTTGCCTAAATATATATAAATATAGCACTAAATTCAGAACATCTAATTAAAATTAACTAAATATATATAAAAATTTATAACTAATAATCATAAAGTGATTTTAGTTAAGATGGTAGAGCATTTACTTTGTTTGCAATAGTTTTGGGGTTCAATTCCCTTTAGGCTCCAATAATTTCATTAAAATTTTAACTGCAAAAAAAAATAATAATAAACTGCACCCGCTATTTACGCTACACAATATGTTATTTGCGCTATTAGTCCCTATAGCGTGCATTTACCGCTTTTTCATCCAAGTAACAGTTTATCATAGCGTCTTTCTTTCAAAGTATAGCGCAACACAAGGTGATTTTTAAAACAATTATTGTTATCACTTGCTTTGACACACACATTACCTGGTTGATCAGCTTTGAAGCCGATGTTGATTCATTCTTGGTCTCAAGTAAAGATGCTTATTCTCTCCAAAAACTGAAGCCAGACAAGCCAAAGTAATAGTTTCCAGTTTTTGAGACAATTAGAACTCGAATTCAAATAAGATATTTTGTTTTCTTAGCAATCCGAGTTGGAAGAACAACATTATTTGCTTCGCATGTTTTATAAGTCACAAACTAATATAGGTATTAGCTTTAACTATATTTTTTTACACTAACATTCTTTTGTGCTTTAGTTATAGATTGTATTTTGAATAATAACAATTATTTGACAAGTAAACACAATAATAAATCCAAAGAACTTCTTGAATCTTACCCTCTACAATGTAATATGTACGGTACGTATATAGCTGTTACCAACTTCGATTGTTAAACAAAATAGAATAGTGCGGTGTAAAGTTGACACGCTTACAAGTTACAACATGGAGAACAAATAACAAGTGAAACTCAAATAAAATAAAATAATCAACAATGACAACACCAAAACAATTTTCATTACTTGAGGTGATACATCACCACCCTTATTTCGGATACATATCATACATCAACTCCAAAACAATCACACTTCAGAGTTTCCAATTATTTTATTACAGTACATTATTGGTTGTTCTCAAGTACGTGAGAAACAAGCTGAGAAAACAAAGACACGACAACAACAACAAAAGTCGAGCATTGGGACAATGTATCAACCCTTTTCATCAGTACCAGCAAACATTTTTTTTTTGGATCGCCATATTACTAAAAGTAGTAAGTTTCGTACCTCATGGAGCAACCGGCAATATTAGTTTGCCCTCCCACTGAGTTGCCGCATCTGTTGAGTTCACCTCTAGCAGAGTTGAGGCAATTTCTACAGGTATCGCCTGAAGAACCATTATCACAAGCAGCAAAGCCGTAAAGAGTGATACCACTTCCGGTCCTTGAGAACTTTGCGACATGGTTACCATTTGCAACTGCTTCATTGATCAAGTCATTGAGAAGTGTTCCTTTGACACCTCCAATATTGTTGTTACTTCCGCCATTACAAATAAGGGCACTAGTTGGAGTTAAAACCAAGGCTATGAGGAAAAATGAAAGAACCAGTGTATTTTGCATGCGAAAAGCCATTTGAGATCTAGTAGTATTTAAAAGTTTTAACTGATGATTTTGTACTGATGACAACTCTGAGTTAGTACCTACTATATATAGGTTTGAGATTTTTCCCCCAATTTAAAAAAGAATATTAATGATTGTCTTTTGGAGTCCATTGGGGCGGATAACAATTTCCAAGAGATCTTTCAAGGGGGATAAATGACGACATGTGTGGCTAACAATTTCCAAGAGATCTTTCAACGGGGATAAATGACGACATGTGTGGGGATTTTTGTTACGTATGCAATTTACGCATAAGAGACGTGGGATTGATTGAGAATCCCACGTGTAGTGTCAATTGTCAAAATAAAACATCTTTCAATATTTTATTTTTGTAAATTGATATATGTTTTTTTTTTTGATAAAATTGGGGATAAATATAGTGATAGAGTGATTTTGATTTGAAAAAAATATATATTAATTTGATATATTAATGAGTTTGATGGTCGATGGTTAGGGTTTTTTTTGGGTAAAATTGAGAAAATTTTATTTTTGGTTAAATTGGGAGATGTTTTTTTTTCTTTCTAAAATTAGGAATAATTGTAGTGCTAGAATGATGTTGTTTTGATAAAAAAATATATTAATTTGATATATGAAGGAATTTGATAGTTGATGGTTGATGGTTAGAGTTTTTTTTTGGATAAAATTGAGAAAATTTTTGGGTAAAATTGGAAAAGTTTTTGATATATAAAAACGAAATAACAGAAAAACGAAATCACAAAAGAAAATGAAAGAAAAAATAAATAAAATTTGGCAGCTTAGACGTGTATGAGTAAATTGCATATGTAAAAAAAATATGCATGTGTAGGGACGTTATTATCTCATTTTATATTCAATAACTTCTCACTATAAAAAAAAAATACCCAAATTGCGACGGGATTAGTGACGTATTTTTTGTTAACGAGCTTATTAACGACGGTTTTTGTGACGGTTTTGTGTCAGTTTAGTCAATTTACGACAGATTTGTGGCAAATTTTTAAATTCATGACAGTTTTGTGACCGATTTTGACTCTCAGTAAATCAAATATTATTTTATAGCGTACGTTTCTTAGCAAATAAAATATAGGTTTGAGATTCTCCCACGTCTAAAAAAGAATACTAGTGATTGCCCTTTGGAGTCCATCGGGGCGGCTAACAATTTCCAAGAGATCTTAGAAGGGGGATAAGGTGTAGGGCCGTTCTTATCTCATTTGATATTCAAGAACTTTATGTTTCTTCACAACCACCTGTGGAGGGGCGGCTAACAATTTCGAAGAGATAGGGGGATAAACTGACAACAGGTGTAGGGACAGTTATTATCTCATTCTATATTCAATAACTTCCAACTAAAAAAAATAATCAAATTATGAGGGTAAGGAAATAAGATAAAATAAATATTTTATTAATTAGTAAGCTATAATCTTTTATAAATGTTATATATAAAGATTATTAGTCTTTAATATTTCGTGTGTTGAATACAATGTAGATATACTGATATTATAGATCAGCAACACCCGTTGTACATGAGAGAGAAACAAACTTAAAAAGATCGTGGCGGGATGCCATTAGAGATTGATAGTTGTGATTTAGAGATGGTAATATACGAGAAAGTCATGGTATTGTGCGTCTCGAGTCTTATCATTGTCCTTTTAATATCAATAAAACCGAGTAAGGCCTCCGGAGATATAGACAAGGTGATCATGTCGAACTGCGTTTAAAAACGTCTCGTGTTCAATGTTTTTTTATTAACTTCATTATATTTATGAGTTGCAAATGTGGTTACAACTGTAGTTGAAACTGAAAACGCATAACTAGACTCGGAAAATTCGGACATGGAAATTCGGACATATGTTTCCCACACTGATTACACAATCTTCTTAATGGACCTTTGCGTTCTATAGTTATGGGGTAATCAAGCCTGGATAACATTTTCTCCACTATCTATCTCTCAATGCCAAGAAAATAAAACTTAACAAACTTTGCATGTTCTAGTTTTAAGATACTTATGCATGCTCACAGAAGTCGACTAAAGTGGCTGTTTAATTGCTTGGAGCTAGTTTTCATATTTATTTTTAGAAGTAAAAGTGAAATCCCCTTTGTCGATTGTCATAAGTTAACATGTCGGTTCTAAATCTGAAAAAAGAAAGATATTACAGGAGAGAGAACAAATTAGTTATATTTTGATTGTGGTTTCAATGTGTTTCGTGGTGCAATATGTAAAACTTTCATTTATAAAATGTTTTGTGACTTGTGAGTGCTCATGTTTTTTATATCTTTAAATATTTTTACATTTTCTTCTCTTTATTTATATGATCCAACTGTAATCAATAGAACTATACTAATTTGAGTTTGTTATACTATAAATTTTATATAATTAAATTATCCAAATTTAAAGCAAAAATTAAAAAAAATAAAGTTTCTATTTCTATCTTTGCAATTTTTATTGTAGATTGATAAAAAAAATGTTTTTTATATTGTTTTTGCTGTGTTTTTATAAATTAGCTAATTAATCACATACCTTTTAATTATTATAGCATTATGATTTGTATAGGATGAGGAAAATGAGATGTTTTTAATTTTTATAGAATTTTTTTACTGGCTAAACTCCCGGAAAATGAGCCTTCCATAACACTTGATAGAGAACTTTATAATGAAATTTACAGAAGACCTCAACATAATGAGATAGGATCAGCTCTCTGTCTCCGAAAAGTGAATTGACTTGAAAGGATAAAGAGAGAGTATGTGTTGATTCAAGATTGTAATTTAGTGTAATACCTTGGTGCAGATAGTAGTTCAAGTATGATTTTGATGAGAAATGAAGTCATGGATGTTTTTTGTACTCTATATATGAGGTTGTGAATTTAGTTAATATAAAGTTAGTATAATCAGACCTTCCGAGTGACTACCGGTGACCGAAGACGGACTGAAGAAAGGAATGGGAAAGGAAAATAGGTTTGAAAGACTAGACTTCCCTCAAGCTTGCAATAAGTTTGCTATAGTTTGTTTTGTGGAGAATCTTGTTTCTCCTTAGTCCTCTATTAGGTTATTATAAGTGAGATTTAAACGTCTTTGTTTTTTCTTCTTACATTTTATTCTATCCTGTTTCTGATCTTTGTCTTGGGTCTGAATTAGTATGATTTTCACTGTTCTATATGGTTACTTAATGCTCCCTCCATTCGTTTCCTTTTGTTCGCTATTTCATTCAAGTAAGTTCCAAATTATTTCTGCATTTCTTAAGAGTCGACTAAAAAATGTATGGTATCCCGGTTTAACTCGTTCCCGAGATGGATCGTATTTGTTCAGGATTAAGGCTAAACAGGTATTGTTAGAGCAAGAAGGTACCATAATGGTGTACTCTGGGGGTCACACGTGATTATAATCACCTGTTTTGATGCGCACAGTTCCTGGTTGATCAGCTTTGAAGCCGATATTGCTTCATTCTTGGTCTCAAGTACTGTAAGATGCTTATTCTCTCCAAAAGCTGAAGCCAGACAAAGTACCAGTTTCCAGTTTTTGAGTCGATTAAAACTCGAATTCGAATAAGATATTTTGTTTTCTTAGCAATCCGAGTTCGAAGAACATCATTATTTGCTTCGTGTGTTTTGTAAGTCATAAATGAATATTGGTATGTTACTGTGTCAAGCTAATGCCACGCACATACAACAAAATAAATTTGCTCTGCAATGCATCCAGTTTACAATTGAAAACTGTTTACAAATTACAACAAATATCTATATTCAACGTCGGCATCTCCAAATAATCGTATAATAACATTCCCAACATATACAACACACTTGCAAGATCCTCTATAATTGCTAGAGGAGGAAAAAATGAAGCAGAATTTGGAATACCAGTCACCGTTAGTTATGTATACGAAAAACAAATGAAATTTACCATGGAAACTTGAAGCTTCCTCCAATTCCAGAAGCTCCGTCGGGAGGGTTAATCGCGACCCAGAGAAGCGAAATAGTGATAGCAATAAGTCCCGACCAAACGAACACTATCGTAGGTGTTCGTCCTCTTCTCCCCATAAGACCTTTTGCAAAAGGGTATAAATGAGCCAAAACCCAAAAGCTAAAAAACACCCCTCCTAATAATCGGCTCCATTGAGGTACTCTACTATATATCGTTCGACTAATCCCAACCGCTATTGCAATCAAGTTCGTCATCATGATCACGATAGGTGGAATCATCAGAGAAGTCCATTTTATAACATAAAGATCCGCGAATTCATCGTCTTCATCTCCAGAAGCTTTTGAAGTCAAGGTAAACGAGATTTCTATCCCCGCAATAACCTTTAATAAGCCTTGTAAAACAGCAGCTAAATGAGCACTTGTTCCACCGATTAGCCAAAACTGCTCATTTCGCCACCAGTCTTCTAGATTAATTCCCGACCATTTGATTTCCAAGATGGCGAGCAAACAAAGTGTTATGGTGATCGCCAGTAGATAGGCGAGAAATGTAACATCAAGAGATTGAACGATGAACTGTCCGGAAAAGAGCGAAAGTGCAGGTAGGAAACAATAGACGATGAGGAAAATCGATGTGAACGGATATATACCAACATTCAGATAAGCGGTCCTTTGCAAAATTTTCATTTTCGGGCTTGCTAAAATGGCGTTATTACGTGAAAAAAATATTTCCACCGACCCCGTTGCCCAGCGGAGGACTTGGTGAAGCCTATCGGTGAGATTAATCGGGGCGGTCCCACGAAAAGCATCTCTTTTAGTGACACAATACACCGATTTCCACCCTCGGTTGTGCATTCGAAAACCCGTCAATACGTCTTCAGTAACAGACCCGTAAATCCACCCAACACGAGTGCCCCACTCGGTTTTATCCTCATACCAACATGAAACTACACTAATAGCCTCGGCCACAGTGGATGCATCGAGTAGGTCACGGGGGAGGGTTAAGGCGCCTGGTGGTCGTCCGTTTTTAACAGCTGGGTGGTCTGCAAGGGGACGACCTTGGAATTCTGCTACAGGAATAGAATCGACGAGAATGTTGGAATTTCCGAATTTTTTGGGAAATTGGGAAATGTTCATTTCGCCGCTTAAGTCTCCTGTTTGAAGGGATTGGTTCTCTTCGGAAGAGTGGAGCTTTGTGGGTTTTTTACGACGAGGACCGCAGCAGGAATTAGACTGGTACTCTTTTGATCGGGGAGGGTCGAATCCATACAAAGCAAACCTCCGGAAAAGGCAACCTGTTGAAAAATATTATAAATATCTGTTTCAAGAATATTCACTTCAAAGTACTTTGAAGCTCGCTTTTACTGGCAAAAGGAATCGTTACGTTTTGTATTGGAATGCAAAATAAGCTTAACTTATGCCTTGATGTGTGCTTTTTGCACTCCCAAATATACAAAGCTTAATGTTTGGTATTTTTCTGCCATACCTAAAAGACAAAAACATGAATTGTAAAGCATATTTAGCAAAACTTAAGCTTTAAATGCCGATCCTTAATCTTAAGTCTTAAGTGAAGTTCTTGCACACAATGCTTTAACTACGGTTTCACACACTATATATTGATACAGTCCTTACGAAATTAGCGGTATTAAAGAACAGAGTTAAAAAAATTCATGGAATTAGTAACAAGACGCTAACCTGTACCGACGTAGACTGGGCCCTGAAGCCCATCCAAGGCCCGCATATTTACATCGAAAAATACTGTGTTATGGTTAGCATAACGGTCTAAAGGATCAATCCCCTCAAACCTCTGTGGGAACTGAATATAACAAAGTCGATCACCCCCTCGGTCCATCATAAAACACATGCCCTCGCGTAACGCTTGAGAGTTATATATGTAGTGGTCACAATCAAGGTTTAAGATGAAGGCGCCATTAGACATTATGGCCGAGGATCGGACTAAAGCGTTCATTGCTCCGGCCTTTTTGTTGTGGTCATACCCAGAGCGTTTCTCGCGTGACACGTAGACCAGCATTGGGAGACGGATATCAGCTTCAGTCAGGTCGATGGGGTTGGATTCTGGTATCGTCGCGTTTAGTGGCTCGTCGCTAGGTGGTTTCAACATTACCTAACATTTATCAAATAGCCACTGGCTCAGGATTGTAACCTAGAAGTGTTATCCATGGACCATTTTTGAAGTATTCGAATTCATGGATTGTTTGGTATGGGTAATTAGATTTTAATCACAGTTTCTTCTTTGTTTTCTTTCTCATTATAAGCTGTAGTACTTGTTTGGTTCCATTTTATAAGTACAAAAGTGTAATTATATGATGAAGCTAGAAAAAATATCTATTATCATTCTATTATAATAAGTCAACCCAATAGAAACGAGCCTGTCCAATTTTGCCCATTTTTTCCAAAAATACCCTTACTATGTTTTAATAATTATCAATATAGTTAATCTAATTAATTAACAAATCGTCCTCACTATATTTTCCTAATTACGGATGTAACCTAAATTAATTAACAATTCGTTTTAACCTTCATAACTACAATAAATGATACCAAATCTGAATATTATGTTCAAAATAAAATATATTACAAGATTTATGTCATTACGTGTCTCACACGCAACGCGTGGATAACTTTTACTAGTATACTTATAGGTATTCATAGGCCAGTTTGGTAAACTGCAAAAATAAATGAGCAGTAGTGAAACTAGTTCGTACTACAAACATATTTATTTGTTTCTTATATGTAAGAAGTACAATAGGTAATTTTACCAAACAAGCCCATTGCATACACGTTTAGCCAGCTTCAAGGTCAGTTTTGTGACATAAAAGTTTCAAAACTAGATGGAACAATGGTTATACCTGAATGATTCCAGCATGATCCCCCTTTGAATGCTCGGAACCAGGAGAAGTCCACGTACCAGGCCAGTGGGTCCCGTCAGCCATCCAAGTTGCCTTGGCAATCTTTATCTGCTCCAACAACCCATCGTCGCCTTTTTCCCTCTGACTCTTCATGGCTTTGATTTCTTCCCGCACGTTGTACGCATCAGAACGACGCCTAATGGCTTCAGGAAGCCCGTTGATACGGACCTTGAACTCGTCGTACTCCCGCTTGACCCGTCTCCGATCCTTCACAAAATCAGTCCTTACCTGGTGAAATAAGGTACTTCTATTTTTGTTAATATGTTGGGGTCAAGGATAAAAAATGATGAAACTAGAAGAGTGAATAGCATCCTGAAAATGAATTGTTTTGTCGTTTTGTTTTGCAAAACGGGAGATAACAACCTCCATTTGTCATGAAATTCGTCCCCACCACCGAAGAACCCAAATGATTTTTGTTAGTATAGGTGGGGAGTGGAGGGACTTATAAGTGCTAAACTTGATTATGAAGTTATGTTTTTTTTTTACTTTTTTTTGTCAATATGAGGTTGTTGAGGTAAAGTAAAACTCTGGATGCATACAGGCTGAAGCTTGAAGTTGTAGTCTTTTCAGACCGTAAAACCAGAAAAGCTCAAATTTTAAGCCAAATATAACACTTCTACCTTATTTAGTAAATTTGGTTTATAATTTGTTCAACCATATGCTACCCAGATTTTAAGCTTTTAAACAAAAGTCTGAGGTATATATTTGCAAAGGAGCAAAATATCGTATCACCGCTTATTTCCTCCGGCCTCACCTTGTTTTTATACGGATCCCTCTTTAGACTAAAATAGCTCTCTGGATTTCTGGGCTCTATATCATGTTTCCTACAAAATGGGACCCACAAATCAGCAAAACTTGCAGCTTCTGCCATTGCCTCAAACGTCAAAAGCGCACCTCCATCATCCGACACATAACAAGCAAGCTTCTCAACCGGATAATCAGCTGCTAATATAGATAATATCGTATTGGCGGTCACGAGTGGTGGTTCTTTTTCTGGGTCAGCTGTGGAAACAAATATGTCGAGGCATGGGAGGTCCGATTTTCCAGTGGGGTTGTGGGGCCCGGCGGTTTCAAACTTCTCTTTTAAGATGGTTAGGTCAGTGGACCGGTTTACGGGGCAGAGTTTGGGGAGCTGGTCGAGTAACCACGAGAAAGCGAACCAGAGTTCGCAGATTATGGACATGAGCCATAGCCAATATGCGTCTACGTTTGGGTTTGTGATTCTCCATTCGAGGAATAGTCTTAAGACGACGATACGGACAAATATGAGGAGCCTGAGCATTAAAAAAGGTAAAAACACTTGTTAGTCATTGATACTTGTAAGTTGTAAATGTTTCAAGTATCTTTGTACAAATAATTTGGATGCATATTCAATTAGTCATATATTCAAGAAATTAGCAAACCTCACACCGTATGAAAACAGGAAACTCGTTAGCTACGGCTTATTAACATGGATATAGCATCGCGAAACCAATTGGAATTTATCTAATAGCCAATACAATCTAGAAGATACCGGTTGGAAGTCATTGTTACTAATGAAAGTTTGTTAAGGCTAGATTTTCTGTAACTTGTAAGCAACTGCATGTATAATTGATGCTGAGAAAAAAATTGACTTCTACCAGCTTTTAACTTCTTTTTTCAACAAAAAAAACCTTTAAACTTAGAATATTAGCTGAACAAGCAAATGTAGGTCATCTTGTAAGATTTTTTCTTTTATGGAAAACTCTTAAAGTTCAAAAGTCGAAAGCAAAGACCCTTAAAATCAATGACCGGAAAAGATAGAAAGAAGATAAGCATATTCCAGAATTAAGCAGATCAGGGAAATTGTTAGTTATACTAGCTTGAGTAATAACCAGAGATGTGCTTATGTGACAAATGTATCAGCTAGTAATTAGCTTGTTAAGACTTTATTTGTTGCATCTTTTAAGCAGCTAACAGGCCTAATTGTTGACGAGGAAAAATCCAAAAAACTTAAGATACTAGCCGAACAATCAAATGTGGTTTAAGTCATAAGCAAACATGAATACATAGAAAAGACTGCAAAATTTGAAACCAAACAAGCACTTAATATTAATAACCTGAAAAGAATTTAAGAAAGAAGTATTTTGGTAGTACCGATATGGGCTCAAAACGGCAGCCGGAATCTTCAACTTCCGAGTCAGTGGCTTCCATGGCTTAATAAGGAGTTCCGATGGCGCCGCATCTGGATCATTTTTGTCCTTTTCGACGTCGTCTTTTGGCCATATTGCATTTCCGTACCCATAAGTGCCCTTACTCTCAAACAACCAACGGTTATGATCAAAATCCGTAGTTGCCTGGCTCTTCATTGGTGCTCCCTTGGACTGCTTCATCAAAGACAATCTCCTTTCCGTCTTTGAGATCCCCGCTGGAGGTAAAGATAGCGGCATTTTGTTACATCCAAAGCGTTCTCGTCCAAATCGGTCTCCTTATAAGGCTCTTTACACCCAGGGCAGAGCCCATTGCCGGTCTTCACAGAGTCGATATAACAGTCCCTGTCGAGAAGTTGTTAATTATCTCATAGAGACCATATATTGATTTTTGATTTGAAAAGAGTTTCATTCTTTCTCAAAGAGAAAATTTCAATGCAGCTTTAAAGTAAATTAGCTGGTTTTCTTTGTTTTCAGGAAAAAACATCTATGTTCGTCCACCTTTATCTTCTGTGCATTCGGGACAAAACTCACAAAAGGATAGACTTTTAGCAGCTCAACCAAATGTAATTCAACTTTTAAGCACACAGAACTAAACTTATAAGTTGAAACCAAACAAAGCCTATCAGGTAACTTATAAAATGGTATACGAGCTTTAATATTGCATCATAGTAGGTCATGTGGTTGTATAACATTTTCTATTCCTTAAAAATCATAATAAGTCCTTTTTATATCAAAACCAATAAGCTCTAATATTGTATCACAGTGGGCCAGCAATAAAACCTGCATATCTTGAAATCGCATTCACAAGGGAGGATATCATCTCCTCTCTCGTCGCTCATCACCTTTCCGTCGCAACCCCTCACCGCGCAAGAAGACCCTTTTGCCCCCGCCATCTGGGGGTGAGTCGTCTCAGACTCGATCACTTTGTCCATGAGGTGGACCCGGGTCACGCTATTGAAGCCGCCAGTGAACAAGGAGCTAGATACGTATTGTTCCTCGACCCTCTGGAAAACATTCGTGTCCATGGGCTGGTTGTTGGGGGTCGGGGGCGCCATGACAGTGTAGTCATTGAACTCACCACTGGCTATACCGCTTTCAAATGATTTTGATTGGTCCATTGAGTAATCAATGTATCGGCCTGAGGTTGTTCTTTTTACGAATGTCACTGTCACGGGGCTTAATAACCCTGCAGGTGGCGATCTGGAAGCCATAGGTGACCTTGCGATAGGTGATCTCGAGGGCACAGGTGATCTTGAACCCATACTAACCTATTTATGGTTCCTGATTTTAACGGAAAACAAAAATGAAAACTAGAACACTAGCTATCTGTATTCGATATTTATGCTTACTAGCAAATGAAATTAGGGCATGTGATAGCGTGGGAAACAAATAACTTTTCATGTATAAAAAAAATTAGAAAATGCAGCATAATTTATGAGAACCAAAACTAAAATGAAAGAACCCATACTTTTATGTATCCTTTTCCTGAATTAATTTGAACGAAAAGGTAAACAAGAAATTCAACAACATCAACTATCGGCTCACCTAATTTTCGAACTAAAACTGACAATTGAATTTAGAAGAAAAGCGTGGTCTTAAAAAATGTATCATGGCAACTTTGAAAAAGAAGACGTATTAAGTTACCTAGAAACTGCAGGTGTGAAAAAGAAGCTTTTCTTGATCCGATTTCGAATGTAAAGGACTAAGGCACAGCCAGCGAAACAAGTCAAAAATGTTAAGTGGATCGAGACTCTTTCGTATAAATAAATAAATAAACGGCGTTTACTTGTGCGTAACCATCAAATGGTTTCCAAATTCGTATTAGAACTTGTTACCAGATAGTTCAAATGATAAAGTAACCGAAAAACACTCATGGACAAGTTTACAAGAGGTATGTGCTGAAATATCTATACATATCAGTGTTTTAAATGTAAAACCCCGTATTTTACTTATTTAAATTTTAAATTATATTCTTAGAATATCCTTCTTAGTATTATTATTAATTCTACTAGTAGTAAAGTATCAACCTTGTGTTAAGTAAGTAACAACTAAACGACCAGTGAGGTTATTTCTTATATATAATAGATTAGTACTAATGTCTTTTAAGTCTGAAACGCATAAAAAAGAGAGTTAAAGAGGCAGAGAAGGAGAAACGGCTATGGTGGTAACCGAAGTAATAAATTTTGCAACATAACTATTATAGTTATAAATCAATTGGGTTTTCAAACCTTCCTAAGCGTATTTCACTGCAGAAGCATTATATACATATAAAATATACAATTATAGACGTATATACATATATAAATATATACCTAAATATATATATAGAGAGAGAGAGATCCGCGAAGAAGATAGTTTGACAGAAATACATAGGGATGGATGCTAGGAGGAAGGAAGACGAAACCGTAACACTAGGTTTTTCTCTTAGTAAAGGTAAATCGTTTAACCTTCTCAATCAGGTTTAATTCATAAGTTTTAGGTTATTCTATGAAAAATCTGTCACATGAGATTTGGTTTTAACTAGGGGTTGTTAGTAATGGTACAGAATGATTGGTATTACAGTTGCATGTTACGAAACTAATGAGTTTTTGGTATGGGACTTTGGATATAATAGTCGAATGGAGAAATACAAGGTTTTGGTTACCGCTTAGATGATTTACATGTTGCAATATTAAGTTTAGATAGCAGTCACACATAAATTGTCACTTAGTGTGATTAGAACCAATATGCAAATTTATAAGACTTGTTCTGAGTTATGGCACACAATATGATTACACATGGAGATTGGTTAGAATATAACACATAATATGTAAACTGAAATAAGCAATAGGTTCACTAGTAGTACATATCGAGATATAGGTAAGTTATGTAAATGTTTAGACTTTTGGAATTAAACTCTACCTAAAGTATGTGTGCAGGTCTAGATTGAATCAAAATAAGCTATAATACTTTGGTAATATTGGGAATCTGATGCTAAGTTGTTATTGGATTTTGATAGTAGTATTTGGTTTATTTTTCTTACCTGATCAATAATTATGATTGAGCTAAAACTAGAGAATTAGATTAAATATATGTAAATAAATGGCGACTCGTATAAGTTGTTTGTATAAGTTCAGGAATATGAAAATGACGTTAATCTTTCATGTCGATAATGTTGGGTATGGACTGATTGGCTATAACAATACGAAATATTAAGATAAAAATAAATAAATTTGGTTTATGGGTAATAATTAGTATTTGTTAAGTGACGGTTCTTCTATTTTCTTTTGTTCCAGATGACGGTAGTTCAGTTACAGTATAGATCTCGAGTCAGGTGAGTGAATTTTGTCTTTTTATTATAAAAGTATCACGTTGCATATTTTTCACAAGTATTACAGGCTCGGTTTAATTATTTTCAAAGGTATTATATATTTATATG
Organism: Primula vulgaris; assembly: GCA_963920805.1. Classification (NCBI taxonomy): domain Eukaryota; kingdom Viridiplantae; phylum Streptophyta; class Magnoliopsida; order Ericales; family Primulaceae; genus Primula; species Primula vulgaris. The sequence continues at coordinate 17,081,770 of OY987212.1, forward strand.
TACTCATTGATTTTCTATATTACAAGAAAGAGAGAAGGAAAGAAGGATCGAAAGAAAGAAAGGAAGAAAAAGAAAAGGGAAAGAGAAAGAAAATTTATAATTGGTTGGTAATTTTTTTGATAAAGTTTTAAAGTTTGTTTTATCTTATGGTGCGCTTATGATTTTGTATTGGTATCGTGAGAGATAAGTCCAACAAAGATTCCTTCAAGCTCATCAGTGGGGTGACGTTGGCAACTAAACAAATGAGTTTAGTTCTCAACGGTTGACTTAGCGATTGTACATAGCTTCGTCAACCGGACCGTTTTAAGGAATAGACTCAGCCGTCATGCTGTGGTGACCTTAATTACGTAGTGCACGTATGGTTTATACACCTGAGAAAAATATCAACGGTAAAGAAATTGAGAAAGTCAATCGAACTTGATACTGTAACATAATAGTTTCATACTTGCTAACACCATGATAAGAAAGAAAGAGAATACTCATGATTATTGCAGCTATTGAAGTGATTTTAAATTCTTTTGCACTCAGATTATTTATTAAAGAAAAGCATTGTTTTGAAAGGAAATATAAAAGTAAAATCTTATTTTTGTCCCTTATATTATATATTGTAATGCATTATCTCTCATTGAGCTCGTTTAGATCACCCCTCCCTTTTAAAATATTTTTCAGGTAAGCGATCAACTATTTAGATTTGAAGTTGATTAGTTGGGATCAGACAGACTTTATAGAAGTTTAATTTAGATTTTCCGCTGTGATATAATTTTTCTTTAGCTTATATGATGTATAATTAATTGGTAATGACTGTAGTTAAAATTGTTATTAATGAAGGTATAAAATTTTGGTTATATTTCATTATTCTACTATTTATGAATGTTTGTAAATTAGGCTTTGTCTAGCACGTGTCGCCATACGTGTTCGTAAAATGTTGTTTTCAAAATATATATTAAACATGTATATTTTTTAGATATTTCTAACATGTATATTTTTCTACTATAAAAAGTTTACGCTTCAAAGTTACGCTTTTAGCGTATCTCTCGTAAAAACGCTTTAATCAACTTAGCGCTTTTTAAAACACCGATGCATATTGCTTTGAATCATAAGTTGAATATCCTGATTCTTCAGCAGTGAACTTATTTCACATACAGATACTTCGTGGAATGGTCAATATAAAGGACAAGCAGACGATTATGAAAGTACTTCCAAAAAGTAGAGAAGCAACGACACGATATGTGAAGATTTAACTACGAAATCGAGAAATAAGCCATTCATTAGGATACTAGCAGGAGAACATATGGACCACTATTGTAAAATCCCGTACTTTTTATTATCTTATTGTCAATGTTTTTCAATACATTTCTTGTCAGTATTACTAATTTCACTATCAGTAACTTTTAGCTATGTTTAGTTATCAAAAAATTAGAGAATTAGATTGGCAATTTCCTTGTCGTAGTAATGATTTAGTATGTATGTAGGAAGAAGAATAGCTTGGTTACAAGTAATAAATCCTTTGAGGTTATTAGGAGTATTTAATGTGTCGGTTTTGGAAATTCGATACGTATTAGCTGTATTAGTAGTGATGCAAGTTATGGAAAGTTTCTTGTTGAGTTAGATGAGTAATACCATGCTTTGATTGTGCTATAAGTGAATTTATTCTAATTTTAATATTTAAGACGTTTTCAGTTACAAGTTTCATGTGAGATATATAAAAAGTAAGGACCTTATATAAATAATCAATACCATTTATGCTGGTACTTAAAGGGAAAGAAACGACCACTGTCATTCGAAGGTTTTATAGTGTTTGTGTGGTATTGAATAGCTATATGCATAAGGTTTGTGTGGTATTGAATAGCTATATGCAAATGAAAAGAGTATTAGTAACATAAAAATTTATGAATATAATACAAACTGATATTATTTTATAACAGTATAGACGTTATGCATGATGGTGTAGAGTTAATGTCCTTATAAATATTTTATTTTACTTGGTGATTTTATCTAACCATGTTATATTATTGTATGCCTATATATATAACTCATACATATACATAAGGAACCATAGAAATTACAGCAACTTATGCATTTCTCAAAATATCCACGACCTCCTCTGTTCATGTTCATATTATAACATATATGTGGACTAGTATATACTACACAAATAGATACAGAAGGAAAAGAAATGATACTCAATGGACATGAGGAGAGAGAGCATGTTTTTAAAATAGGGTTGTGAGTGAAGAAATACTTTTAGTTCATGTTGCTATGCATGGAGGTTAAGAACAGTTTTGATAGCCGGTTGTTAGCTCTAGATGATGTGCAAAATGGTCTATGTTATTTTATCATCATTCCGTAATAATAAGGTGAGTGGTTTTCTTAATTGCTATTATAAAATCCCATTGCATTTTTAACAAATATGTGCATGTTGAAATTATATTTTGAAGATATCAAAATTATATATGTATATACATCATTGCAAAGTTGCAGGTTCAAAAGAGCAAGATTATTTGTGTACGTTGATGAACGTAAACAAAGTGAAATGTTTATATACGTTGATGAACGTATAAGATTTTGAAAGAAAGTTTAATTTATTTTTGTGATCATTATGGTATTATATTTAAGATTTAAGTTGAGAAAAAGAAATGGTATAACGATATTTGAGAAGTACCGGTACAATTAAAGAGACCTATAGAGTCCACGTAGGATTGGGAAGTCCAATCATAGAAAAGATATTCGGAAAGTGTGAATTCAATGAATAAAAGAGATCTCTAGCATCCACCTAGGATTGAGAAGTCTAATCTAGATAAATATCTAATTTATATTATCGTATTGATCACACATTTTAAAATATTTAATATTTTTATTAGTTCGAGAATGTTTCAATTTTCAAGGAACGTCATGTATTACACTATGCTTTGGAAATTTTGTAAAGTTAAAAATATTGACTTTTCGAAGGAAAATATTAAAGGATTAAAATAAATTTTCGACCCTATATTGTATGCAAGGTTGCCATTCACTAAGCTCGTTTAGCTTACCCTCGTTTTTATAATGTTTCCAGGTAATCAGGGAGATATTTAGAGTCGGACTAGAGTTAGTTGGAACCAGCCAGACCGTCTAGAATTTCTTTTATTTCCGCTGCTAATAAACTTCTAAGATTATGATTTCGAATGTTTTTTCTTTAGTATTACAACACCTTATTTGAATAAGTTACTATTTTAGAGTATAAATTATTTATTTAATTACTTTTAAGTTATAGGCCTTCATGTAGCACGTGCCGCCGCTCGTGTTATTCGGTCGTGTGACGTCTTTTTGGGTCAGGGATGTTACAACTATAATTTGTTCATGAAGCAAAATCAAGACAATTGCTCCGAATTGAAAAGATAAAATGTCAACAAAATCTATTGAAGGGAAAAGAACTTAAGATAAGCAGGATAAGAACATAAAAAAGCTGCATTGGGCTTGTTTGGCTGCAGCTCATAAGAATAAGCAGGAGTTTTTAAGGTTTTATTCAACTTAAAATAAGCCGGAGTTTTTAAGCTGATTAACCAAATTATGCACGACTTTTAAGGGAAAACTGAGGTTAAAATCTGCAAGAAAGCAAGATTAAGGAACCTAATTTATAAGAGACATGGTAAATAGATATGACATGTTAAGCTCATTAAAACCAGTCCAGTGAAGAAAAAACAAAAACTCTTTTGCCTGTAATATTTCCTGCTAGAAAAGAGTGTTTGTCCCAACACCTTGGAATAGGACCTTTTTATTATTTCTCTTCAATATCTTTCGGAACAGCTGCAAATTTAGCAACTTCTTACTCGTCCACCATGAGGCTGACCATGGGGCACCGGCAAAGAGAACAAGGAGCAAACCATCCGTGTTGTAGTCTGCTCAAATTAAAAATTAACAGCTGCAACATTTAATTTCGTAAAACGATAGCTATAAACCTTGTAATACTACCTTCTTCCAAATATTTGGCCTCATATAACCAGCTTCTTCCTGATAGCGGCCATCGTCATAAACCCACAAATGAGCGCCCCGATAACAATACACCTTTGCCAGCTGAAACATTTTTTTGAAGTTACTATTTCGGCACTAATAAAACATGGAGTAACAAATTAGACGATATTACTGGGTATTAAGAAAACAAAAAATAATGCAAGCTAAAGCGAAACATTAAAGCCATAAACTGTATTGGCTATGAAAGGTTAACAGCAAATTAAGGCCTGTACAAACTACACAGGAACCACTTGATGATGGGTAATACATCTACTTATTAATAAAGGAGTTTGCAAGAAATTACAATTTATTAAGGGGGGCGTTTTGATTTTCCATAAATTACTCATTTTGCTTAACAATGCCTAACTAGAAAAACGAATCGATTTATCAACCCAGCATCGTATTTTTGCACTACTTATCACAGTGTTCAGTATCGATTAGCTGATAGCACAACCATGTATAAACTCTAGTGATAAAAAAGGAACAATTTAGTTCACCCTTCAAGTTTTCTAGAAATATATGTTAATTACCTTAAGTACCATAATTTCAAGTTTAGTAACTTCTCGGCCGTCCATGTACACTTCCGTGTTACCATCGCTTGCATCTGAACTTAGTCTCCTGGTAAATTTTAAATTCGAGCTTATGAATTGATTCGGTTTTCCTCCTTCCTGCAAGGTCGCAAAATATTTGAAAAATGAATAAAAGGAAAATCATTACCATGATTAAAATAGAGTGTTTTATCTATCCGAAAGTTATTTTTCAATTTTGATTTTACCTTTCCCCAAAGACCAGATTCCTTGTCATACCAATAAAAACCTGGCTTCAATTTTCGTGGTGGAAAAGGACACTCTAGTAATTCTTTCATCTCTTCCGGATTTAACGGGAACCCATTCACAATTAACTGCTCAGGTCGAAGCTGGTTTGCACCACATTCTCTCTCGAGTCTCATGATTTGCTCAACCTCTAAAAGACTAAGCACTCGAGCTAATACCCTTGAATGCTTTCCCAATCTTAACCTCTTTGATTCATCAATAGACGTGCCAATACAATCAACGCATTTATGCCCTTCGGGGAAAGAACCCATTGCCTTGATCACACAGTTTCGGCAATACTTCGCATCGCAAACAAAACACGATTCTTTTGATTCCCATTTTCCTTTCCCACACTGATTACATACTCTTCTAAGTGGGCCTTTGCATTTTATAGCGACGGCGTAATTGAGCTTGGATTCATCTTGAAACATCTTCTCCACCATCTTTCTCTCAATTCCAAGAAATGAAAACTTAAAAGACTTTGCAAGGTCTAGTTTTAAGATACTTATGCTCACATAAGTCAACTAAAGTGGCTGTTTTGTAGGAGTGTACATATTATGAAGTAAATTTTTTAAAGGGATATATATCCCACTTGTTGGTTGTCATAAGTTAACATGTGGGGTTTGTTCTAAATTAGTTAGGCAATTTAAGCACAAAATTGAACGGCCAAGCACAAAATTTTAGCAACTGGACTTAAGATGCTAAATTCAAGTAAAAATTGTAAAATGTCAATATGTTAAGTAGGCATTGTCTTTCAGTGGGTCTTGGTTTTTTTTTGAAAGGTCTAGTATTTCTTATATAGGCCCAACTTTTGAATCCAATCTAAAATCATAAGTCAAAGTCGTAACTCATCTTTTGACTTCTTCTTTTTTTGAAAAAAAATCAAATAAAATCAAAACAAACTTTTTAAAACTCAACAATATTAATCATTATAAACATGGTTTTTAACTTGTAACCCAATTCTTTTTATTTAAAAAGGACTACAAAAAGCTTAGAACTAATTGATGTACTACAATTTTTTTACAAGGATGAATATATAGGCGCCAAAACAGGTAGTTGTAGTGTCTATAATGTTAATGTCCAACTTCTGAGTCTGAGAAAATGTTTTTAAATGTGTAGCAAACCTCTCGTGAACCATGATGGAATGGTGCAAAAAGAAAAAGTTATCTTAGTTGATGGTACTCAAATAAAAAATTGAAAGATGATGATACAAAAATAAAAACACGCTGAAAATAATGTTGCTACAGTATAATTATCTCGAAGATAACCTTTCATGATTTCAGTATACTGTGTTAACTCTCAAGTCTCAACATGGCCGCTAGGAATTATCGTCAATATGGTGCCTCATCGGATCGTTACATGAACTGCAGACATAAGAGTTGATCTTTTGGTTGTATACTTTGATCCAATTAAGGAGAAGTTTGGAGAGTTACCGTTGCCGAAGCTAGACATTTTGAAATAATTGTTTTTTGCTGGGGACCTTTGTGCCGTAAAAAAAGGATTGTGGCAAATTCATAGTCTGGGCGATGAAAGATCCGTTCTGTTGGAGAAAGTTCTTTGCTTTGACTAAGAGGCATATAAAGGTATCTTATTACCGCATGCTGCCCTTATGTTTCGGGAATGATCGGGAAGTAAATTTGGTAGATTATGACACTTTTGTGCTCTATAATCTCAAAGAAAATATGTTTGAAGGACTTGGACTTTCCTCAACATTGCAATAAGGTTGCTATTGATTGCTTTGTGCGGAGTCTTGTTTTTCCTTAAGTCGGTTAGTCCTCTGTTAAGTTATTACAAGTGAGATTTAAACGTCTTTTTTCCCCCTTCCTACATACTATCCTGTCCTGTTTATCGTGATCTTTGTCTTGGAATCTGAAATTAGTTTGATTTTAACTGTTCTATAAGGTTTACTTACTGCTCCCTCCATCTGTTTCCGTTTGTTCGTTATTTTTTTCTAGTAAGTTCCAAATTGTTTCTGCATTTCTTAAAGGTCAACTAAAAAATGTATGGTATCCCGGTTTACCTTGTTCCCGAGAAGGATCATATATATTTGTTTACGATCAAGGCTTAACAGGTATCGTTAGAACAGGGATGAGTCACAGTTTTCTCATAGCTCCTATTTCTTTACTCCTTTTCTGGAGGAAGATACCATATTATTGGTGTACTCTGGGGTAAGACACACCCCATTATACTCTTACGTTAAATAGCGTTATCGCTAACGTATTGTTTTTTGGAGAGAAGCGTTAAAAACGTAAATAACATTGACATAGCGCTTTGTGGTGTAATTTTTTTTTGCCTAAATATATATAAATATAACACTAAATTCAGAACATTTAATTAAAATTAACTAAATATATATAAAAATTTGTAACTAATAATCATAAAGTGATTTTAGTTAAGATGGTAGAACATTTACTTTGTTTGCAATAGTTTTGGGGTTCAATTCTCTTTATACTCCAATAATTTAATTAAAATTTTGACTGAAAAAAAAAATTAGACTGCACCCGCTATTTACGCTACACAATACGCTATTTGCGCTATTAGTCCCTATAGCACGCATTTACCGTTTTAGCATCCAAATAACAGTTTATCATAGCGTTTTTCTTTCAAAATATAACGCAACACAACGTGATTTTTAAAACAATGATTGTTATCACTTGCTTTGACACACACATTACCTGGTTGATCAGCTTTAAAGCCGATGTTGATTCATTCTTGGTCTCAAGTAAGATGCTTATTCTCTCCAAAAAGTGAAGCCAGACAAGCCAAAGTAATAGTTTCCAGTTTTTGAGACAATTAGAACTCGAATTCAAATAAAATATTTTGTTTTCTTAGCAATCCGAGTTCGAAGAACTACATTATTTGCTTCGCATGTTTTATAAGTCACAAACTAATATAGGTATTAGCTTTAACTATATTTTTTTACACTAACATTCTTTTGTGCTTTAGTTATAGATTGTATTTTGAATAATAACAATTATTTGACAAGTAAACACAATAATAAATCCAAAGAACTTCTTGAATCTTACCCTCTACAATGTAATATGTACAGTACGTATATATAGCTGTTACCAACTTCGATTGTTAAAGAAAATAGAATAGTGTGGTGTAAAGTTGACACGCTTACAAGTTACAACATGGAGAACAAATAACAAGTGAAACTCAAATAAAATAACATAATCAACAATGACAACACCAAAACAATTTTCATTACTTGAGGTGATACATCACCACCCTTATTTCGGATACATATCATACATCAACTCCAAAACAATCACACTTCAGAGTTTCCAATTATTTTATTACAGTACATTATTGGTTGTTCTCAAGTAGTGAGCAGAACGTGAGAAACAAGCTGAGAAAATAAAGACACGACAACAACAACAAAAGTCGAGCATTGGGACAATGTATCAACCCTTTTCATCAGTACCAGCAAACATTTTTTTTTTGGATCGCCATATTACTAAAAGTAGTAAGTTTCGTACCTCATGGAGCAACCGGCAATATTAGTTTGCCCTCCCACTGAGTTGCCGCATCTGTTGAGTTCACCTCTAGCAGAGTTGAGGCAATTTCTACAGGTATCGCCTGAAGAACCATTATCACAAGCAGCAAAGCCGTAAAGAGTGATACCACTTCCGGTCCTTGAGAACTTTGCGACATGGTTACCATTTGCTACTGCTTCATTGATCAAGTCATTGAGAAGTGTTCCTTTGACACCTCCAATATTGTTGTTACTTCCGCCATTACAAATAAGGGCACTAGTTGGAGTTAAAACCAAGGCTATGAGGAAAAATGAAAGAACCAGTGTATTTTGCATGCGAAAAGCCATTTGAGATCTAGTAGTATTTAAAAGTTTTAACTGATGATTTTGTACTGATGACAACTCTGAGTTAGTACCTACTATATATAGGTTTGAGATTTTTCCCCCAATTTAAAAAAGAATATTAATGATTGTCTTTTGGAGTCCATTGGGGCGGATAACAATTTCCAAGAGATCTTTCAAGGGGGATAAATGACGACATGTGTGGCTAACAATTTCCAAGAGATCTTTCAACGGGGATAAATGACGACATGTGTGGGGATTTTTGTTACGTATGCAATTTACGCATAAGAGACGTGGGATTGATTGAGAATCCCACGTGTAGTGTCAATTGTCAAAATAAAACATCTTTCAATATTTTATTTTTGTAAATTGATATATGTTTTTTTTTTGATAAAATTGGGGATAAATATAGTGATAGAGTGATTTTGATTTGAAAAAAATATATATTAATTTGATATATGAATGAGTTTGATGGTCGATGGTTAGGGTTTTTTTTGGGTAAAATTGAGAAAATTTTATTTTTGGTTAAATTGGGAGATGTTTTTTTTTCTTTCTAAAATTAGGAATAATTGTAGTGCTAGAATGATGTTGTTTTGATAAAAAAATATATTAATTTGATATATGAAGGAATTTGATAGTTGATGGTTGATGGTTAGAGTTTTTTTTTGGATAAAATTGAGAAAATTTTTGGGTAAAATTGGAAAAGTTTTTGATATATAAAAATGAAATAACAGAAAAACGAAATCACAAAAGAAAATGAAAGAAAAAATAAATAAAATTTGGCAGCTTAGACGTGTATGAGTAAATTGCATATGTAAAAAAAATATGCATGTGTAGGGACCGTTATTATCTCATTTTATATTCAATAACTTCTCACTATAAAAAAAAATACCCAAATTGCGACGGGATTAGTGACGTATTTTTTGTTAACGAGCTTATTAACGACGGTTTTTGTGACGGTTTTGTGTCAGTTTAGTCAATTTACGACAGATTTGTGGCAAATTTTTAAATTAATGACAGTTTTGTGACCGATTTTGACTCTCAATAAATCAAATATTATTTTATAGCGTACGTTTCTTGGCAAATAAAATATAGGTTTGAGATTCTCCCACGTCTAAAAAAGAATACTAGTGATTGCCCTTTGGAGTCCATCGGGGCGGCTAACAATTTCCAAGAGATCTTAGAAGGGGGATAAGGTGTAGGGCCGTTCTTATCTCATTTGATATTCAAGAACTTTATGTTTCTTCACAACCACCTGTGGAGGGGCGGCTAACAATTTCGAAGAGATAGGGGGATAAACTGACAACAGGTGTAGGGACAGTTATTATCTCATTCTATATTCAATAACTTCCAACTAAAAAAAATAATCAAATTATGAGGGTAAGGAAATAAGATAAAATAAATATTTTATTAATTAGTAAGCTATAATGTCACGCCCCAAAATCCATAGAACACGGATATCGAGGCATGACCTTTTTAAATAAAAGGAAATCAACCTGTTGGTACGAAATTAAAATTTTTAAAAGAAAACATTTGCAAGCTAAAGGAACAATTAACGGATAAATAAAAAGTTTGCCAAAAGCGGCTACAAGATAATAAAATAAACGAATGAAAATTGCCCGTAGGCTACAACCTCAAAATAAAATCTAAGTGAAAAGAAACTGAAAGCCCCGAGCCCATGTGATGTTGCAATGCAACAGCTCTTATCCAAACATGCCAACCTAAATGGTACCTGAAATACAAAATTGTAACGGTGAGTCCCACGCACCTAACTAGACGGGACGGCACCACAAATACCGTCACTCCATCCCATAAATGCAAGAGCTCACAAATTCTACAACTACGATAATCGATGTATAAAAAGAAATATGATAACATTTTACAACGGAATAAATTAAATAAATTAAATACAAATCAACAGCATACATGGACCTCTCACGCCACCTACCCCAGTCCGTAAGGTAGGTCATTCCCTATCCCTTCGGCCGTCTTCTGTCCCCGGAATTAGGGAGAGACAGAGACCATTGCAACAGAAAAGTAGATTTATAGTGCGTACTTGGACCTCTCACGCCACTCGTCCCAGTCCGTAAGACGAGTCATTCCCTATCCCTTCGGCCGTCTTATGCCCCCGGAATTAGGGAGAGACATAGACCATTGCTAACATAAAAGTAAATATAGTGCACACTAGGACCTCTAACGCCACTCGCCCCGGTCCGTAAGACGAGTCATTCCCTATCCCCTCGGCCGTCTTCTGTCCCCGGAATTAGGGAGAGACAGAGACCATTGCCACTACAGCTAAATCACAAGACCTCGGCCAATAATATAAAATCATTCAAATAACACCATCTCATACGTGTAAGTATTAAGGCCTCGGCCAATAATATTATACTATTCAAATAACATAAACTCATACGCCAGTTAACGTAATACAACATAAACCATAATCATAGATGCTAGATTCACAACTAGCCAATCACTTCAACAACATAAAAACCCATTCAGGTATTTTAACAAACACCTTGTATGCATAAACTACAATCCATCTATAATCTCATAAATTCGCAATTAATATATCTAAGGTCTCAACCTCTACAATTCAACCAATGGAATTAAAAGTATAACAACTAAACCCCAATTATCAATTAAAGAACATGATTAATATAAAGGACAAAAACCCCCAAGTTCTAATAAACGCAAAACAAAATCCAAACATACACCCTCGTCTAGTCGCAATGGATAACCCCCGTTACCTTAGCGCGTAGAGGAGATGCTTCTGATAAGAACCCGTTAGCGTGGTTTCTTCTTCTTCTTCCTAGGCTTTGGAATCACCCTTTTTCTCTCTTTTCTCTCTTCTATTTTGCTGGATTTTTGGTTTTTAGAATGAAAAGTGGGCTGATTTTAGGTTTAGAAAAACTGTTTTTAGCAAGTTTGTGGAAGCGAACTATTTGGTCCCCAAAGTTCTAAAAGCTAACTCTTAATCCAAAAATATTGTTTTACTACTCAAAAATAACAAATCTTTAGAAACAAATCTATTGGGTCCTTTTTATTAGTAAAATTAGTAACAGGTTTTAAAAATAAAGTTTTTCGGAAGAGTTTCGGTTTTTGGCTAAAAATTAGTCGAGTGACCGGTTTTTGGTAAAATTTGTATAAAACGTTTTTGGATAAATTAATTTCTAATTAAAAACACTTATAAAAATACGGGATGTTACATATAATCTTTTATAAATGTTATATATAAAGATTATTAGTCTTTAATATTTCGTGTGTTGAATACAATGTAGATATACTGATATTATAGATCAGCAACACCCGTTGTACATGAGAGAGAAACAAACTTAAAAAGATCGTGGCGGGATGCCATTAGAGATTGATAGTTGTGATTTAGATATGGTAATATACGAGAAAGTCATGGTATTGTGCGTCTCGAGTCTTATCATTGTCCTTTTAATATCAATAAAACCGAGTAAGGCCTCCGGAGATATAGACAAGGTGATCATGTCGAACTGCGTTTAAAAACGTCTCGTGTTCAATGTTTTTTTATTAACTTCATTATATTTATGAGTTGCAAATGTGGTTACAACTGTAGTTGAAACTGAAAACGCATAACTAGACTCGGAAAATTCGGACATGGAAATTCGGACATATGTTTCCCACACTGATTACACAATCTTCTTAATGGACCTTTGCGTTCTATAGTTATGGGGTAATCAAGCCTGGATAACATTTTCTCCACTATCTATCTCTCAATGCCAAGAAAATAAAACTTAACAAACTTTGCATGTTCTAGTTTTAAGATACTTATGCATGCTCACAGAAGTCGACTAAAGTGGCTGTTTAATTGCTTGGAGCTAGTTTTCATATTTATTTTTAGAAGTAAAAGTGAAATCCCCTTTGTCGATTGTCATAAGTTAACATGTCGGTTCTAAATCTGAAAAAAGAAAGATATTACAGGAGAGAGAACAAATTAGTTATATTTTGATTGTGGTTTCAATGTGTTTCGTGGTGCAATATGTAAAACTTTCATTTATAAAATGTTTTGTGACTTGTGAGTGCTCATGTTTTTTATATCTTTAAATATTTTTACATTTTCTTCTCTTTATTTATATGATCCAACTGTAATCAATAGAACTATACTAATTTGAGTTTGTTATACTATAAATTTTATATAATTAAATTATCCAAATTTAAAGCAAAAATTAAAAAAAATAAAGTTTCTATTTCTATCTTTGCAATTTTTATTGTAGATTGATAAAAAAAATGTTTTTTATATTGTTTTTGCTGTGTTTTTATAAATTAGCTAATTAATCACATACCTTTTAATTATTATAGCATTATGATTTGTATAGGATGAGGAAAATGAGATGTTTTTAATTTTTATAGAATTTTTTTACTGGCTAAACTCCCCGAAAATGAGCCTTCCATAACACTTGATAGAGAACTTTATAATGAAATTTACAGAAGACCTCAACATAATGAAATAGGATCAGCTCTCTGTCTCCGAAAAGTGAATTGACTTGAAAGGATAAAGAGAGAGCATGTGTTGATTCAAGATTGTAATTTAGTGTAATACCTTGGTGCAGATAGTAGTTCAAGTATGATTTTGATGAGAAATGAAGTCATGGATGTTTTTTGTACTCTATATATGAGGTTGTGAATTTAGTTAATATAAAGTTAGTATAATCAGACCTTCCGAGTGACTACCGGTGACCGAAGACGGACTGAAGAAAGGAATGGGAAAGGAAAATAGGTTTGAAAGACTAGACTTCCCTCAAGCTTGCAATAAGTTTGCTATAGTTTGTTTTGTGGAGAATCTTGTTTCTCCTTAGTCCTCTATTAGGTTATTGTAAGTGAGATTTAAACGTCTTTGTTTTTTCTTCTTACATTTTATTCTATCCTGTTTCTGATCTTTGTCTTGGGTCTGAATTAGTATGATTTTCACTGTTCCATATGATTACTTAATGCTCCCTCCATTCGTTTCCTTTTGTTCACTATTTCTTTCAAGTAAGTTCCAAATTGTTTCTGCATTTCTTAAGAGTGGACTAAAAAATGTATGGTATCCCGGTTTAACTCATTCCCGAGATGGATCGTATTTGTTCAGGATTAAGGCTAAACAGGTATTGTTAGAGCAAGAAGGTACCATAATGGTGGACTCTGGGGGTCACACGTGATTATAATCACTTGTTTTGACGCGCACAGTTCCTGGTTGATCAGCTTTGAAGCCGATATTGCTTCATTCTTGGTCTCAAGTACTGTAAGATGCTTATTCTCTCCAAAAGCTGAAGCCAGACAAAGTACCAGATAAAGCAATAACTTTTGGCGTTAACGTTATGATTTTCAACGATATAAATATAGATTAAACAAAGTAAATATTGGACAACTTGTTCTGTTTTATTGATCGGTAATTGTATTTGCTCGGATTACAATTTCTAATTATATTCTTACTCGGTCTAATAATTTAATCTTAATCTGTCTTTATCTCTTTTCTCGGTGCTCGATTCTTCAATTGATCTCGGTTTGCTTTCAAGTGAGGTAAGCTCTGACAATTTTTTTTCTTTTATCTTCTTCTCTCTATCTTTTTAGATATATTTTTCTGATCCTCTTTCCTGTGAAGGTACTTGGTTATTTATAGGCACTTATGCCTCATAGGATGTTGACAAATATCCCCATCTCATGCATCACCTCATGGGCTTTTTCACAGTGGGCCTTCACTCATTGGGCCTAGATATTTATTGTATAATTGCTCATCCCTAAGTGTGGAAAGTAATTTTATACCATGAGTCTTGTTATTCAAGCATTGGATACCCTATAATAATGTTTGGGCTTTTCGTACCCGAATAGATATATTCGGGTCTGATTTTTATGTTCTATCAAGTGCTCACTGACTTCTTCGGTGTGGTCTCCACGGCGATGGAGTCATGATCGGTCTTACAGAGATGTTACTTCGGTCCTGATGTTCCCAATGTTTCATCGAGAAGCGTAAATAGATTTATAACTGTTTCCTCGAGGCCATTTAATGCCATAGGAAAGTTTAAGCATGCTATCTTTCTTCAAGGAGACTCTTGATCTTCCTCTATTTTTCCATTATAAAAGGGATGGTACCCTCTTTATAAACATCCAATTAATTAATGCTTTGCTGGTAAAGTCATGGCCTCTCCCAACGGTTCTACTGGTGACAAGTCTCTCGGATACGTCGCTTACTTAGAAAATGAGGTCAAGAAAGCTCGTATTGTGAAGAGTAAGTTTGCTGTTGTGGCAAGAGAAATTCTTAGGGTACCAGACTACAAGAAAAGGTTATCTGATATTGTCACACCCCAAAATCCATAAACACGGATATCGAGGCATGACCTTTTTAAATAAAGGAAAAGAGAACCTGTTGGTACAAAATTTAAATTTTAAAAGAAAAGACTTGCGAGCTAATGGAACAATTAAATGAATAAATTAAACTGTTTGCCAGCTACAAGACGAGATAAAATAAACGAATGTAAATTGCCTGTAGGCTACAACCTCAAAATATAATTTAAGTGAAAAGAAAGCGAAAGTCTCAAACCCATGATGTCGCATTACAACAGCTCTTATCCAAACATGCCAACCTAAGTGGTACCTGAAATACAAAACTGTAACGGTGAGTCCCATGCACATACATAGACGGGACGGCATCACAACACCGTCACTCCATCCCATAAATGCAAGAACTCACAAATAACAACTACGATAATCAACGTATAAAAAAAGAAAAAGAAATAATAATAACATCGTACAGCGAAATAAATTAAATAAACATCTATAGCAAACATGGACCTCTCACGCCACCTACCCCAGTCCGTAAGGTAGGTCATTCCCTATCCCCTCGGCCGTCTACTGTCCCCGAAATTAGGAAGAGACATAGACCATTGCTAACATAAAAGTAGATTTAAAGTGCGCACTTGGACCTCTCATGCCACTCGTCCCAGTCCGTAAGACGAGTCATTCCCTATCCCCTCGGCCGTCTTCTGTCCCCGGAATTAGGAAGAGACAGAGACCATTGCTAACATAAAATTAAATAGAGTGCACACTAGGACCTCTCATGCCACTCGCCCCAGTCCGTAAGACGAGTCATTCCCTATCCCCTCGGCCGTATGTTGTCCCCGGAATTAGGAAGAGACAGAGACCATTGCCACTACAGCTAAATCACAAGGCCTCGACCAATAATATAAAACCATTCAATTATCACATTCTCATACGTCAATTTAATGTAATTCAACAATACCCATAAATTATAGGTGCTAGATTCACAACTAGCCAAACAAGTCTATCAACATAAATCTCATTCAGGCATTTTAACAAACACCTTGTATGCATAAACTACAATTCATCTTTATTCAACATAAATTCACCCAATTTCATCAACAACTATAATATCACATAATCAACTCATAAAACATGCAAACCCATCCATAATCTCATTAATTCGAAATTAATATGCCAAAAGCCTCAACTTCAACAATTCAAATAATGGAATTAAAAGTATAACAACTAAACCCCAATTAACAATATAAGAACATAATTAATATAAAAGGCAAAAACCCCCAATTTTTAATAAACGTAAAACCTAATCCTAACATACACCCTCGTCTAGTCGCAATGGATAACCCCCGTTACCTTAGAGCGTATAGGAGATGCTTCCGGTAAGAACCCGCTAATGGTGGTTTCTTCTTTTTCTTCTTCTTCTTCTTCTTCTTTCTTTTTCTCTCTTTTCTCTCTTTTCTCTCATGTTTTTACTGTTTTTAGCTTTTAAAAGTGGCTGAAAAGTGTTTAGAAAAACTGTTTTGAGATAGTTTGGGAAAGCGAACTATTTGGTCCCCAAAGTTCTAAAAGTTAATTCTCAATCTAAAAATATTGTTTTACTACTCAAAAATAACAAATCTTTAGAAACAAATCTATTGGGTTCTTTTTATTAGTAAAATTAGTAACATGTTTTTAAAATAAAGTTTTTCGGAAGAGTTTCGGTTTTTGGCTAAAAATTAGTCGAGTGACCGGTTTTTGGTAAAATTTGAATAAAACGTTTTTGGATAAATTAAATCATAAATAAAACCACTTATAAAAATACGGGATGTTACAACTAACCCTCCTTAAAAGAATTTTGTCCCGAAATTTCCTCTCTAAACAACTATACACAGAAATTACAAACTTCTATAAACAAGGCCATAAAAATTTTTAAACGTACAATTCGTTACATAATCTAAGAAATAAAATAATCAGGGTACACAACTCATAACAACTCCATAACTCAAATACATGAACAACATGTAAGAATCTCAAAGGGTTCACAACCCGTAACAACTCCATAACTCAAATACATGAACAACATGTAAGAATCTCAAATAAGGTAAACACCTATATGCAATATCAAACATAATAAAAGACAACAATGTAAAACAAGCAGCTGCAACATAAAAGACAATAAGGTAAACTAAGCTGAGATGCTTCTACCTCACAACTCACATGCTTCTACAAAACTCAAAATACGGTATTTCTAGTAAACTAAACTCTAATAAAATAAACTCCAAACTGTAGGCGTTACAACCCTTCCCCGATAAAGAAATTTCGTCCCGAAATTAGAAAACATCTAAAGGAAAGTACCTAAAGAAAGCACGAGATCAGGATACTTCCTCTTCATCTCATCCTCACGTTCCCAAGTTGCCTCCTCGGCCCCATGGTGTTTCCAAACCACTTTTACCAATCTAATTGTTTTTCCTCAAAGTTCCTTCTCTTGCACATCGATAATCCTCATAGGTCCCACTTCGTAGGTCACATCCGCACTAACCTCAATGTCCTCAAAGTCCACCACGTGCGAAGGGTCGTGATGATACTTTTTCAACATTGACACATGGAATACCGGGTGAACCTCCGCCAACTTTGGTGGCAAGTCCAACCGATATGCAACTTCTCCAACTCGGTCCACGATCTCAAATGGTCCGATAAATCTCGGGCTCAACTTCCCTTTAGAGCCAAACCTCATAATCCCCCTCCTGGGCGAAACTCACAAAAATATTTGATCCCCCTTTTCGAACTCCAAAGGTCTCCTCCTCCTCTTATCCGCGTAACTCTTTTGCCTACTTCGAGCCGTCTCAAGCCTTTGTCGAATTAACTTAATCTTTTCCGTCGTTTCTTGAACCAATTGCGGTCTTAACATTTCCGCTTCTTCCACCTCGGTCCAACACACCGGAGACCTACACGACCGCCCGTATAAAGCCTCGAAAGGTGCCATGCCAATACTAGCTTGGAAGCTATTATTATACGCAAACTCAACCAAGGGTAGATGGCTCTTCCAGCCTCCCTTGAAGTCATTCACACATGCGCACAACATATCCTCTAGCACTTGGATAGTCCGCTCCGATTGTCCATCCGTTTGAGGATGAAACGCCGTACTCATTGTCAACTTGGTCCCTAAGGCATTTTGCAATGCGCCCCAGAACCTCGACACAGACCTCGCGTCTCGATCCGATACTATCGAAATCGGTACCCCATGAAGTCTAACAATTTCCTTAATATATTTCGTCCCAAGATTTCCACCGAATTCGTCATCTTAATCGCAATGAAGAGTGCGGATTTGGTCAAACGGTCGACCACAACTCACACATCGTCATTCCCACTTACCGATTTAGGTAAGTTGGTCACAAAATCCATTGCTATCCTTTCCCACTTCCATTCCGCCACCGGTAAAGGTTGGAGCATACCCGCCGGCCTTTGGTGTTCTGCTTTCACTTGCTAACATATGAAGCTACATCTCGTTTCATTCCAGGCCACCAAAATTGTCTCTTCGCATCATGATACATTTTCGTTTCGCCGGGATGAACGACTAATCGGGAGTGGTGAAACTCCTTTAATATCTCGTTCCTCATGTTTTCCGTCACGTAAGTCCTTCCCTTAAATCGTAGTCCTCCATCGGTTCCTTTCGTCCAACCATCTAATCCTTCGCTAGAACTCATATGTTTCTCATAGCTCTCCACTTTCTCGTCCCCATCTTGTTCTTCCAGAACCCTACTCACAAGTTCCGGTTATACCACTATTGTGTACAAGATCCCCACATTAACATGTCCCAACTCCAAGTCGAACTCGTTCACTTTTCCCATCATCCTCCATTCGTTGATCGCCACATGCGCTAAGGTCGCATGGGACTTTCGACTCAAAGCATCTGTCACTACATTGGCCTTTCCCGGATGATAGTGCAAGTCATAGTCGTACTGTTCCAAATATTCCATCCATCGCCGTTGTCGCATATTTAGATCACGTTGGGTAAAAATATGCCCTAAGCTCTTGTGATCCGAGAACAGTTCGAACTTTTCCCCGAACAGATAATGCCTCCATATCTTCAACGCATGAACTATTGCCGCTAGCTCTAGGTCATGAGTCGGATAGTTCTTTTCATGAATCTTTAGTTGTCGCGAAGCATATGCGATAACCTTTCCGTCTTGCATCAAGACGCAACCCAAACCTTCCTTCGAAGCATCGCAATACACTTGGTAACCCTTTCCTTGTTCGGGAATAACTAGTATGGGGGAACTAGTCAACCGTTTCTTGAGCTCTAGGAAAGCTTTCTCGTAAGCCTCACTCCACACGAACTTCACCCCTTTCTTGGTAAGGTAAGTCATTGGAGTCGCTAACTTCGAGAAATCCTTGACGAACCGTCGATAGTATCCCGCTAAACCCAAGAAACTTCGGATCTCGAACACATTCTTCGGTTTTGCCCATTTCGAAACCGCCTCAATTTTCGTCGCGTCTACATTTACCCCTTCTTCTGAGATCACATGTCCAAGAAATTTCACCTCATTTAGCCAAAACTCACATTTGCTAAATTTTCCGTAAAGTTGGTGCTCTCTCAACGTGAGCAACGCTAAACGGAGATGCTCATCGTGTTCCTCTCTTGAACTCGAGTAAATCAAGATATCGTCGACGAAGACTACCACAAACTTGTCGAGATACTCCTTAAAGATCCGGTTCATTAATTCCATAAATGCTGCTGGCGCATTAGTTAACCCAAATGGTATGACCACAAACTCATAGTGACCATACCGGGTCCTAAAGGCCATTTTCGAAATATCCTCATCTTTCACCCTCAATTGGTGATAGCCTAATCGCAAGTCGATTTTTGAAAAAAACGTCGCTCCCTTCAGTTGGTCAAACAAATCGTCAATTCGAGGTAGTGGGTACTTATTCTTAATAGTCACCCTATTTAGTTTCCGATAGTCGATGCACATCCTCATTGATCCATCCTTCTTTTGCACGAATAAGGCCGGTGCCGCCCACGGTGACGTACTCCACCCCTTCTCCAGCAGTTCCTCTAACTGCTTACTTAACTCTTTTAACTCAGCCGGTGCCAATCGTTACGGGGAAATGGCTATGGGTGTCGTTCCCGGTACCAGGTCGATAGAAAAATCTAACCCTCTTTTGGGTGGCAACCCAGGTAGATCCTTCGGAAACACATCTCTAAAGTCGTCCACTACGCTTGGCCACGTTTCCACTTCCTCGTTGTTATCCAATATCGAGAGACTAGCCAAAAGACAAGACAGGTTGCCCACAACCCGCTTGGAATAATAAGGAATAGAAGAAAGGGTAGCGTCCCTTTCCCTACGAAAGAACACCTCATCTCCGGATGAAGTTGTAAGGAAAATTTTTCATCGAACACAATCGATGAAAGAGTTGAAATGAACCAACCAGTCCATTCCAAGGATCACGTCAAATCCCGACATCTCTATAACCACTAAATCAAATATAAACACGTGGTTCGCGATCACCATCTCACAAGACCGACACACTCGGTCCAACACAACTCGACCCCCAACAGGAGTCTCTACAACAATCGGGTTCTCTAGAACCTCAGTTTCTAACGACAAAGACTCAACTAGACTTCTAGATATAAAAGAACGCGAAGCTCCCATATCGAAAAGAACATGTGCCCAAGATGAGCACACAAAAACCATACCTTGTACATTTGCCGGATCTCCTTGGTTTGGCAGCTGTGGCAAGACATAAAGACGAGCTTGAGCTGGTGGGTTCCCTTGCGGTCCCCAATTTCCCCCATTATTTCCTCGGTTCCCCAGTCCTTGATGGCCTCCTCTATAGTTCCCACGGTTTCCCCCTCCTTGGTGGTTAACTCGAAACCCTCCCCATTGTTTCCCAGGTAATTGGTATTGTGGCACAAACTCCGGTCCTCTTGGTGGTGGTGGTGGCAACCTAGGTTGGTTAAAAGGTCGGTTGGTGTCGATTCTTTCCTGTCCCAAAGTACAAACCCTTGTCGTATATCCAAACCGGTTGCATATCCTACATTGGACTCGAGGGCACTCGTGTTGTCGATGATTCACATCTCCACAGGTGAAACACGCTCTCTTCATTATGGTGTTTGTTGGTAGTGGGTTAAAACCCCTCTCTCCTCTGCCCTGTTGTGGAAAACGCGAATTATTCGCCATATCCCAAGTCCGCTTCTTCTCTTCCCTCGGAGCATTTCCGGTTTTCGACTTTTCCGAGATTCTCTTGCTATGGAGTAGAGCTCCTTCCACAGCTTGAGCCGATTTGAACAACTCATTATAGTTGACATGACGGGCCGATGCCAATTGCAATGAGATGGTCGGGTTCAGCCCCTTCATGAACCTCCTACATTTTTCCGCACCCCCTAGAACCGAGCCTGGGGCATACCTCGAGAGTGAGGTAAACTTTAGCTGGTATGCTTGAACAGTCATACCCCCTTGATATAGTTCGTCGAACCGCCTCCTCATTTCATCCTTATAAGAATCGGGAAGAAACTGTCGATTGAACAATTCGATGAATCCATCCCAGTCGATGTTGGTTAAGTCGTAAGTATCCATGATTCCTAACCACCACTTCTGTGCTTCACCCTTTAGGTGAAACTGAGCCATATTTACCCGTTGTTCCCCATCGACTATTCCCGCCGCCGATAAGTATTTCTCCATTTCATCCACCCATCCCTCAGCTATGGATGGTTCACCTATCCCATCGAAAGTCGGAGCCCCCAATCGGGTGAAGTTAAGCAATCCATTGTTGCTTGAACTCCCAGCTTGTGCATTCTGCACCATCATTTGCACCACCTTCTGAAGGTCGGTCATCACTTGATTAGCATTTACCGTTTCCGGTTCAGGTGCAAAAGTATCTTCTTCTTCCACATTCACTTCCTCATATACATTCTCAACCTCTACCTCCTCCTCGGGTTGCTCAGGTGGTGGGGCATTAGTGTTACCTCGTCCCCCACGACCTCTAGTAGTCCTTCTTCCACTAGTTGCTCCATTTCCCCTTGGAGCTCTTCTTCCTCTTCCATTTGCCCTACCTCGGGTAGCCACACCGCTTGATGGTGGTGCGCCCCCGCGTGTAGATGGTCCCCTTCCACTAGTCCTTGTGGTAATAGCCATTACTCCAAACATTTAAAACTGACGCTTTAGTTGTCTTACTCGACACTACTGCTCATACATGTATATCCATACATGATAAAAGCTCGTTTTACAAATTAATCACTTTATCAAACTTTCTAAGGTTCAAAATCATAGCATACTGAAATACGAAGCCAACGCTTCAAGCGGAATCAAATTCGGAGTATAAACGAATGAGTTATAAACGATTGAAGTATAACAAGAAAAATAGCAAAATTGCCAGAACACGACCGATCGTTTTGGACAAAACGACCGATCGTTTTGGTCCAAAAATTACCTCCTCAAAAATTACCCGAGAGGTCTGAAAAATTCGACCGATCGTTTTGAAAAACGACCGATCGTTTTTTGGTCCAGTGAGGTCTGAAAAATTCGACCGATCGTTTTGACAAACGACCGATCGTTTTTTGGTCAAAAACTAACCAGTAGGGTCTGAAGAATTTCGACCGATCGTTTTGACAGACGACCGATCGTTTTACTGCAGAAAATAATGATTCAAAAACGCAAAATTTCTCAATACTTGTAATATCTTACATGACATATATCACACAAATAACCAATTTTAGTCCACAAACTCATTACGATAAACATTCATTCGCATAAAATGTACATTAACACACAAGTTAATAATATGAAAACGCACTACGTAATATCACTACAAAAAATACCCAAATAGCGACGGGATTAGTGACGGTATTTTTTCTTACGTGCTTATTAGCGACGGTTTTTGTGACGGGTTTGTGACAGTTAGTCAATTTGTGACAGATTTGTGACAACTTTTTAAATTAGTGACAGACTTGTGACGACTTTTAACTCTTATTAAATCAAACGTTATTTTATAGGCTATCTAGAGCACCTATATAGGTATTACCAATTTCGATTGTTAAAGAAAATAGAATAGTGCGGTGTAAAGTTGACACGCTTACAAGTTACAACATGGAGAACAAATAACAAGTGAAACTCAAATAAAATAACATAATCAACAATGACAACACCAAAACAATTTTCATTACTTGAGGTGATACATCACCACCCTTATTTCGGATACATATCATACATTAACTCCAAAACAATCACACTTCAGAGTTTCCAATTATTTTATTACAGTACATTATTGGTTGTTCTCAAGTAGTGAGCAGAACGTGAGAAACAAGCTGAGAAAACAGAGACACGACAACAACAACAAAAGTCGAGCATTGGGACAATGTATCAACCCTTTTCATCAGTACCAGCAAACATTTTTTTTTGGATCGCCATATTACTAAAAGTAGTAAGTTTCGTATCTCATGGTGCAACCGGCAAGATTAGTTTGCGCTCCCACTGCGTTGCCTCTGTTGCCGCAACTGTTTAGTTGACCTCTAGCAGTGTTGAGGCAATTTCTACAGTTAACGGCTGAAGAACCATTATCACAAGCAGCAAAGCCGTAAAGAGTGAAACCATTTCTGGTCCTTGAGAACTTTGAGACATGGTTACCATTTGCTACTGCGTCATTGATCAAGTCATTGAAAAGTGTTCCTTTGACACCTCCAACTTTGGAGTTACTTTTGCCATTACAAATAAGGGCACTAGTTGGAGTTAAAACCAAGGCTATGAGGAAAAATGAAAGAACCAGTGTATTTTGCATGCGAAAAGCCATTTGAGATCTAGTAGTATTTAAAAGTTTTAACTGATGATTTTGTACTGATGACAACTCTGAGTTGGTACCTACTATATATAGGTTTGAGATTATCTCCCAATCTTAAAAAGAATACTAGTGATTGCCCTTTGGAGTCCATTTGGGGCGGCTAACGATTTCCAAGATATCCGTACGAAAGTTTGGTATACCGATATTACGGTACGATACAACCGAACCGATCTTTCAAAGTCGGTTCGGTATCGGTATTCGTTTGGTAAGTTCGGTATGATACCGATTCAAACCAAAATATTAAAATATATTATATAGACAAATAAAATAAAACACTTATATAAACTTAATTATTAACGTTGTTATAATATACTGAGATTACTTTTTCTAATGAATAGTTATAATATTTCTATTTATTTATAAATTTTACTAGAAATGTTTAGTATTATTTACTCTTTTATGTAAAAAAACAAGATAAGTAACAATAATATAAATATATATATATATTTTTAATCTATTATTTTTTAAAACTTTATACTATATTTTTTTTCCTAAAACGCACAATTTTTCTATCATCACTTGTAAACTTTAAAATTTGGTATAAAACTGAAACCGAACCGAACCAACCGAATAGTTTGGTATACCGAAAGTTCGATATACCGAAATTTTTGGTTCGATAATAGTATAAAAATTCTCAAATCAAACTAGTTTGGTACGGTATCGATATTTAGTCAAAAAGTTCGATAAAAAACCGATACCGCCCTAGGTTTGAGATTCTCTCCCAATTTAAAAAAGAATTCTGTTGATTGCCCTTGGAGTCCATTGGGGCGGCTAACAATTTCCAAGAGATTTTAGTGCGGGGATAAAAGAGATTTTAGTGCGGGGATAAACTGACAAAAGTTGTGGTGCACTTCTTATCTCATTTTATATTTAAGAAATTCCTGTTTCTTCACAAACAAAATATAGGTTTGAGTAGGGGTATCCACTTATACCAACCGATCGTTTTTCGAGCCGAACCAATCAATTCGATACCGAAAGTTTGGTATACCGACATTACGGTACGGTACAATCGAACCGATTTTTGAAAGCCGATTCGGTTTCGGTATTCGTTTGGTAAGTTCGGTATGATACCGATTTAACCCGAAATATTAAAATATAGTACATAGATAAATAAAATAAAACACTTATATAAATTTAATTATTAACGTTGTTATAATATACTTAGATTACTTTTTCTAGTGAATAGTTATAATATTTCTATTTATTTATAAATTTTACTATAAATGTTTAGTAGTGTTTACTCTTTCATGTAAAAAAACAAGAAAAGTAACAATAATATAAATAAATATATATTTTTAATCTACTATTTTTTAAAACTTTATACTATGTTTTTTTTCCAAAACGCATCATTTTTCTATCATCACTTGTAAACTCTAAAGTTTGGTATAAAACCGAAACCGAACCGAACCGAACCAATCGAATAGTTTGGTATACCGAATTTTTTGATTCGGTAATGGTATAAAAATTCTCAAAGCAAACTAGTTTGGTAGTATATCGATATGTAGTAAAAAATAAGCAAGATTCTCAACCAATCTAAAAAATAATACTATTGATTGCCCTTTGAGTCCGTTGGGGCGGCTAACAATTTCCAAGAGATCTTAGAAGGGGGATAAATTGATAACAGGTGTAGGGAGTTCTTATCTCATTTTATTTTCAAGAATCTCATATTTTCCTCAAGAACTTCCTATTTCTTCACAAACAAAATACAATTATTGTGGTTACTGTTATGTTCTAAATCTGACATTATTCTTCCGATAAACTCTTAATATACAGACACGCATTGCGTAACGATTAAATTTAAATTGTGCAATATTCAGTTACAAACTCATTTACAACCGAAACAGTAAATGACTATGGTGGACAAATTCTGTAATATTCGGTTAAATATATTCTAAAATACCCAAAACATGTTGAGCAAGTTTAAAGGAAAAAAAATGGTTTATTTACCCCAACTATCATACATTAACAAAATGGTAACCAAACTACTGACATTAACAATTGAGGCATCAAATTATATATTTTTTCCTAAATTGTGAACCTCCGTCAATTTAATTTGACGGAAGTTAAGTTTAAATTACATTTCAGTCCCAAATTTTATAAAAGATATGAATTTAACTCGAAAAAATTTATAAATTTATATTTTTAACATACCTATTAACAAATAGTTAAATATACATGCTCATACGTATATATAAAATACAAAAAAATATATGAAACATACACAATTTATAAATATATATATAAATATAACGTTTTATACAAAAAATTAACTTTTTTTATTTATTTTTTAAAATTTAATATATTTTTTAGAAGGTATGCAATTTTTGAATTGCCTTTTTTAAAAAATAATTAAATTTTTTTTATAAAAATAATTTATTTTAAAAAGTTAATATTTTTCAAAAAAGTTACTTTTTAAAAAAAAAACAAAGTTATTTTTTTCATAAAAAAGTTGCTTTTTTCAAAAAAAAGTTGTTTTTTTTTCAAAAATAAGTTAATTTTTTATTCAAAAAAAATTTAAATTTTTTCTATATCGTTATATATATATATATAAATTGTGTATTTCTTTTTTTTTTTATGTATTTATATGTAACTATTTGTTTATCGATATGGTAAAAATGTAAAATTATAAACTTTTCGGGTTAAATTCATATGTTTTATAAAATTTGAGACTGAAATGTAATTTAAACTTAACTTCCGTCCAATTAAATTGACGGAGGTTCCCAATTTATGAAAAAAAATATAGTTCAATGCCTCAATTGTTAATGTCAGTAGTTTGGTCCCCATTTTGTTAATGTATGGTAGTTGAGGTCACAAAACCTATTTTTTTCCCAATTTTAAATGATTTGAAGCCATCTCTGAAGATAGAAATAATATATTGTAGATATTTTTTTATTGGAATATAAGAGCATCCACAATAATTGTGTTAATTTTAACGATATTAATTTTGACACATAATCATTTAATTACATGTTAAATGACACATATATAATTTAAATTTAACATTCATATTAGTGTATTAACTTAACAAAGTTATCTATTTTAATTAAAATTAATTATTAATTAAAATATTATTAATTAGTCATTTTGTAAACTCACACTAATATAGGAACTAAAATATGAGTAGTTGAAATATAGTTCACATTTTAATTAATGGTATTTTGACACATCATCAATTAACAACATTAAAAACATTGTTATATTTAACAATTTTTTTAACATCTATAAAGATAACAAATGCTTTTAACATAACTAGTGTAGACAAAAAAATACATTTTTAGCTAACTATTTTAGTTAACAATAGAGATAACAACACTATTGTAGATGCTATAAAACTTAAAATGAATACTGTTTATCAAGTAAGTAAACATCGAGAGAAATAAAGATTCTTTGAAGATAAAGAAGAATATATATTGAAGACAATTAAATTAGAGATGTTTATAATTTCGAATTAAACAATATCTGATTTGTTAGAAGTTAAAGACTAATTAATTAGAAGATGTATATTTGAATATCTCCAAGTCGGGTAAGTAAATAAGATAAAAGAAATATTTTCTTAATTAGCAAGTCATGATCTTTTGTAAATGCTATATATAAAACTTATTAGTTTTTAATATTTCGTGTGTTGAATACAATGTATATATACTGATATTATAGATGAACAACACCCGCTGTAAATGAGAGAGAAACAAACTTAAAAGGATCGTGGCGGGATGCCATTAGATATTGATAGTTGTGATTTAGATATGGTAATATAGACATATACGCGAGGAAGTCATGGTATTGTAAGTCTTGAGTTTTATCATTGTCCTTTTAATATCAATAAAACCGAGAAAGACCTCCGGAGATATAGACAAGGTGATCATGTCGAACCACGTTTAAAAACGTCTCGTGTTCAATGTTTTTTCATTAACTTGATTATATTTAAGAGATGCAAATGTGGTTACAACTGTACTTGAAACGTATAAGTACACTCGGAAAATTCGGACATGACATATGTTTTTTCAGTTCCCATTTCTCTTTTCCCACACTGATTACACAATCTTCTAAATGGATCTTTGCGTTCTATAGTTATGGGGTAATCAAGCTTGGATAACATTTTCTCCACCATCTATCTCTCAATGCCAAGAAAATAAAACTTAACAAACTTTGCATGTTCTAGTTTTAAGATACTTATGCATGCTCACAGAAGTCAACTAAAGTGGCTGTTTAATTTATTGGAGCTAGTTTTCATATTTATTTTTAGAAGTAAAAGTGAAATCCCCTTTGTCGGTTGTCATAAGTTAACATGTCGGTTCTAAATCTGAAAAAAGAAAGATATTACAGGAGAGAGAACAAATTAGTTATATTTTGATTGTGGTTTCAATGTGTTTCGTGGTGCCATATGTAAAACTTTCATTTATAAAATGTTTTGTGACTTGTGAGTGCTCATGTTTTTTATATCTTTAAATATTTTTACATTTTCTTCTCTTTATTTATATAATCCAACTGTAATCAATAGAACTATACTAATTTGAGTTTGTTATACTATAAATTTTATATAATTAAATTATCCAAATTTAAAGCAAAAATTAAAAAAAATAAAGTTTCTATTTCTATCTTTGCAATTTTATTGTAGATTGATAAAAAAAAATGTTTTTTATATTGTTTTGGCTGTGTTTTTATAAATTAGCTAATTAATCACATACCTTTTAATTATTATAGCATTATGATTTGTATAGGATGAGGAAAATGAGATGTTTTTAATTTTTATAGAAAATTTTTACAGGCCAAACTCCCGGAAAATGAGCCTTCCATAACACTTGATAGAGAACTTTATAATGAAATTTACAGAAGACCTCAACATAATGAAATAGGATCAGCTCTCTTGTCTCCGAAAAGTGAATTGACTTGAAAGGATAAAGAGAGAGTATGTGTTGATTCAAGATTGTAATTTAGTGTAATACCTTGGTGCAGATAGTAGTTTAAGTATGATTTTGATGAGAAATGAAGTCATGGATGGTTTTTTGTACTCTATATATGAGGTTGTGAATTTAGTTAATATAAAGTTAGTATAATCAGACCTTCCGAGTGACTACCGGTGACCGAAGACGGACCGAAGAAAGGAATGGGAAAGGAAAATAGGTTTGAAAGATTAGACTTCCCTCAAGCTTGCAATAAGTTTGCTATAGTTTGTTTTGTGGAGAGTCTTGTTTCTCCTTAGTCCTCTATTAGGTTATTGTAAGTGAGATTTAAACGTCTTTGTTTTTTCTTCTTACATTTTATTCTATCCTGTTTCTGATCTTTGTCTTGGGTCTGAATTAGTATGATTTTCACTGTTCCATATGATTACTTAATGCTCCCTCCATTCGTTTCCTTTTGTTCACTATTTCTTTCAAGTAAGTTCCAAATTGTTTCTGCATTTCTTAAGAGTGGACTAAAAAATGTATGGTATCCCGGTTTAACTCATTCCCGAGATGGATCGTATTTGTTCAGGATTAAGGCTAAACAGGTATTGTTAGAGCAAGAAGGTACCATAATGGTGGACTCTGGGGGTCACACGTGATTATAATCACTTGTTTTGACGCGCACAGTTCCTGGTTGATCAGCTTTGAAGCCGATATTGCTTCATTCTTGGTCTCAAGTACTGTAAGATGCTTATTCTCTCCAAAAGCTGAAGCCAGACAAAGTACCAGATAAAGCAATAACTTTTGGCGTTAACGTTATGATTTTCAACGATATAAATATAGATTAAACAAAGTAAATATTGGACAACTTGTTCTGTTTTATTGATCGGTAATTGTATTTGCTCGGATTACAATTTCTAATTATATTCTTACTCGGTCTAATAATTTAATCTTAATCTGTCTTTATCTCTTTTCTCGGTGCTCGATTCTTCAATTGATCTCGGTTTGCTTTCAAGTGAGGTAAGCTCTGACAATTTTTTTTCTTTTATCTTCTTCTCTCTATCTTTTTAGATATATTTTTCTGATCCTCTTTCCTGTGAAGGTACTTGGTTATTTATAGGCACTTATGCCTCATAGGATGTTGACAAATATCCCCATCTCATGCATCACCTCATGGGCTTTTTCACAGTGGGCCTTCACTCATTGGGCCTAGATATTTATTGTATAATTGCTCATCCCTAAGTGTGGAAAGTAATTTTATACCATGAGTCTTGTTATTCAAGCATTGGATACCCTATAATAATGTTTGGGCTTTTCGTACCCGAATAGATATATTCGGGTCTGATTTTTATGTTCTATCAAGTGCTCACTGACTTCTTCGGTGTGGTCTCCACGGCGATGGAGTCATGATCGGTCTTACAGAGATGTTACTTCGGTCCTGATGTTCCCAATGTTTCATCGAGAAGCGTAAATAGATTTATAACTGTTTCCTCGAGGCCATTTAATGCCATAGGAAAGTTTAAGCATGCTATCTTTCTTCAAGGAGACTCTTGATCTTCCTCTATTTTTCCATTATAAAAGGGATGGTACCCTCTTTATAAACATCCAATTAATTAATGCTTTGCTGGTAAAGTCATGGCCTCTCCCAACGGTTCTACTGGTGACAAGTCTCTCGGATACGTCGCTTACTTAGAAAATGAGGTCAAGAAAGCTCGTATTGTGAAGAGTAAGTTTGCTGTTGTGGCAAGAGAAATTCTTAGGGTACCAGACTACAAGAAAAGGTTATCTGATATTGTCACACCCCAAAATCCATAAACACGGATATCGAGGCATGACCTTTTTAAATAAAGGAAAAGAGAACCTGTTGGTACAAAATTTAAATTTTAAAAGAAAAGACTTGCGAGCTAATGGAACAATTAAATGAATAAATTAAACTGTTTGCCAGCTACAAGACGAGATAAAATAAACGAATGTAAATTGCCTGTAGGCTACAACCTCAAAATATAATTTAAGTGAAAAGAAAGCGAAAGTCTCAAACCCATGATGTCGCATTACAACAGCTCTTATCCAAACATGCCAACCTAAGTGGTACCTGAAATACAAAACTGTAACGGTGAGTCCCACGCACATACATAGACGGGACGGCATCACAACACCGTCACTCCATCCCATAAATGCAAGAACTCACAAATAACAACTACGATAATCAACGTATAAAAAAAGAAAAAGAAATAATAATAACATCGTACAGCGAAATAAATTAAATAAACATCTATAGCAAACATGGACCTCTCACGCCACCTACCCCAGTCCGTAAGGTAGGTCATTCCCTATCCCCTCGGCCGTCTACTGTCCCCGAAATTAGGAAGAGACATAGACCATTGCTAACATAAAAGTAGATTTAAAGTGCGCACTTGGACCTCTCATGCCACTCGTCCCAGTCCGTAAGACGAGTCATTCCCTATCCCCTCGGCCGTCTTCTGTCCCCGGAATTAGGAAGAGACAGAGACCATTGCTAACATAAAATTAAATAGAGTGCACACTAGGACCTCTCATGCCACTCGCCCCAGTCCGTAAGACGAGTCATTCCCTATCCCCTCGGCCGTATGTTGTCCCCGGAATTAGGAAGAGACAGAGACCATTGCCACTACAGCTAAATCACAAGGCCTCGACCAATAATATAAAACCATTCAATTATCACATTCTCATACGTCAATTTAATGTAATTCAACAATACCCATAAATTATAGGTGCTAGATTCACAACTAGCCAAACAAGTCTATCAACATAAATCTCATTCAGGCATTTTAACAAACACCTTGTATGCATAAACTACAATTCATCTTTATTCAACATAAATTCACCCAATTTCATCAACAACTATAATATCACATAATCAACTCATAAAACATGCAAACCCATCCATAATCTCATTAATTCGAAATTAATATGCCAAAAGCCTCAACTTCAACAATTCAAATAATGGAATTAAAAGTATAACAACTAAACCCCAATTAACAATATAAGAACATAATTAATATAAAAGGCAAAAACCCCCAATTTTTAATAAACGTAAAACCTAATCCTAACATACACCCTCGTCTAGTCGCAATGGATAACCCCCGTTACCTTAGAGCGTATAGGAGATGCTTCCGGTAAGAACCCGCTAATGGTGGTTTCTTCTTTTTCTTCTTCTTCTTCTTCTTCTTTCTTTTTCTCTCTTTTCTCTCTTTTCTCTCATGTTTTTACTGTTTTTAGCTTTTAAAAGTGGCTGAAAAGTGTTTAGAAAAACTGTTTTGAGATAGTTTGGGAAAGCGAACTATTTGGTCCCCAAAGTTCTAAAAGTTAATTCTCAATCTAAAAATATTGTTTTACTACTCAAAAATAACAAATCTTTAGAAACAAATCTATTGGGTTCTTTTTATTAGTAAAATTAGTAACATGTTTTTAAAATAAAGTTTTTCGGAAGAGTTTCGGTTTTTGGCTAAAAATTAGTCGAGTGACCGGTTTTTGGTAAAATTTGAATAAAACGTTTTTGGATAAATTAAATCATAAATAAAACCACTTATAAAAATACGGGATGTTACAACTAACCCTCCTTAAAAGAATTTTGTCCCGAAATTTCCTCTCTAAACAACTATACACAGAAATTACAAACTTCTATAAACAAGGCCATAAAAATTTTTAAACGTACAATTCGTTACATAATCTAAGAAATAAAATAATCAGGGTACACAACTCATAACAACTCCATAACTCAAATACATGAACAACATGTAAGAATCTCAAAGGGTTCACAACCCGTAACAACTCCATAACTCAAATACATGAACAACATGTAAGAATCTCAAATAAGGTAAACACCTATATGCAATATCAAACATAATAAAAGACAACAATGTAAAACAAGCAGCTGCAACATAAAAGACAATAAGGTAAACTAAGCTGAGATGCTTCTACCTCACAACTCACATGCTTCTACAAAACTCAAAATACGGTATTTCTAGTAAACTAAACTCTAATAAAATAAACTCCAAACTGTAGGCGTTACAACCCTTCCCCGATAAAGAAATTTCGTCCCGAAATTAGAAAACATCTAAAGGAAAGTACCTAAAGAAAGCACGAGATCAGGATACTTCCTCTTCATCTCATCCTCACGTTCCCAAGTTGCCTCCTCGGCCCCATGGTGTTTCCAAACCACTTTTACCAATCTAATTGTTTTTCCTCAAAGTTCCTTCTCTTGCACATCGATAATCCTCATAGGTCCCACTTCGTAGGTCACATCCGCACTAACCTCAATGTCCTCAAAGTCCACCACGTGCGAAGGGTCGTGATGATACTTTTTCAACATTGACACATGGAATACCGGGTGAACCTCCGCCAACTTTGGTGGCAAGTCCAACCGATATGCAACTTCTCCAACTCGGTCCACGATCTCAAATGGTCCGATAAATCTCGGGCTCAACTTCCCTTTAGAGCCAAACCTCATAATCCCCCTCCTGGGCGAAACTCACAAAAATATTTGATCCCCCTTTTCGAACTCCAAAGGTCTCCTCCTCCTCTTATCCGCGTAACTCTTTTGCCTACTTCGAGCCGTCTCAAGCCTTTGTCGAATTAACTTAATCTTTTCCGTCGTTTCTTGAACCAATTGCGGTCTTAACATTTCCGCTTCTTCCACCTCGGTCCAACACACCGGAGACCTACACGACCGCCCGTATAAAGCCTCGAAAGGTGCCATGCCAATACTAGCTTGGAAGCTATTATTATACGCAAACTCAACCAAGGGTAGATGGCTCTTCCAGCCTCCCTTGAAGTCATTCACACATGCGCACAACATATCCTCTAGCACTTGGATAGTCCGCTCCGATTGTCCATCCGTTTGAGGATGAAACGCCGTACTCATTGTCAACTTGGTCCCTAAGGCATTTTGCAATGCGCCCCAGAACCTCGACACAGACCTCGCGTCTCGATCCGATACTATCGAAATCGGTACCCCATGAAGTCTAACAATTTCCTTAATATATTTCGTCCCAAGATTTCCACCGAATTCGTCATCTTAATCGCAATGAAGAGTGCGGATTTGGTCAAACGGTCGACCACAACTCACACATCGTCATTCCCACTTACCGATTTAGGTAAGTTGGTCACAAAATCCATTGCTATCCTTTCCCACTTCCATTCCGCCACCGGTAAAGGTTGGAGCATACCCGCCGGCCTTTGGTGTTCTGCTTTCACTTGCTAACATATGAAGCTACATCTCGTTTCATTCCAGGCCACCAAAATTGTCTCTTCGCATCATGATACATTTTCGTTTCGCCGGGATGAACGACTAATCGGGAGTGGTGAAACTCCTTTAATATCTCGTTCCTCATGTTTTCCGTCACGTAAGTCCTTCCCTTAAATCGTAGTCCTCCATCGGTTCCTTTCGTCCAACCATCTAATCCTTCGCTAGAACTCATATGTTTCTCATAGCTCTCCACTTTCTCGTCCCCATCTTGTTCTTCCAGAACCCTACTCACAAGTTCCGGTTATACCACTATTGTGTACAAGATCCCCACATTAACATGTCCCAACTCCAAGTCGAACTCGTTCACTTTTCCCATCATCCTCCATTCGTTGATCGCCACATGCGCTAAGGTCGCATGGGACTTTCGACTCAAAGCATCTGTCACTACATTGGCCTTTCCCGGATGATAGTGCAAGTCATAGTCGTACTGTTCCAAATATTCCATCCATCGCCGTTGTCGCATATTTAGATCACGTTGGGTAAAAATATGCCCTAAGCTCTTGTGATCCGAGAACAGTTCGAACTTTTCCCCGAACAGATAATGCCTCCATATCTTCAACGCATGAACTATTGCCGCTAGCTCTAGGTCATGAGTCGGATAGTTCTTTTCATGAATCTTTAGTTGTCGCGAAGCATATGCGATAACCTTTCCGTCTTGCATCAAGACGCAACCCAAACCTTCCTTCGAAGCATCGCAATACACTTGGTAACCCTTTCCTTGTTCGGGAATAACTAGTATGGGGGAACTAGTCAACCGTTTCTTGAGCTCTAGGAAAGCTTTCTCGTAAGCCTCACTCCACACGAACTTCACCCCTTTCTTGGTAAGGTAAGTCATTGGAGTCGCTAACTTCGAGAAATCCTTGACGAACCGTCGATAGTATCCCGCTAAACCCAAGAAACTTCGGATCTCGAACACATTCTTCGGTTTTGCCCATTTCGAAACCGCCTCAATTTTCGTCGCGTCTACATTTACCCCTTCTTCTGAGATCACATGTCCAAGAAATTTCACCTCATTTAGCCAAAACTCACATTTGCTAAATTTTCCGTAAAGTTGGTGCTCTCTCAACGTGAGCAACGCTAAACGGAGATGCTCATCGTGTTCCTCTCTTGAACTCGAGTAAATCAAGATATCGTCGACGAAGACTACCACAAACTTGTCGAGATACTCCTTAAAGATCCGGTTCATTAATTCCATAAATGCTGCTGGCGCATTAGTTAACCCAAATGGTATGACCACAAACTCATAGTGACCATACCGGGTCCTAAAGGCCATTTTCGAAATATCCTCATCTTTCACCCTCAATTGGTGATAGCCTAATCGCAAGTCGATTTTTGAAAAAAACGTCGCTCCCTTCAGTTGGTCAAACAAATCGTCAATTCGAGGTAGTGGGTACTTATTCTTAATAGTCACCCTATTTAGTTTCCGATAGTCGATGCACATCCTCATTGATCCATCCTTCTTTTGCACGAATAAGGCCGGTGCCGCCCACGGTGACGTACTCCACCCCTTCTCCAGCAGTTCCTCTAACTGCTTACTTAACTCTTTTAACTCAGCCGGTGCCAATCGTTACGGGGAAATGGCTATGGGTGTCGTTCCCGGTACCAGGTCGATAGAAAAATCTAACCCTCTTTTGGGTGGCAACCCAGGTAGATCCTTCGGAAACACATCTCTAAAGTCGTCCACTACGCTTGGCCACGTTTCCACTTCCTCGTTGTTATCCAATATCGAGAGACTAGCCAAAAGACAAGACAGGTTGCCCACAACCCGCTTGGAATAATAAGGAATAGAAGAAAGGGTAGCGTCCCTTTCCCTACGAAAGAACACCTCATCTCCGGATGAAGTTGTAAGGAAAATTTTTCATCGAACACAATCGATGAAAGAGTTGAAATGAACCAACCAGTCCATTCCAAGGATCACGTCAAATCCCGACATCTCTATAACCACTAAATCAAATATAAACACGTGGTTCGCGATCACCATCTCACAAGACCGACACACTCGGTCCAACACAACTCGACCCCCAACAGGAGTCTCTACAACAATCGGGTTCTCTAGAACCTCAGTTTCTAACGACAAAGACTCAACTAGACTTCTAGATATAAAAGAACGCGAAGCTCCCATATCGAAAAGAACATGTGCCCAAGATGAGCACACAAAAACCATACCTTGTACATTTGCCGGATCTCCTTGGTTTGGCAGCTGTGGCAAGACATAAAGACGAGCTTGAGCTGGTGGGTTCCCTTGCGGTCCCCAATTTCCCCCATTATTTCCTCGGTTCCCCAGTCCTTGATGGCCTCCTCTATAGTTCCCACGGTTTCCCCCTCCTTGGTGGTTAACTCGAAACCCTCCCCATTGTTTCCCAGGTAATTGGTATTGTGGCACAAACTCCGGTCCTCTTGGTGGTGGTGGTGGCAACCTAGGTTGGTTAAAAGGTCGGTTGGTGTCGATTCTTTCCTGTCCCAAAGTACAAACCCTTGTCGTATATCCAAACCGGTTGCATATCCTACATTGGACTCGAGGGCACTCGTGTTGTCGATGATTCACATCTCCACAGGTGAAACAGGCTCTCTTCATTATGGTGTTTGTTGGTAGTGGGTTAAAACCCCTCTCTCCTCTGCCCTGTTGTGGAAAACGCGAATTATTCGCCATATCCCAAGTCCGCTTCTTCTCTTCCCTCGGAGCATTTCCGGTTTTCGACTTTTCCGAGATTCTCTTGCTATGGAGTAGAGCTCCTTCCACAGCTTGAGCCGATTTGAACAACTCATTATAGTTGACATGACGGGCCGATGCCAATTGCAATGAGATGGTCGGGTTCAGCCCCTTCATGAACCTCCTACATTTTTCCGCACCCCCTAGAACCGAGCCTGGGGCATACCTCGAGAGTGAGGTAAACTTTAGCTGGTATGCTTGAACAGTCATACCCCCTTGATATAGTTCGTCGAACCGCCTCCTCATTTCATCCTTATAAGAATCGGGAAGAAACTGTCGATTGAACAATTCGATGAATCCATCCCAGTCGATGTTGGTTAAGTCGTAAGTATCCATGATTCCTAACCACCACTTCTGTGCTTCACCCTTTAGGTGAAACTGAGCCATATTTACCCGTTGTTCCCCATCGACTATTCCCGCCGCCGATAAGTATTTCTCCATTTCATCCACCCATCCCTCAGCTATGGATGGTTCACCTATCCCATCGAAAGTCGGAGCCCCCAATCGGGTGAAGTTAAGCAATCCATTGTTGCTTGAACTCCCAGCTTGTGCATTCTGCACCATCATTTGCACCACCTTCTGAAGGTCGGTCATCACTTGATTAGCATTTACCGTTTCCGGTTCAGGTGCAAAAGTATCTTCTTCTTCCACATTCACTTCCTCATATACATTCTCAACCTCTACCTCCTCCTCGGGTTGCTCAGGTGGTGGGGCATTAGTGTTACCTCGTCCCCCACGACCTCTAGTAGTCCTTCTTCCACTAGTTGCTCCATTTCCCCTTGGAGCTCTTCTTCCTCTTCCATTTGCCCTACCTCGGGTAGCCACACCGCTTGATGGTGGTGCGCCCCCGCGTGTAGATGGTCCCCTTCCACTAGTCCTTGTGGTAATAGCCATTACTCCAAACATTTAAAACTGACGCTTTAGTTGTCTTACTCGACACTACTGCTCATACATGTATATCCATACATGATAAAAGCTCGTTTTACAAATTAATCACTTTATCAAACTTTCTAAGGTTCAAAATCATAGCATACTGAAATACGAAGCCAACGCTTCAAGCGGAATCAAATTCGGAGTATAAACGAATGAGTTATAAACGATTGAAGTATAACAAGAAAAATAGCAAAATTGCCAGAACACGACCGATCGTTTTGGACAAAACGACCGATCGTTTTGGTCCAAAAATTACCTCCTCAAAAATTACCCGAGAGGTCTGAAAAATTCGACCGATCGTTTTGAAAAACGACCGATCGTTTTTTGGTCCAGTGAGGTCTGAAAAATTCGACCGATCGTTTTGACAAACGACCGATCGTTTTTTGGTCAAAAACTAACCAGTAGGGTCTGAAGAATTTCGACCGATCGTTTTGACAGACGACCGATCGTTTTACTGCAGAAAATAATGATTCAAAAACGCAAAATTTCTCAATACTTGTAATATCTTACATGACATATATCACACAAATAACCAATTTTAGTCCACAAACTCATTACGATAAACATTCATTCGCATAAAATGTACATTAACACACAAGTTAATAATATGAAAACGCACTACGTAATATCACTACAAAAAATACCCAAATAGCGACGGGATTAGTGACGGTATTTTTTCTTACGTGCTTATTAGCGACGGTTTTTGTGACGGGTTTGTGACAGTTAGTCAATTTGTGACAGATTTGTGACAACTTTTTAAATTAGTGACAGACTTGTGACGACTTTTAACTCTTATTAAATCAAACGTTATTTTATAGGCTATCTAGAGCACCTATATAGGTATTACCAATTTCGATTGTTAAAGAAAATAGAATAGTGCGGTGTAAAGTTGACACGCTTACAAGTTACAACATGGAGAACAAATAACAAGTGAAACTCAAATAAAATAACATAATCAACAATGACAACACCAAAACAATTTTCATTACTTGAGGTGATACATCACCACCCTTATTTCGGATACATATCATACATTAACTCCAAAACAATCACACTTCAGAGTTTCCAATTATTTTATTACAGTACATTATTGGTT
Source organism: Primula vulgaris (assembly GCA_963920805.1). Taxonomy (NCBI): domain Eukaryota; kingdom Viridiplantae; phylum Streptophyta; class Magnoliopsida; order Ericales; family Primulaceae; genus Primula; species Primula vulgaris. The sequence goes on from OY987212.1 coordinate 17,120,397, forward strand.
GTTCTCAAGTAGTGAGCAGAACGTGAGAAACAAGCTGAGAAAACAGAGACACGACAACAACAACAAAAGTCGAGCATTGGGACAATGTATCAACCCTTTTCATCAGTACCAGCAAACATTTTTTTTTGGATCGCCATATTACTAAAAGTAGTAAGTTTCGTATCTCATGGTGCAACCGGCAAGATTAGTTTGCGCTCCCACTGCGTTGCCTCTGTTGCCGCAACTGTTTAGTTGACCTCTAGCAGTGTTGAGGCAATTTCTACAGTTAACGGCTGAAGAACCATTATCACAAGCAGCAAAGCCGTAAAGAGTGAAACCATTTCTGGTCCTTGAGAACTTTGAGACATGGTTACCATTTGCTACTGCGTCATTGATCAAGTCATTGAAAAGTGTTCCTTTGACACCTCCAACTTTGGAGTTACTTTTGCCATTACAAATAAGGGCACTAGTTGGAGTTAAAACCAAGGCTATGAGGAAAAATGAAAGAACCAGTGTATTTTGCATGCGAAAAGCCATTTGAGATCTAGTAGTATTTAAAAGTTTTAACTGATGATTTTGTACTGATGACAACTCTGAGTTGGTACCTACTATATATAGGTTTGAGATTATCTCCCAATCTTAAAAAGAATACTAGTGATTGCCCTTTGGAGTCCATTTGGGGCGGCTAACGATTTCCAAGATATCCGTACGAAAGTTTGGTATACCGATATTACGGTACGATACAACCGAACCGATCTTTCAAAGTCGGTTCGGTATCGGTATTCGTTTGGTAAGTTCGGTATGATACCGATTCAAACCAAAATATTAAAATATATTATATAGACAAATAAAATAAAACACTTATATAAACTTAATTATTAACGTTGTTATAATATACTGAGATTACTTTTTCTAATGAATAGTTATAATATTTCTATTTATTTATAAATTTTACTAGAAATGTTTAGTATTATTTACTCTTTTATGTAAAAAAACAAGATAAGTAACAATAATATAAATATATATATATATTTTTAATCTATTATTTTTTAAAACTTTATACTATATTTTTTTTCCTAAAACGCACAATTTTTCTATCATCACTTGTAAACTCTAAAATTTGGTATAAAACTGAAACCGAACCGAACCAACCGAATAGTTTGGTATACCGAAAGTTCGATATACCGAAATTTTTGGTTCGATAATAGTATAAAAATTCTCAAATCAAACTAGTTTGGTACGGTATCGATATTTAGTCAAAAAGTTCGATAAAAAACCGATACCGCCCTAGGTTTGAGATTCTCTCCCAATTTAAAAAAGAATTCTGTTGATTGCCCTTGGAGTCCATTGGGGCGGCTAACAATTTCCAAGAGATTTTAGTGCGGGGATAAAAGAGATTTTAGTGCGGGGATAAACTGACAAAAGTTGTGGTGCACTTCTTATCTCATTTTATATTTAAGAAATTCCTGTTTCTTCACAAACAAAATATAGGTTTGAGTAGGGGTATCCACTTATACCAACCGATCGTTTTTCGAGCCGAACCAATCAATTCGATACCGAAAGTTTGGTATACCGACATTACGGTACGGTACAATCGAACCGATTTTTGAAAGCCGATTCGGTTTCGGTATTCGTTTGGTAAGTTCGGTATGATACCGATTTAACCCGAAATATTAAAATATAGTACATAGATAAATAAAATAAAACACTTATATAAATTTAATTATTAACGTTGTTATAATATACTTAGATTACTTTTTCTAGTGAATAGTTATAATATTTCTATTTATTTATAAATTTTACTATAAATGTTTAGTAGTGTTTACTCTTTCATGTAAAAAAACAAGAAAAGTAACAATAATATAAATAAATATATATTTTTAATCTACTATTTTTTAAAACTTTATACTATGTTTTTTTTCCAAAACGCATCATTTTTCTATCATCACTTGTAAACTCTAAAGTTTGGTATAAAACCGAAACCGAACCGAACCGAACCAATCGAATAGTTTGGTATACCGAATTTTTTGATTCGGTAATGGTATAAAAATTCTCAAAGCAAACTAGTTTGGTAGTATATCGATATGTAGTAAAAAATAAGCAAGATTCTCAACCAATCTAAAAAATAATACTATTGATTGCCCTTTGAGTCCGTTGGGGCGGCTAACAATTTCCAAGAGATCTTAGAAGGGGGATAAATTGATAACAGGTGTAGGGAGTTCTTATCTCATTTTATTTTCAAGAATCTCATATTTTCCTCAAGAACTTCCTATTTCTTCACAAACAAAATACAATTATTGTGGTTACTGTTATGTTCTAAATCTGACATTATTCTTCCGATAAACTCTTAATATACAGACACGCATTGCGTAACGATTAAATTTAAATTGTGCAATATTCAGTTACAAACTCATTTACAACCGAAACAGTAAATGACTATGGTGGACAAATTCTGTAATATTCGGTTAAATATATTCTAAAATACCCAAAACATGTTGAGCAAGTTTAAAGGAAAAAAAATGGTTTATTTACCCCAACTATCATACATTAACAAAATGGTAACCAAACTACTGACATTAACAATTGAGGCATCAAATTATATATTTTTTCCTAAATTGTGAACCTCCGTCAATTTAATTTGACGGAAGTTAAGTTTAAATTACATTTCAGTCCCAAATTTTATAAAAGATATGAATTTAACTCGAAAAAATTTATAAATTTATATTTTTAACATACCTATTAACAAATAGTTAAATATACATGCTCATACGTATATATAAAATACAAAAAAATATATGAAACATACACAATTTATAAATATATATATAAATATAACGTTTTATACAAAAAATTAACTTTTTTTATTTATTTTTTAAAATTTAATATATTTTTTAGAAGGTATGCAATTTTTGAATTGCCTTTTTTAAAAAATAATTAAATTTTTTTTATAAAAATAATTTATTTTAAAAAGTTAATATTTTTCAAAAAAGTTACTTTTTAAAAAAAAAACAAAGTTATTTTTTTCATAAAAAAGTTGCTTTTTTCAAAAAAAAGTTGTTTTTTTTTCAAAAATAAGTTAATTTTTTATTCAAAAAAAATTTAAATTTTTTCTATATCGTTATATATATATATATAAATTGTGTATTTCTTTTTTTTTTTATGTATTTATATGTAACTATTTGTTTATCGATATGGTAAAAATGTAAAATTATAAACTTTTCGGGTTAAATTCATATGTTTTATAAAATTTGAGACTGAAATGTAATTTAAACTTAACTTCCGTCCAATTAAATTGACGGAGGTTCCCAATTTATGAAAAAAAATATAGTTCAATGCCTCAATTGTTAATGTCAGTAGTTTGGTCCCCATTTTGTTAATGTATGGTAGTTGAGGTCACAAAACCTATTTTTTTCCCAATTTTAAATGATTTGAAGCCATCTCTGAAGATAGAAATAATATATTGTAGATATTTTTTTATTGGAATATAAGAGCATCCACAATAATTGTGTTAATTTTAACGATATTAATTTTGACACATAATCATTTAATTACATGTTAAATGACACATATATAATTTAAATTTAACATTCATATTAGTGTATTAACTTAACAAAGTTATCTATTTTAATTAAAATTAATTATTAATTAAAATATTATTAATTAGTCATTTTGTAAACTCACACTAATATAGGAACTAAAATATGAGTAGTTGAAATATAGTTCACATTTTAATTAATGGTATTTTGACACATCATCAATTAACAACATTAAAAACATTGTTATATTTAACAATTTTTTTAACATCTATAAAGATAACAAATGCTTTTAACATAACTAGTGTAGACAAAAAAATACATTTTTAGCTAACTATTTTAGTTAACAATAGAGATAACAACACTATTGTAGATGCTATAAAACTTAAAATGAATACTGTTTATCAAGTAAGTAAACATCGAGAGAAATAAAGATTCTTTGAAGATAAAGAAGAATATATATTGAAGACAATTAAATTAGAGATGTTTATAATTTCGAATTAAACAATATCTGATTTGTTAGAAGTTAAAGACTAATTAATTAGAAGATGTATATTTGAATATCTCCAAGTCGGGTAAGTAAATAAGATAAAAGAAATATTTTCTTAATTAGCAAGTCATGATCTTTTGTAAATGCTATATATAAAACTTATTAGTTTTTAATATTTCGTGTGTTGAATACAATGTATATATACTGATATTATAGATGAACAACACCCGCTGTAAATGAGAGAGAAACAAACTTAAAAGGATCGTGGCGGGATGCCATTAGATATTGATAGTTGTGATTTAGATATGGTAATATAGACATATACGCGAGGAAGTCATGGTATTGTAAGTCTTGAGTTTTATCATTGTCCTTTTAATATCAATAAAACCGAGAAAGACCTCCGGAGATATAGACAAGGTGATCATGTCGAACCACGTTTAAAAACGTCTCGTGTTCAATGTTTTTTCATTAACTTGATTATATTTAAGAGATGCAAATGTGGTTACAACTGTACTTGAAACGTATAAGTACACTCGGAAAATTCGGACATGACATATGTTTTTTCAGTTCCCATTTCTCTTTTCCCACACTGATTACACAATCTTCTAAATGGATCTTTGCGTTCTATAGTTATGGGGTAATCAAGCTTGGATAACATTTTCTCCACCATCTATCTCTCAATGCCAAGAAAATAAAACTTAACAAACTTTGCATGTTCTAGTTTTAAGATACTTATGCATGCTCACAGAAGTCAACTAAAGTGGCTGTTTAATTTATTGGAGCTAGTTTTCATATTTATTTTTAGAAGTAAAAGTGAAATCCCCTTTGTCGGTTGTCATAAGTTAACATGTCGGTTCTAAATCTGAAAAAAGAAAGATATTACAGGAGAGAGAACAAATTAGTTATATTTTGATTGTGGTTTCAATGTGTTTCGTGGTGCCATATGTAAAACTTTCATTTATAAAATGTTTTGTGACTTGTGAGTGCTCATGTTTTTTATATCTTTAAATATTTTTACATTTTCTTCTCTTTATTTATATAATCCAACTGTAATCAATAGAACTATACTAATTTGAGTTTGTTATACTATAAATTTTATATAATTAAATTATCCAAATTTAAAGCAAAAATTAAAAAAAATAAAGTTTCTATTTCTATCTTTGCAATTTTATTGTAGATTGATAAAAAAAAATGTTTTTTATATTGTTTTGGCTGTGTTTTTATAAATTAGCTAATTAATCACATACCTTTTAATTATTATAGCATTATGATTTGTATAGGATGAGGAAAATGAGATGTTTTTAATTTTTATAGAAAATTTTTACAGGCCAAACTCCCGGAAAATGAGCCTTCCATAACACTTGATAGAGAACTTTATAATGAAATTTACAGAAGACCTCAACATAATGAAATAGGATCAGCTCTCTGTCTCCGAAAAGTGAATTGACTTGAAAGGATAAAGAGAGAGTATGTGTTGATTCAAGATTGTAATTTAGTGTAATACCTTGGTGCAGATAGTAGTTTAAGTATGATTTTGATGAGAAATGAAGTCATGGATGGTTTTTTGTACTCTATATATGAGGTTGTGAATTTAGTTAATATAAAGTTAGTATAATCAGACCTTCCGAGTGACTACCGGTGACCGAAGACGGACCGAAGAAAGGAATGGGAAAGGAAAATAGGTTTGAAAGATTAGACTTCCCTCAAGCTTGCAATAAGTTTGCTATAGTTTGTTTTGTGGAGAGTCTTGTTTCTCCTTAGTCCTCTATTAGGTTATTGTAAGTGAGATTTAAACGTCTTTGTTTTTTCTTCTTACATTTTATTCTATCCTGTTTCTGATCTTTGTCTTGGGTCTGAATTAGTATGATTTTCACTGTTCCATATGATTACTTAATGCTCCCTCCATTCGTTTCCTTTTGTTCACTATTTCTTTCAAGTAAGTTCCAAATTGTTTCTGCATTTCTTAAGAGTGGACTAAAAAATGTATGGTATCCCGGTTTAACTCATTCCCGAGATGGATCGTATTTGTTCAGGATTAAGGCTAAACAGGTATTGTTAGAGCAAGAAGGTACCATAATGGTGTACTCTGGGGGTCACACGTGATTATAATCACTTGTTTTGATGCGCACAGTTCCTGGTTGATCAGCTTTGAAGCCGATATTGTTTCATTCTTGGTCTCAAGTACTGTAAGATGCTTATTCTCTCCAAAAGCTGAAGCCAGACAAAGTACCAGTTTCCAGTTGTTGAGTCGATTAAAACTCGAATTCGAATAAGATATTTTGTTTTCTTAGCAATCCGAGTTCGAAGAACATCATTATTTGCTTCGTGTGTTTTGTAAGTCACAAACGAATATTGGTATGTTACTGTGTCAAGCTAATGCCACACAAATACAACAAAATAAATTTGCTCTGCAATGCATCCAGTTTACAATTGAAAACTGTTTACAAATTACAACAAATATCTATATTCAACGTCGGCATCTCCAAATAATCGTATAATAACATTCCCAACATATACAACACACTTGCAAGATCCTCTATAATTGCTAGAGGAGGAAAAAATGAAGCAGAATTTGGAATACCAGTCACCGTTAAGTATACGAAAAACAAATGAAATTTACCATGGAAACTTGAAGCTTCCTCCAATTCCAGAAGCTCCGTCCGGAGGGTTAATCGCGACCCAGAGAAGCGAAATAGTGATAGCAATAAGTCCCGACCAAACGAACACTATCGTAGGTGTTCGTCCTCTTCTCCCCATAAGGCCTTTTGCAAAAGGGTATAAATGAGCCAAAACCCAAAAGCTAAAAAACACCCCTCCTAATAATCGGCTCCATTGAGGTACTCTACTATATATCGTTCGACTAATCCCAACCGCTATTGCAATCAAGTTCGTCATCATGATCACGATAGGTGGAATCATGAGAGAAGTCCATTTTATAACATAAAGATCCGCGAATTCATCGTCTTCATCTCCAGAACCTTTTGAAGTCAAGGTAAACGAGATTTCTATCCCCGCAATAACCTTTAATAAGCCTTGTAAAACAGCAGCTAAATGAGCACTTGTTCCACCGATTAGCCAAAACTGCTCATTTCGCCACCAGTCTTCTAGATTAATTCCCGACCATTTGATTTCCAAGATGGCGAGCAAACAAAGTGTTATGGTGATCGCCAGTAGATAGGCGAGAAATGTAACATCAAGAGATTGAACGATGAACTGTCCGGAAAAGAGCGAAAGTGCAGGTAGGAAACAATAGACGATGAGGAAAATCGATGTGAACGGATATATACCAACATTCAGATAAGCGATCCTTTGCAAAATTTTCATTTTCGGGCTTGCTAAAATGGCGTTATTACGTGAAAAAAATATTTCCACCGACCCCGTTGCCCAGCGGAGGACTTGGTGAAGCCTATCGGTGAGATTAATCGGGGCGGTCCCACGAAAAGCATCTCTTTTAGTGACACAATACACCGATTTCCACCCTCGGTTGTGCATTCGAAAACCCGTCAATACGTCTTCAGTAACAGACCCGTAAATCCACCCAACACGAGTGCCCCACTCGGTTTTATCCTCATACCAACATGAAACTACACTAATAGCCTCGGCCACAGTGGATGCATCGAGTAGGTCACGGGGGAGGGTTAAGGCGCCTGGTGGTCGTCCGTTTTTAACAGCTGGGTGGTCTGCAAGGGGACGACCTTGGAATTCTGCTACAGGAATAGAATCGACGAGAATGTTGGAATTTCCGAATTTTTTGGGAAATTGGGAAATGTTCATTTCGCCGCTTAAGTCTCCTGTTTGAAGGGATTGGTTCTCTTCGGACGAGTGGAGCTTTGTGGGTTTTTTACGACGAGGACCGCAGCAGGAATTAGACTGGTACTCTTTTGATCGGGGAGGGTCGAATCCATACAAAGCAAACCTCCGGAAAAGGCAACCTGTTGAAGAATATTATAAATATCTGTTTCAAGAATATTCACTTCAAAGTACTTTGAAGCTCGCTTTTACTGGCAAAAGGAATCGTTACGTTTTGTATTGGAATGCAAAATAAGCTTAACTTATGCCTTGATGTGTGCTTTTTGCACTCCCAAATATACAAAGCTTAATGTTTGATATTTTTCTGCCATACCCAAAAGACAAAAACATGAATTGTAAAGCATATTTAGCAAAACTTAAGCTTTAAATGCCGATCCTTAAACTTAAGTCTTAAGTGAAGTTCTTGCACACAATGCTTTAACTACGGTTTCACACTCTATATATTGATACAGTCCTTACGAAATTAGCGGTATTAAAAAACAGAGTAAAAAAAATTCATGGAATTAGACGCTAACCTGTACCGACGTAGACTGGGCCCTGAAGCCCATCCAAGGCCCGCATATTTACATCGAAAAATATTGTGTTATGGTTAGCATAACGGTCTGAAGGATCAATCCCCTCAAACCTCTGTGGGAACTGAATATAACAAAGTCGATCACCCCCTCGGTCCATCATAAAACACATGCCCTCGCGTAACGCTTGAGAGTTATATATGTAGTGGTCACAATCAAGGTTTAAGATGAAGGCGCCATTAGACATTATGGCCGAGGATCGGACTAAAGCGTTCATTGCTCCGGCCTTTTTGTTGTGGTCATACCCAGAGCGTTTCTCGCGTGACACGTAGACCAGCATTGGGAGACGGATATCAGCTTCAGTCAGGTCGATGGGGTTGGATTCTGGTGTCGTTGCGTTTAGTGGCTCGTCGCTAGGTGGTTTCAACATTACCTAACATTTATCAAATAGCCACTAGCTCAGGATTGTAACCTAGAAGTATTATCCATGGACCATTTTCGAAGTATTCGAATTCATGGATTGTTTGGTATGGGTAATTTGATTTTAATCACAGTTTCTTCTTTGTTTTCTTTCTCATTATAAGCTGTAGTACTTGTTTGGTTCCATTTTATAAGTACAAAAGTGTAATTATATGATGAAGCTAGAAAAAATATCTATTATATACTTATAGGTATTCATAGGCCAGTTTGGTAAACTGCAAAAACAAATGAGCAGTAGTGAAACTAGTTCGTACTACAAACATATTTATTTGTTTCTTATATGTAAGAAGTACAATAGGTAATTTTTCCAAACAAGCCCATTGCATACATGTTTAGCCAGCTTCAAGGTCAGTTTTGTGACATAAAAGTTTCAAAACTAGATGGAACAATGATTATACCTGAATGATTCCAGCATGATCACCCTTTGAATGCTCGGAATCGGGAGAAGTCCACGTACCAGGCCAATGGGTCCCGTCAGCCATCCAAGTTGCCTTGGCAATCTTTATCTGCTCCAACAACCCATCGTCGCCTTTTTCCCTCTGACTCTTCATGGCTTTGATTTCTTCCCGCACGTTGTACGCATCAGAACGACGCCTAATGGCTTCAGGAAGCCCGTTGATACGGACCTTGAACTCGTCGTACTCCCGCTTGACCCGTCTCCGATCCTTCACAAAATCAGTCCTTACCTGGTGAAATAAGGTACTTCTATTTTTGTTAATATGTTGGGGTCAAGGATAAAAAATGATGAAACTAGAAGAGTGAATAGCATCCTGAAAATGAATTGTTTTGTCGTTTTGTTTTGCAAAACGGGAGATAACAACCTCCATTTGTCATGAAATTCGTCCCCACCACGGAAGAACCCAAATGATTTTTGTTAGTATAGGTGGGGAGTGGAGGGACTTATAAGTGCTAAACTTGATTATGAAGTTATGTTTTTTTTTTACTTTTTTTTTTCAATATGAGGTTGTTGAGGTAAAGTAAAACTCTGGATGCATACAGACTGAAGCTTGAAGTTGTAGTCTTTGCAGACCGTAAAACCAGAAAAGCTCAAATTTTAAGCCAAATATAACACTTCTACCTTATTTAGTAAATTTGGTTTATAATTTGTTCAACCATATGCTACCCAGATTTTAAGCTTTTAAACAAAAGTCTGAGGTATATATTTGCAAAGGAGCAAAATATCGTATCACCGCTTATTTCCTCCGGCCTCACCTTGTTTTTATACGGATCCCTCTTTAGACTAAAATAGCTCTCTGGATTTCTGGGCTCTATATCATGTTTCCTACAAAATGGGACCCACAAATCAGCAAAACTTGCAGCTTCTGCCATTGCCTCAAACGTCAAAAGCGCACCTCCATCATCCGACACATAACAAGCAAGCTTCTCAACCGGATAATCAGCTGCTAATATAGATAATATCGTATTGGCGGTCACGAGTGGTGGTTCTTTTTCTGGGTCAGCTGTGGAAACAAATATGTCGAGGCATGGGAGGTCCGATTTTCCAGTGGGGTTGTGGGGCCCGGCGGTTTCAAACTTCTCTTTTAAGATGGTTAGGTCAGTGGACCGGTTTACGGGGCAGAGTTTGGGGAGCTGGTCGAGTAACCACGAGAAAGCGAACCAGAGTTCGCAGATTATGGACATGAGCCATAGCCAATATGCGTCTACGTTTGGGTTTGTGATTCTCCATTCGAGGAATAGTCCTAAGACGACGATACGGACAAATATGAGGAGCCTGAGCATTAAAAAGGGTAAAAACACTTATTAGTCATCGATACTTATAAGTTGTAAATGTTTCAAGTATCTTTGTACAAATAATTTGGATGCATATTCAATTAGTCATATATTTAAGAAATTAGCAAACCTCACACCGTATGAAAACAGGAAACTCGTTAGCTACGGCTTATTAACATGGATATAGCATCGCGAAACCAATTGGAATATATCTAATAGCCAATACAATCTAGAAGATACCGGTTGGAAGTCATTGTTACTAATGAAAGTTTGTTAAGGCTAGATTTTCTGTAACTTGTAAGCAACTGCATGTATAATTGATGCTGAGAAAAAAATTGACTTCTACCAGCTTTTAACTTCTTTTTTCAACAAAAAAAACCTTTAAACTTAGAATATTAGCTGAACAAGCAAATGTAGGTCATCTTGTAAGAATTTTTCTTTTATGGAAAACTCTTCAGTTCAAAAGTCGAAAGCAAAGACCCTTAAAATCAATGACTGGAAAAGATAGAAAGAAGATAAGCATATTCCAGAATTAAGCAGATCAGGGAAATTGTTAGTTATACTAGCTTGAGTAATAACCAGAAATGTGCTTATGTGACAAATGTATCAGCTAGTAATTAGCTTGTTAAGACTTTATTTGTTGCATCTTTTAAGCAGCTAACAGGCCTAATTGTTGACGAGGAAAAATCCAAAAAACTTAAGATACTAGTTGAACAATCAAATGTGGTTTAAGTCATAAGCAAACATGAATACATAGAAAAGACTGTGCAAAATTTGAAACCAAACAAGCACTTAATATTAATAACCTGAAAAGAATTTAAGAAAGAAGTATTTTGGTAATACCGATATGGGCTCAAAACGGCAGCCGGAATCTTCAACTTCCGAGTCAGTGGCTTCCATGGCTTAATAAGGAGTTCCGATGGCGCCGCATCTGGATCATTTTTGTCCTTTTCGACGTCGTCTTTTGGCCATATTGCATTTCCGTACCCATAAGTGCCCTTACTCTCAAACAACCAACGGTTATGATCAAAATCCGTAGTTGCCTGGCTCTTCATTGGTGCTCCCTTGGAATGCTTCATTAAAGACAATCTCCTTTCCGTCTTTGAGATCCCCGCTGGAGGTAAAGATAGCGGCATTTTGTTACTATCCACAGCGTTCTCGTCCAAATCGGTCTCCTTATAAGGCTCTTTACACCCAGGGCAGAGCCCATTGCCGGTCTTCACAGAGTCGATATAACAGTCCCTGTCGAGAAGTTGTTAATTATCTCATAGAGACCATATATTGATTTTTGAGTTGAAAAGAGTTTCATTTTTTCTCAAAGAGAAAATTTCAATGCAGCTTTAAAGTAAATTAGCTGGTTTTCTTTGTTTTCAGGAAAAACATCTATGTTCGTCCACCTTTATCTTCTGTGCATTCGGGACAAAACTCACAAAAGGATAGACTTTTAGCAGCTCAACCAAATGTAATTCAACTTTTAAGCACACAGACTAAACTTATACGTTGAAACCAAACAAAGCCTATCAGGTAACTTATAAAATGGTATATGAGCTTTAATATTGCATCATAGTAGGTCATGTGGTTGTATAACATTTTCTATTCCTTAAAAATCATAATAAGTCCTTTTTATATCAAAATCAATAAGCTCTAATATTGTATCACAGTGGGCCAGCAATAAAACCTGCATATCTTGAAATCGCATTCACAAGGGAGGATATCATCTCCTCTCTCGTCGCTCATCACCTTTCCGTCGCAACCCCTCACCGCACAAGAAGACCCTTTTGCCCCCGCCATCTGGGGGTGAGTCGTGTCAGACTCAATCACTTTGTCCATGAGGTGGGCCCGGGTCACGCTATTGAACCCGCCAGTGAACAAGGAGCTAGATACGTATTGTTCCTCGACTCTCTGGAAAACATTCGTGTCCATGGGCTGGTTGTTGGGGGTCGGGGGCGCCATGACAGTGTAGTCATTGAACTCACCGCTGGCTATACCGCTTTCAAATGATTTTGATTGGTCCATTGAGTAATCAATGTATCGGCCCGAGGTTGTTCTTTTTACGAATGTCACTGTCACGGGGCTTAATGGCCCTGCAGGTGGCGATCTGGAAGCCATAGGTGACCTTGCGATAGGTGATCTCGAGGGCACAGGTGATCTTGAACCCATACTAACCTATTTATGGTTCCTGATTTTAACGGAAAACAAAAATGAAAACTAGAACACTAGCTATCTGTATTCGATATTTATGCTTACTAGCAAATGAAATTAGAAAAGGCATGTGATAGCGTGGGAAACGAATAACTTTTCACGTATAAAAAAAATTAGAAAATGCAGGATAATTTATGAGAACCAAAACTAAAATGAAAGAACCCATACTTTTATGTATACTTTTCCTGAATTAATTTGAACGAAAAGGTAAGAAATTCAACAACATCAACTATCGGCTCACCTAATTTTCGAACTAAAACTGGCAATTGAATTTAGAAGAAAAGCGTGGTCTTAAAAAATGTATCATGGCAACTTTGAAAAAGAAGACGTATTAAATTACCTAGAAACTGCAGGTGTGAAAAAGAAGCTTTTCTTGATCCGATTTCGAATGTAAAGGACTAAGGCACAGCCAGCGAAACAAGTCAAAAATGTTAAGTGGATCGAGACTCTTTCGCATAAATAAATAAACGGCGTTTACATGTGCGTAACCATCAAATGGTTTCCAAATGCTTATTAGAACTTGTTAAACAACCTGCCTACACAAGATTACAAGATCAACTCTTCTCTATATAAGGCAATCACAGCGTGTGACACTATGTAACTACTAAAGTTGTATTGTTTATAAAATTGAGAAAATGAGACCTAGTCTATCCCTTATGTTTCACACAATAATACGAATGCAATAATAAGAAAATTGGGAAGACGTACAATTGGTAATAAGATAATTTAAGTAATGATATTTTTATTCTTCGGGACATGTTTGTTTTTTTCAATTCCTTCTTTCACACAATATTACGAATGCAATAATAAGAAAATTGGGAAGACGTACAATTGGTAATAAGATAATTTAAGTAATGATATTTTTATTCTTCCGGACTTGTTTGTGTTTTTCAATAGGATTTTTTCTTTTTGTTTGTAACTTTGTACAAAAGGAAAATTTGAGCCAATATACTAGTCACAAGTGGTACTTATTGTATATATTTGAGCATGAAAAGGTCACAACACGCTTTAAACCAAGTAAGACCAGGCTTTAAACTCAGAAAACCAAACTGGTAGGAGGCGATGAAACCGAGCATAAACTATAACCCGAATCGAAATGAAGTGTTTGCGTCCGGTCCGGTTTCCATTCAACCTTAAAAGAAACGAACAAAAGAAAATGGATTGACCAGAAAAACCAGAAGAAACTTCGGGAAACATAACTTCATTTAAAATTTAGATGTACAAAATCCATATAATCCATGGTTTTGTTACGGCCCTGGATGGAATCGTGCACACTTATAAGCAAGTATGTTACATGTAGGATATATCCACATTACATATATCAGTATATCATATGATTATCCATTATCCTTCAATTATACATGACAATCTTTTTTAATTCTTTTGGGGATAAAAATATCATAATTTGATACCTATATTTTCGTACGCGGTACTAATAGTTCAAACAGACAGGGTAAGTAGATAATAACTCTAGACGAAAAGTACTCCATTGATTAAATAATTACTTAACTACAAACGGATTCAACTAGATACAGCCAGCTAAACGGCAAAAGCCGGCTTTTGAAAAACCAGTTATGCACAACCGAAACTGAATAGATTATCAGTCTGAAAACAAAAAAGAGTTATCATAAATTCAGGCCAGCTTTTTCTGTCGAGGTATCTTTTGGACATTGTAGTGTACAATCGTTTCAGTCCGAGGGTTAGTTATTATTATACATTATAACTTCAGCCAATTGTGAAAAGCCGGTGTCAAGAATATGCTAATTTTCTCCTTGTTTCTCGTACATGCTGGGTAACATTAAACCATGATAAATACTATATACAACAATAAAGTGTTTTTTTTAATCTACAAGTTTCGGGCTTGGTAGCTATATACCTAGAGATGCAAGAAAAAATGATACTGTCAAGTAACAACACTACCGACGTGCGACACATATTTTGCAACTTTTAGAAGTCTTTCCTGAGAATGTCTAATAATCTTGAAATTACTAGTCTATTATTTGAAGTCTTTCCTGAGAATGTCTAATAATCTTGAAATTACTAGTCTATTATTTGCACGTTAATTAGATAAGAAACCGTCCAGTTGAACCGTCACTGGCTCACTGTTACATTTGATTAGAGGAGACACTTGTCTGATGAACTTCTAGTATTTTTTGTGACTATCAAGAAGTATCAATTATGTAGCGTTATGGCCTTGCGGGTATAATATGATTTCCACGGAATTAAAGATTGCACTATATTTCGTCGTCGCAACTCGCAAAGTACAATCCTCCACTTTGTAGGTGTGCAATCATTCCATAACGATGCCTCATCTATGAAGGTTATATAATTTCAATCATTTTCACAATTTGGAACGGCGTTTTCGCTGAGTAGTTGGTATGACATATTCTTCGACCTACCGTGGCTACTAAAAGATGATGAAAGCATGAGAAGAATAAAATTGCGATTTAATTACAGGTGATGTAATCAACGTACGTATACAACAAGTAAAGACAAACTAATAAGCAATTATTTTAAATTTATGAAAACATCGAGTTTTGATGTTGACCCCCTATCTTCTCTGTTTGCAATTGCAGCCTAAACAGAAAAATAAAATAGGGACCACTCCGAGATAGCTAAGAACACCAATTTACTACAATTTTTAATCTTTATTCTGTAAACCTCCTGTTGCTAAGCTTTGCTTTTTAAGTTCCAAAATGAAAAGGAAAGAACAATGGAGAAACTACGTATGCAGATAAAACTCGAGCACTCACTCAATTACTTTAGTTAAGCTTTGTTTGGTTACGAAATATATCTGTTTTATGACCTATAAAAGCTAGTAGCATCAGATGGAAGCTCGACGACTGGCACATACATCTGCTAGATAAATGTGCCAAATAAAAAAGACCTGTAAAATGGTAATACAACGGGATAATAAAGAAGACCAAGACAAATCAATTAAAATAAATCAGGTATCTTTCAAGATGTAGTTTAGTTTTAATTACTTATCATCACGATGACAGCTTTAGCTGTTTTGTGATGATATTCATATAATGGATCATTCACACTTTTGAGTGCAAATACAAACTTAGGGCCAAAATTGAGATTTCTAATTTCCAGAAATCCCAATCAATGGTCCGGTCCGCAAACATAATTTTCTTAAAAAAATGCAAGTAACGATGTAACATAAGTACCATCTGCAACATAACGTGCCCAACATACCCAAATTTAACCATTATGCCCTTAACGACCAACAGCCAGACCCTAATTACTGGATAAGCAAAAAACTAACAGTAAGAACTATAATTTTTTCTTCTTAAACTGTCAAACTCATCCTTTCACATAAGAAGAAAAGAAGAAATGCATGTGCAAGATAAATAAGAAACATCACATATCCCATCAATCAGCTATTTAATCTTCAAAATTTTACAAGAAAGAGTGAGGCTTTAAAAGAGAAAATCTTAGGTTTAAACCAAATTCCTTTTGGGTAAACGTTCCTATTTCAAATGACGATGCTTTCTATCCCAGGAAGTTCATAATCACCAAATGAAGCACCAAATTACATAGCACAAAGTCCGCAAAAGCACGCTCTGGTGGCAGATCCTGCAAAATTATTAAAAAAAAGTACTGTCATTTGACAGGGAAAAGAAACGGAACAAATGAATATCTTTCGTATGTTTCCCCTGAAAATTAGCACCTTTTTCAACTAAACATCAAGCCAGAGACTGTATAAGTGTATGCAAAAGTTGAATATGTGATGAAACCTCCAACATATTCCATGAGTAACTCAACTAAGTACACGCTTTAAAGGTTTAACAAAAGGAGAGCTCACCTTAAATTCCTTGTTTTCTTTGTTCACTTGGATGCGAAGACAAACTGTTTCAAGGGACAATAGAAGGGCAAGAGTCAGTCCTAAAATCTATATTAAGAGATACTATTCGTATCCTTTTTTATATAATTCTATTAAGGCTAATCACGGCGATCCTTAAGAGATTCCCCTATTATATATAAACCTGCATATTTTCTTGCATACGCATACAACTTATATCAATATGGGCTGAAATTAATCTACCAGCTTACCAGCAAGGACAGCAGTTCCTACACATGAAAGGACTCCAGAGAGGAACGAGTTGAATGGAAAAGTTCCAACCATCGCCATGTATACGACCTGTTTTCGATAAAATTAGTATATCAATCTATGAAGGTAAGCCCAAAAATCATATAGCTAAACAATATGATGACTATCTAAATGTGGTATGCACTCACAGCAGAACATAAAAGAAATAATAATATTTGACTAACAACTCTGTTCATAAGCAACCAGGATGAACGATGCACAGGCTCTAGTCTGATAAATTTATGCTTGTGTGTTCTAGGGATGGCTCTAGACTAGGCTTGTGTATTTTAACAATGAAGTTTAAAAAATATTTGCTTCTTTTAGTCGCATTGAAAATGTTTACTGTGAAAATTCTTCTCGAAATAGTGGACATGTTATTAGTAGTGTTTCATCTCTTTTCAAATTTTACAAATATGCATGCTGAGGCCACATATCGTTATCCAACTGGTAAAAGGCTAATTTACTGGTCACTGCCGTCACCTGGTTCCCTACTGGTGAAAATTTTAACTGAGGACACATCTCCAGTATACGAGTTATTAAAAAAGTTCCCACTTATCACAGAAGATCGATCTGTAAAAAACTGTTATTTCAACACAGACTATATATTCTACCTTGCAAATAAAAAAAGTAATTGAAGGCCTTCTCTGTGTTGAAATCTTAAATTCAATAAAAAAGTATTGCAAACAACTTCTCGCCAATAGTCCTAGTTAACCTGGGAAGAAACCTGTCACATCTTAGTTTCTACTTACCAAGCATATAATATAACTAATAAAAATATACTAAAATATAACTCAGAAATACATTGCAGATTTGCAGCTAATCGCCAGCACAGATGAAGCAATTCAAAGTAACTAGAACCTAATACCCATACTCCAAGTTCCAGTGCTTAACAACTAAAGAAATTGTACGTGACAGTATTACAGGATTACAAAATGGAGTATATCATCTAATTGAGCTAATAAATAATACTATAAAGATATCTTTGCTGCCCTATACAATATCAAAAGAGTAAAATTGACGCGAGCATATGATCATTATCCTTTCTTTGTTCTTACACACATCAGTCATCACCCTCAAATCAAAAAATTAACTAACATACACGTAGAGTTGTACAAGAGTCGCAATGTAAAAGAAGTTTCACATATCAAACTACTCAACAATTAGAATATGGTAAAATACTGCATAAACATGCTACAAACCCTTCTGGCTTCTTATATTATATTCACCTCATTTCTCTTATAGTCAATCAATCATCAGTCGTTAGTGCAACCACTTAACTAATCACACTCTAACAACAAAATACGCAAGTCTAATAGGAATAAAAGGATCAAATATAAACACCACAAACCATCAATCAGAATTAGTGAATGGTAAAACATTCCAAAAACATGTTATGACTTATGATACCCTTCCTTATTCCTAAAGTCCAAATTTATAGAAAACTACATTAACATATTTGAAGTTAAACTCATTCTTCTTACATCAAATCTAAACAATCATCAGACCTCAATGACTCAATCAAATCAATTAATAAAGCACACACTAAACAACAAAGCTTACAAGTCTAATAAAGAAAAAAAAAGGTCCAAATACCAATGTAGCAGCAAATAATATAGCAAAAGACTCCTAAATAGTACATGCTATAATTAAAAGCATGTTTAAAGAGTAATTACATGAAATACGATAACATACATCTAATTCTTTTTACAACCAAAGTATCATCAGTATAGTCAATCAACCAAGTAAATAAAACCCCAAGTACATACTATACAGTAAAACCAAAGGTCTTAAAAATCAGACAATATAACTCAGCAGTTATAGTCAGTAAACTGCTCTTATAAACATGGCATGATGCTTTTATTACATAGTTAATAAAATTTAAATGGCAATTACATGAGCGCAATATAAAATTTATTTCAATCCTCTTGCACCCGAACAACAACGAGTCACCAATCAAATCAATATGTAACCATACCAAACAACAAAATTCACAAGTCTTAAGAGTCAATTCAATCAATTAATGAAGCACGAACTAAGCAACACAACTTACAAGTCTAGCAGCAGCAAGTAACATAGAAAAAACTCCCAAACACATGCTATAATTAAGAGTAATCTTAAAGAGTAATTACATGAAATACTATGACATACAACATCTTATGCTTTTTTACAACCAAAATATTATCAGTAAAGTCAATCAACCAAGTAAATAAAACCCCAAGTATACACTATACAGCAAAACCCAAGGTCTTAACGAAAAGTCAGACAGTATAACTCAGCAGTTATAGTCATTAAACTACTCTTATAAACATGGAATTATGCCCTTATTACATAGTAGTAAATAAAATTAAAAGGGCAACTACATGGGTACATTATAATATTAATCTCACTTTTCTTGAACCCGAACAATAATGAGTCACCAATCAAATCAATATGTAACCATACCAAACAACAAAATTCACATGTCTTAAGAGCAAAAAAAAAGTTCAGATATCACTCATCAATTAAGCTCATTTCTTTCAGCTTATAGTTTTCAGCTTATAGTTTTTCATCTGTTTGGTCAGTTTAAAAACGACTTTTTTTCTTAAAAGTCTGGAAAAAACTAATATTTCTGAGCAAAAATGGGAAAAAACAAGCTTTTACCTCAGCTATCACTATACACCAAAATAACAATCTTTAAGGATTAAAACTAAAAACCCAAAAAAGGGTAAGAATCAAATTAATAAGCCAGGACTCAAAAATTAGAAAATATTCCAAATATATTTACTCCATATATATATGTCAAAAACCCAGCTTTTATATTTTTTCCAAATATTCCAAAAACCCAGCTTATATCCCAGCCTTATAAATCATTTTAACTATCAGAAATCATTTTAATCGTTTACATGTTGCAGTTCAACATACACACCAAAATAACAATCCTTAAGGAATAAAATCAAAGGCCCAAAAAACAGTAAGAATCAGCTTAATAAACCAGGAATTAAAAATTGGAAAATATTCCAAACGTCAATATATCTATCTATTATTATATAATAAGCAAACCTAAAAGTCGGGTGAAGTTGCTAAAGATTTATCCAAAAATACCCCTACTCCTTTTCACTAATTATCCTATTGCCCTAATCTGATCATATTCTATTTCTTTTTCGAACCCTCAACTTTTATCAATTACCTCTAAAAACAATCTTAATTTTTATTTTTTCTCTTTTCGTATATGTATGTGTATGTATATATATATATATATATATATATATATATATATATATATATATATAAGCAGATCTGTAATAGAAGTACCTGGATCAGGGCAGAGAAGACCGCAAACAAGACGTACAAGTCAATGATCTGCAATTAAATTAAATAGATCCAATTACACAACTCAATCCTATGCCTATACATGTGTATATATATACATATATATATTATATATGCGTATTATAAATAAATAAATAAATATATAAATACCTTGAGGTTGGTGGGAGTAGCGGCGTAAGCAGTACGAAGCGATTGGATAAGCGCTTGCGCGTCCTTAGTCGTCGACGTTTTCCCCATTTTCAATCACCTTTTCTCTCTTTCTCTTTCTCTCTCTATATCTATATCTATATATTTATGTTTTGTGTATATCAGCTGTTTCTCTCACTTACTAAATGGGTGTAGAAGAAGAAGCCCTTTATCCAGTTAGTAGTAAGAGAGCAAGGGGGAAGTTTAGGTAAATTACTATCTGATCCCTGGAAGTTGGATTACATACCATTTGGTACCGTTTTTTAAACAGTGATTGTCGACTTGTGTAGTTTTCACTTTTTATGTATCAACTGTTTTTTTGTTTTGTTTTGTTTTGTTTTGTTTTAAAAGGGAAAAAACCTATGTTTTAAAACGTAGAAGCATCGCTGAAGCGTTTTCGGGAAACCTTTACTAAACCGTAAGCTCTGACGTTAAAAGCGTAAGGTTTATTAAAAAAACGTAAATAGTTATACATGCTCATTTTCTATTAAATATATGAATATAATAGGTCTAAAACAGTACAAATAATTATTATTCATGTAGTTTAGTCATAAACTTTATTTAATATAACAAATTATTTTTTATCACGTAGCTTAAGGTTCAAATTTTAGCACATAACTGTAGCTGTAAACATTTTGGTATATAAAACAACGGTCCACTAATTTGATCTTATGTTTGTGAAAATTTGCGAGAATACATTTAAATTTGTTTCTTAACTAAAGTTTAAGCTTTTTGAGTTTTGAGGCGTGTTTTTTAGCATTGACGCGTTAAAGCATTGTTTTTTGAGCTTTTCGAGTTTTAGGCTAAAGTTCAACAATTATTTTTTAAGTTTTAAGCGAAAGAGAGCCTCAACGCGCTTTAATGCGAGCTTTTTAATACACCGAAAAAAACACAGTTTGTCGTATAGAAAACGAGAAGGAGGGGCGATATGAGATAAATAGAATGTGAAAGGCGTTAAGAAAATTTAAAATAATGAAACGGAAAATAAGAATCGAAAAAAAAAAGTCCTTTGAAAATAAAAGATTTTTAGGTCAATTGTTTTTCTACCTAAAATATTATTTATTTTAGAAAAAAGGTGTAGTTTTAAGTATGATACGATGAAAATGTAACTATTCGGTGATTTGCTCTTCCTTTTGAAATTATTTAATTCTCGAGTGTCAACAAGGGACCCGTTGAAATTTCAATTTTAAAGCAAGTGTACTCGGTTATATGAAAAAATTAAAAGGTCTTGTTTGGTTGAAATTAAGCTTTATTTATTATTTGTTTTAAAAAGCTAGAAGATATCTCATTAACCAATCAAACTAGATTTTTGGCTTTGATCAAGGATAGGACAGCAAAAGAATCGAGAGTATTTCTATTTAAGTTCGTCTTGTTTACTAAATGAGTTTTAAAATATTTTTCAGACTCGACTCGTTTATAGTTTGGGCTCGAGCCAAACTGGTTCACGAGCCATGTCTGAACACTCTCTCGAGCAACTTTAACATCCTCTCGCTTAAATAATATTTTTTTACTTAGATAAAATCAATTTAAGATAAGCAATAATTCAATTTATTATTGTGAGTTTCAATTTTAATTAGATTTAGTTTCAAAAAATAAATTTATTACATAAATAAATGAGTATTTATCCATCATCAACATTATAATTGATTAATTTTACGTATATAAGCAGTAATATATATAAAATAATTATTAGAATACGAGTTTATTTTATTCAGTTCCGATTTATCAATAAATGAATGAATACGAGTCGATCATTTAAGAATGCGAATACGAGTTTCATGGACGGACTAAGGTTGATTTGCATTGGCCGACTTATAATAACGTGTTAAAAAAGTAAGCCAAACACGACTTAAATAAAAAAAGAATAAGAAGGAAAAAGGAAGACATCTGCCTCTCTCTCTCATCACCGCCTTTTTTTACAGGTATTCTTCGATACAATCTCTATACACACACACACACACATATATATATATATATACACACACACACATATATACATATACATATACATATATACACTTTTTTTAAATCCTTTTCTTCTCTCTCATATCTCGAAATTTTAAGGTCAGCTACGAGTTTATTGTTGTTCTTTTAAGTGTTTTTTTTAATGGAGATGAAAAAAAAATTATCACATGTAACTAGAAAAAAAAAGGATAATTAATTTAGTGTTGATATTGAGATATAGCTATGGTTTATTACGACCAATTCACCAACGAATAAGATTAGAGCATTTTTATCCAATCTACTTGGAAAAAACTTGATGGTAAATTTTTATTTGATGCAAGTTTGTATGGTGATTGGTGAGATATGTTACATGTTTAGGTGTTTTATAGAGATATTAAGTTGCTCACTTGAATATTTTTGATAATTATTGCTGTAAATTCGAGTTTGAGTATAGCTATGATTCTTACAAGTGATGGACAGCTTAGATAATATATTTTATATTTCATGAAAATAAAATAGCTAGGGTATGTTTTCTTTTTAATTTCCACTTGATATACACATATAATGAGTTGTCTTATTTTTACTGTGTTTTTGTAGTATGTATAGAGCTTATTTGAGTTAAATATTTTGAGATTTGATTATTTTTGTGCCGATCGAAGGACCAAAGTTCTTTATAGTTTTTCCTTCCATTTTATTGTGAAAAGAATCGAGATTTTTATATTTACCTCTCTTTCTTAAATGAAAAGCTACGATTACCTTGATGTATTGGCTTCTTACTATGGAGGCTTCAGTGTTGGAGTTTAAACCACGTAAAAGTTTGTCATATCCGTTTACATTTTTTTGTTCGATGTGTATTTATTGTGAAGCAGATTTAATATTAATTAGCTTGATACGATACTTAATTTATGACTTCCATATGGTTAGCAACTACAGGTTGTATGAGCCCTCTCTTATATTTATTGTTTTTCTTCTCCATTGTCACCTTATGTTAAATAAAATAAGGTATATCATCCGGATGGGGATTTTGAGTGTAATTTTTTCTCTACCTACACTTTGTTGAACATGGTTGTTGACGAGTGATGCACTTCAGCTAAATTGTTGCAAGCAATAAGCATGTCACTTATGGAAAGAAGAGATCTCTTCTAATGATTATAGTAATTATTGGTGCAGTTTTAATTATGTTTTGAACATTTTGGTTTACTAAATAATTCAAATTAATACAATTGATTGCCTCTATTTATGGAATCAGTAACTTGTGCATGTGTTATGTGCCAAATTGGGGTTTAGGAACTCATAATTTAAGTCTAATTATTTAGATTTGGGTGGTTACGATTCTTGACATTTGTCTAAAGGTTATTTAATAAACTAGGTGGCCGGCCTTTTTTATTTTCTCTTTTTGTACAAGTTGCATTGAAAAACTTTGTGGCGTAATACTTATTACTTTGAGAAAAGCGTGAGGGGAGTAGAAAAGTGAATGTTTCCCATTTAGAGAAATTTGAAATAGGTAGTAATAATGGCTCTGATGGTTGTATTTGAGTGCAAAACCAGTTATATTATTGGCCGTTTATGTATGAATGCTATTATAAGAATAACCTGTCAAAAGAGGATAAATTGTAGGATCATCATTGTACCATTAGCTTGATGTTGCCGTACAGAATTTTGAATGTGACTGATTTTGTCCTATCAAATATAGGTAATTTCTGGGGTGTAAAGTATAATGATCTTCACTGTGCTACATTATGTTTTTTTTTTTTTTTTAAGAAAAATAATTTCCCTTCCTTTATAGATGGTGTGTCGTTAGTGCCATATTGTTGCTGATAAATTTAAAGAAAAGATCTTCACTGTTATTTTTTTATGGTTAATAAACACTCTAGATTCTCAATTGATACTAGTTCAGATAGTATATTTCTAGATAATTTTCCTTAAATTCATGGTGGAGGAAATAATTCATTGAGGTTCTGAATTGCATAAAAAAAATTACGCCTTTTACTCCTTTCTTCTGTATGTTTTGGAAGATGGATCATAATCCTCTGTATATATATATATATATGTATGTATATGTATATACTCTCAATGGTCATAAGTACTTACAATAATCATTAAATGAAATGCTAGATCGATGGTATTCTAAACTGCCCTCCAAGGTAAAATCTGGTATCTACTATCCTTTTGTTGGACTATATAACTAGCATTCTCATTTATTAGAAAGCTTTATGCCCTCAAGATCACAATCATGAACAAAAGTTAATTTTCCACTTTATTCTCACTTTTCAGACTTCATGGAATGCTAGCTTTTTATTTTATACTTTGTTAATTTCAGTATACGGTTGCTATAGTTGTTTCTCTTAAGTAGCTTGCCAGCAATCGCAATGAGTGTGAGTGTTAACTTTTCATAGGGGTCGTATTAGGAAATCTATATTTGCATATGCATCCTGACAGTGTTTTTTTTGGGGTTCATTTAATGCAGAAGGTATTTCCATTCTCATCGATGGCACACTTTCTCTAAAGCACCGGCAAGCACGAGTCACTTATTGTTATTATCATCAAACATTTAGCTTTGAAGTTGTGGATAGGGGTTAATTTTGTCGGAAAAAATGGCAACGAAGATCGCGAAGGTATTGGATAATGGGCGTAAACTTGTAGTTGACATGACGAGAAAGCGGACTGCTGAGTACAATGCATATGTATCTGGTGCAAATCGAAAGTTGTTATCTAAACGTATGGCCTTACGTTCTCCTATTAATAAGATTGTTAAGAAGAAGATGAAGCTGAACGGACCATGTGGTTCTCAAGTTAAAACATCTTTGCTGAAGTGTTATTCCAATTTCACCAAAAGTGGAATCCCGCAACGTGTGATGTATTATCAAAACGGGGAATGGATTAATTTCTCTCTTGAACTAGTTACGTCTATTAAGAAGGACCTGCAGGTGAAGAAGGCAGCGATTGGGGTCGAGTATAATGGGCAAAGTTTTATTTTGGATTTTCTTCACATGGTAAAAGTGAACTCGAGTACTGGTTATTCGCAACCTATAGCTTGGATAGATGAAGCTGGCAAATGTTTTTTCCCGGAAATTTTTTCTGGTTATGATGGACACCAGGAGGGATGTTTCCGTGACTTTGATGGAGGCCAGGTAATGTAGGAATTTTATATCGTTTGAAGAAGTTAACTCTTGGTGATTTTCCATGTTGAAAATTGATTTTCTATTATATACTTAACCCTATTTATAGAACCCTAAAACTCATAACCATTCAAGAAAAAAAAACATTTCTATTTTAAAAAGGGCTTATTTGATTTTTTACACCAACCTGTTTGGTTATCTGCTTTTAACAGCTGGTATGTCATACTATCAAATGTCACAATTTGGACGCCGCTCCATGCGAAATCGAACACTTGGTCATCAACTTATCAAAATTTATGATTTAAGCACATAATCCCATAATTTGTATACCAACCTGTCGAAATTCAGAAGTGCTTAAAAGTTTATTTTTTAACGTCGGTGTAGTAAGGGTTCGATCTTCTGTACATTGGTGCTTAGTAGACCAGTGTGATCGAGCAATTGGTACATGCATAGTGTATTCGAGTTCAAATTGTAACATTGGTGTCTTAGTTGTTCAGCTTTTCAATAGATTGATGCCGTCATTGTGAAAGCTAATAGTATGCTATTCTAATTGTTATAAGCTGATAGGTAGCTTTACAAGTATGATATTAACCCCTCTTTTAAAGGACGCAACTACTAAAACGAAATTAAATGAAAATATACAGAATAAAAGATATTGTTTAACATTTGTTAAAGACATATAAATGTGAAGTCACACTCTTATAAAAAGAATAAGAAGTAAAACCTGATAATTAAAACCTGTTTCACCAGGATATCCGACTGCAACTTGAGATCGAATTGAAGAATTCGGACCGTTCAAAATTTAATGGTTGTAGTGGTGATTCTAATGCTATTGTTAAGCAAATTCATGTTGCTGATAAATTAGCCGGTGGTCACTCTGTTATGGAAGTTGAGGACAGTTGTGAAAAATCTTCTGGTTTTGCCGAGACTAGAGAGAGAGAAAAGAATGATGTACACAGTTATAATTATGAGGATCTGGATAGTGATGATGTAAAGAATATGTTTTTAATGGGCATGGGTTCATCTGTCAGTGCTGATGTTGTCGATATGTATCGCGGCTCAAGTTCTTTAATGCAAGCTCGAATGGAGTTGTTTTACAAACAAGTTGAAATTGTTAGTAATTTTCGTGGCGATGCAAATGTTCGTTTTGCTTGGTTTCCTACTACTAAAGAAGTGTTGCCTAGTATTATGACTTATGGGCTTGGACATATTGACGTGGATAGTTATAAATCTACTTATGGCGTTGGTGTTCATCTCTCACCAGCAAATTGCACTTATAACAGGTCTGAGGTTCATTTTTTATTTATTTACTGGATCAAAGTACAAAATCATTTTTTCGTTAGGATTTGGCAGAGTTCCAGGTCTAGAAGCTGATCAAGAAGTTTGTGATCCAGGGGAAGGAAATAATTTATCATTTTTTACCTGCGATAGAGATGCACCAATCTGAAATATTCGTGAAAAGTTAGCCAATAGAAAATACATAATTATGATAAAATTAAAATATTTAGAGTTTGCCAGAAAAGATTCAATTAGGTTGGTAAGATGTAAGCAGACTATCTCTGTATCAATTTTCTAAAACTCCCAATTTGCAATATGTGACTTAACTTGCGACACTGAAACTGATTGTGGTTGGAATGACTTGGTGAGTTGGTGTAGTATGTGACTTGGATTCCATAAGATACTTCATTTTTCTTTTCTATTGGATCTTATGGTTATCTGTTTCTATGATCCTATTCCTACCGGATCTTCCAATTTATCCTTTTAGGATTCAGATCTTGCTAATCTTGGTGTGTATGGACTTCGGAGTTCTTTAACTTTTCAGGGCTAAACCAAAAACAGGGCATGAGATGCTGACACTGGTTCTTTTGGGTAGTAAATGTGTTGGTACCTTATGGATTAGAGAGCTGTCATCTGTACATATCCAGTTTTTCTTTCTCATTTTTTCGTTTCTTTATGAGTTGAGCAAAAAGATCAAGGGCATGAAAGTTTGAGTATATTAAAAAAGGGATAATTACTGTTTTGTACTGGTACCTATTGGTGTTTGATAAACGCCATACGTTCCAACCACGTTTAACAATGCTGATACCGACCTATTGGTAATTGATCATTAACATTCCACTGTCAATTTACTTGAAGAAAAGTTAGACATGTGCAAGACACCTGCAGTTTTAGGGGTAATAAGTTCATTTTATCTTTATTTGTACTCTAAAATACTTTTAAATCCGCACATATTTATTTATATACATATAAACTGACATATATACATTTACAGTGATACTCATACATCCAATACGGACATAGAGTTTACACATATAGGTAGACAATAGACAATGGTATGGTGAGGGTGATAGGTGGAGGTGGTGGTGAGCAAACGAGGTTTATATGATGGAGCCAATCTGGTGAGTGAGGGCAGATGGTGGAAGAGGGATTGCAGCGGTGGGGATGAAGGGGGGTGAAGGAGGGGGGCATGGTGGTAGGGAAAGAGGTGGTGGTGGTGTGAGGGGGAGGAGTATCTCAATTGTCTAATTGAGTATAAAACTGCAAACCCTAATTTTGGAGAAGAAAGGGATCTTTTCTGTTGTTTTAATAGTTTCACCTATTTTAATAGGCCCTAAAGTAATAGAGCTGATATAATATACTCCACCTGATTGGTATTTGGTTAAAAAGTTTGTTCAACAAGATCAGAAATATCTTATAATTTGAAATTGCTACCATACTTAAAATCAACCCCAAACAATTCCTGGTTGTTTGCAGATTTGGAAAAGCAAATACTTTGTAAACATTTTCAAGTATAGTTCAGTAAGTTCTTTATATTTCATTGAGTTAAATGCCAAAACAAGTACATCATATATATTTTTACGTATATATCAAGTATACTTCGTTTTGTATCGTCTAATATTTTCACTTTGTAAGTAATAAAATCACCTGATTGTGCATATAATACATTTCAATATTTTAATGCATTAAAAGGAATATATTTCATTTTAATTTTCCATATGTTGGACTTCTGTTAAATATTTAAGGATCATTTTAGCTACATTTTAAATAAAAAATATACTAATTTAGATTTCTTTCAAAGTATAGGAATCAAATTAAGTTTATTCAGAAACTATGATAATCATTATTGCAATTAAATAATTAGAGAAAGAGGACAATCACGGGGCACCGTAAACAACCAAACAAGTGGGGGTATTTTTGTCATTGAACATTTTCCATTATCAATGTAATGGTAGTATGCAAATTGATTAGTTACCAATACATTGGTATCAAAATTGTTAAACGTGGTAGGAGGGTATTTCGTTCGTTAAACACCAATAGTTTGGTGTAAAAAACAGTAATTATCCCATTAAAAAATTCTGATAATAGAAAAATATTAAGGTCATACAAGTACTTGATTTATTTCATGCCAAGTTAACACGAGTATATTTGGCTAACATTTGTTACTTATGTTTCAAGTTGCTGAATTGATCTGTTCAAACAATTTACATTTTTTTTGAAATCGTTATCCCTATAAGAAATCAAAAGTTTACAAGTTATTTTCACACAACACCTTAGGCAATGAAATTAAATCTGTGTATTTTTTTTTTAATAATTTGGTTTTTGCTTCTATGGAGTTTGTATGCTATCTTCATCTAATCGTATGCATCCGCCACTAGAAATAAAAATAGATGTAAATACATTAGTTGACCGTTGCTTTAGACCACCGTTCTTTTGTTTGATAACTAGACTCCTACAACTAACTGGTGGTTATGTATTTTGTTTTCACTGAAACAGCGTTCGTCGGTGGCTTATCTTTTTCTCTTCTTAGAAAAGCATTGCCATATATGAGTTGTTTTTTGTCTGTAACTTCTTCTTTTGTTTCAATTTTCTTTTACCTTTCCTCCAGTGCAAGTTATTGTGATATTGACGAAAATGGGGTACGACACATGGTGTTCTGTCGCATAATAATGGGCAAAATGGAGCTTGTTTGTGAAGGATCTAAACAGTTCTATCCCAGTGATGAGAAATTTGATAGTGGAGTGGATGATCTTAAAAATCCAAGTCATTACATAGTTTGGAATATGAATAAGAACACTCATATTTATCCTGAATATGCTGTTAGTTTCAAGGTCTCCTCTGATGCAACAGGTAATTTTACCCATTGAAGTTTTTCAGTTACACATAGTCAAGAGTAAAAACAGAACGGCTGTGTGTTCTCTCGATACACCCATAGAGATATATTAATACCAAGTCAAAAATAGAGAACTACATGTTAGGTCCTCAAATTAAATAGTAGTTAATAACTCAAAAGTACATAAAGACTAAAATATCACTTATACTCTAACACCTCTTTTAAGCTGGAGCATACAAATTAAATATGTCGAGCTTAGAACACATATATCGAAACAAAGGTCCAAATTATGGTTTGGTCAAAAATTCAACTAGCAAAAAATCATAGCCCATAAGATGGTACAAATATCCTTTCTAATAATCAACTCCCAATCGATTTTAATATGCTTGGTTCTTTCATGAAAAACCTGTTTATTAGCAATAAAAATAGCTGACCGATCATCTCAAAACATAGGTATTGGACCACTTTATAAGTGTACTTATTGTGTATACTTGACTTACATAGAAAATGTACTTATTGTGATGCTATAAAATTGGTACAAATATCCTTTCTAATGATCAACTCCCAGTCGATTTTAATATGCTTGGTTCTTTCAAAACATGCTTGGTTCTTTCATGAAACACTGGTTGTGGCTTATCTTTTTAGTGTCTGGCTCTTAGACGTTTCAATTTTTATAACCGATCCTTATATATATTTGCAGGGGTTTTAGCTAAAAGTGCGAGCAAGCTTGATATTTCAGGGGTCACTGACTGTTCTCCTGAACCCCCAATCCACTCACATTTAGATCCATTCCCAGCTCAGTTTGTAAGTTCATTGTTCATACTTTGCTTTGTTTTTGTTTGAAGGAGAAATCTTCTATTGCTTTGTTTCGTCGACTTGTTACTGCCTTCTGTGTTAATTATTTTGTTTTGCGTACTAAACATATTTATTTTGACTTTTTTAGTGACATGATATTTAAGATTGTTGTCATGGTAGCTTGATTATAGAAAAGGTAATTGAGAATATTGGCATGCAATTTTAACTAGGGAATAGACCTATTTAGCAAAAGCTCTTGTGCCAACACTTTATAGGCGTAAAATCCAAGTCATAATTATGTTCTCAATATACATGTTTTCCCTTCATATTAAAAAAGTCCTGCAACCTACATCGCGCCACCAGAACCCGATTGCTGGGCTCCTGGTTCCAGAGACCTCCGGCATCGAGCTCTTTCGGCAGTCCGGTGGGCCGGCGGTGGTATTATTCTTTACTTGATAATTTGATAGTAAAGGGAGAATATTATTTAAATCCTAATAAGATAGCAGGGTTAGAAATCATTTATCACAATTATTATTCCTAACTCTGACAAATGTAAATGGTTCCTCTTAATAAGTGTAAATCTGAAAATTGTAATCGTAATGTCATCAAATTAAGGAAGTCTCAAATATTATTTAATCATGTTGTTTATTAAAATTAAATCAAATGCCAACCAAATAATTAGAATAATTGACTATAGTCCTTCATGTATTCAACATTACTGGCAGGGATCAGATCCTCTGAAGTCTTTAATATGGACCGAGGAGCATCAGTCCGTCAAACGGCACCATATAATTGTTTATGGTTTGATTGTTGTTAACAGATTTTAAAATTCTCTTTACATTGTTTTGACATTAATCTTACACAACAGACCCCATTATTTTTCACTTTGAACATACAAATTTCACCCTACCAGCTCCTCTACCTTTCCGTTTTCTTCTTCTCTTCTCAAAACCGTATGTTCTTCAGTTTAGTGGGTGGATTATGTTATCTTTTATTTCATGGTAGGTTTTAGTGTAGTACTGTTGTGTATGAAAGTTAATAAAAAATATGACTATTAACTCTTTTATTTTATTGACTATGATTGGGACTATTATTTCAAACATTTGCGTCAAAACTTAAAACAAATGGAGGACATTTCTTCTACGTGTTGGGAGTTTTATATGATAATTGTAGCAAACACATTTGAGCATCCAATCTTTTAAGCTATGGCCAGACAAGAGTTGGTATTTACGGGGCTCTCTTGGGATAAGTAAAATTGTATAAAACCATGGGATATTAGTTTCTAACTATTTTATTTATTTCAACTCTGTTGACGTAAGTTATAATTTCTGTCAGTAACAATATTCTCTATATGAGCATGGTTTTTAATCTCTACACAGATTGAACGTAGAATATGAAAAAGTGATACTTATGATTTATTTGCTATCTTCTTGAGTTTCCTTTTTGCAGATATTTTATCGGGTCCATTTCAGATTCAGGATCAGTTAACTGCACTCGCATCATTTCTTTATTTACTATTTGTTATTTTTTCACTATTTCCATCTCAGGTTCCAGTCGAGAAAGTCCAGGAAAAGGTTGCTAGTTTGGGTTCGAGCATCCCCAAATCTCCTTGGGTGTCTTTTCCAACATTATTGGCAGTCGTATCTAATAATGTTCCTCCTCACGAAATGAAACTGCTTCAAAGTGATTACGAATTGCTACGGGTATATATCCTCTTATTTAATGTTTATACTCTGTCTTTTCCCAAATGCTAGTAGGGTTTGCTTACTTTTTTCCCCCTTTTTTTCCTTTTTTTTTTATTAGAGTAAGAAAATCGACAGACAAGATTTTATTCGAAAGCTGAGGTTGGTTGTTGGAGACACTCTACTGAGGTCTGCAATAACAGATCTTCAATCAAAGGTGGGACGATTTCCCCTAGTTGTTCTTTTTGAGAAATGTTTGGCGAGTTTCTTATGACAGTTGGGTATATTATTTAACATTCCTCGATTACCTTTGCAAGTTCAATTTTACTCCCAATTTCTTTTCATTTCATTAACCTCCCATTTTGTCTGTAGATGTAGGTCATAGCTAAAATTCATGTATTTTATGGATTCCAAAGTGAAAATAATAGGAATAAGTTTATAACAGAATATGCTAGATGGCACGGATGTGGACATGCAGATGTACTGTGATAACTCGAATTTATAGTTTTGCAGAGTATAAGTAAAGGTTGGCAAAGATAATATATAGTAGTTTATATTCTTTTCTGGCACTTTGTTTTTTGCTTGTGTTTCTCGTGTGAATATTAACTATAAAGAATACCTTTTTACAAAAAGACATGGCTGCACAGATATTTTATTTTCCTTTATTTATCTTATTAGAATTCCTTGCAGCAATTAGAACCTTACACAACATGAATCAGGTTACTCTTGCGTTCAAAGGCCGCACCTTTGCCTGTCAACTCCTATGTTGCTGATGTTTGTCTGAGGAAATCAAAAAAGAAAGAAAGAAATGGATGATTGGGTGCTTGGTGGCACTTTGATTATATAATAATCAAGTTAAACTCCTTTAGCGTTCCCTTTAGTATATAGTACTGTTTATCACTCCCAAGCGTGCCTCAACTCTAAATAGCATTGAGAGTAAGCCTAGACCTCCTACTGTGTATTACGGCAACTAGCACCATGTTTGCATTATTATAATGAATCACGACCTAGGTAACATTGCTTTTAAAAACTTAAATTGTTTTAAATGAGTCGAGTTTTAATTTTCCATTTTACTATGTTTTTCTTTCTAGATTCAAGTTATTAGCTTCTTAGGTTATTTGAATTCTATATGATGTTAGATTGATCTCCTTTTCAGGAGAAGAGGGGCAATGAGTCGAAGCAGTTGACTGGAAAAGTTGAATTCAAGGTAATTTATGAACTTTTGCTCGTCTTCTTTTATGAGGTGTACCATTTTTCCGTAAAAAAATTTACAAGTTATACCATCTCTAGTATTTTGCTGTTTGGACATATGGTATTGGATTAAACCTGGTTGTGCAACACTAATCGAATATTCAACCCTTTCCGATGGGGGTAAAGCATTTTAATTTGCAATAAATAAGACCTGTCTGGCCGAGCAATTGGCTGCATAAGTAATTTGCAAGGATAAGGTAATTATGAACTTTTTCAGCTCAAAGTCATTATAGCCGGTCTAGTACTGTATACTGGAGCTTAGACCGGCTCAGTGCCTCTAGTCAATTAGTCATCTACAGTTGATCTATCTTATTGATTGATCTCTATAGATAATGATTGAATTGGATTTATTTCTTTTTATGTTTCATATTGTTATTCTTTGTGCTCTGATGGTGTGGCAGTATGCTGCTATTGCAGTAAGGCAATATGTGATATTCACTGTGTCTGGTCTACTTACAGGAGAACATGGCCAATGAGTCCAAGCAAGTCGCTGAAGATGTTGAAGTTGTTGTGGATAAGGTAATTTTTTAACTTTGGCATGCCACTATTTCTTTTTAACTTAATAAAGCACTTGCTATCTCCCTTGCTCAAATCTCTGTCATACATTAGACTTATGGACCATCCTATGCTGGTACTCTTACGGCATATTCAAGAGTACATAAATGATATATATGACTTCAGAAATTCTTATTTTCTGGTTATAAAGTATTGCATGTACTTTGCTTTCACCTTGCTGCTATCAAATTACGTGGCATGTTGGTATGTCTCATCTTAAGATGATATTATTATCTTAAATCTTTGAAATGGTTCTGGATAATTTTTTATTTCGAAGAACGCGTGTTCTATTTGAAGGAAAATATTTGGTGGTTATTGTTACTTCTCTGAAGGGCAAGAAATTCCTGTTGTCAGAGCTATTTCACATTTGAGAAAGGCTAACATTTGGTCCATTGTATTGTGCTTATGTTTGCAGGTTATGCCGAATTTCGACAGAAAATTGTTTGCTTAAACAAGGGTTCAAATGTTTAAATAATTTCATCTGGTTGGTTTTTCTTAATGAGTTTTGCTTAGTTTCTTCCCTAGTCGATATTTGGTGTTTTTAAAGTAGGAATGCGTCGACTTGAAGATGATCATATGGTTACCTGTGTGCAAGACCTCTAAGGTTTTGAGTTTTTTAGCAGTCCGGATTCCTTTGTTAATTTACTTTTGCTTGGCATTTCTGATACATCGTTTAGTATATAAATAAGCATTGAGACTTCAATCTTAGCCCAATGATAGTTGGTATTGGTATTGGTATTTTTGTTGTTGAGATAGCCAATTTTCGTCTCATTTGGTCCTCGTCCAATTGCCGACTGCTTTTGAGATGAAATACAGGAGGCCATAGTATTCCGCTATTATACCTTGTGGGCTAATGGCCTACAAAAATGAATATGTTTTCAAAAAGAATATTCATTTAGGTTAAAACTTTTTTTGTGTTTTCAGATCTGTCTTGACCTAATGATGAACTTGTTTGGCAAATTAAATAAGATGTATTTTATTACATACAATAATTACTAATTTTATGCCAAACAGTTCTCTTTTGGTGAAGAAAAATCTAAAAAAGTATTAACAACTTGATCGTTTTTGTAAAGAAGTCCATGCATTCCACTTTTGTGAAAACACGTCTTTTTCTTTGGCTTAGACGGCTGTTCTGATCACAGTAACATTGTGCGGATTATGATACTGTAAACTTTATGTAAAAAGATGGGTTACATCTATCTTGGTGTGAGCTGCGGATAGGCATTAACATTAAGTTTAAACTGTGTATCAAATACCCCGTGATTTTAGCTGATTAGAAAAAAAGTTAAATTTTTCGTCAATTTTTATCAAAACGTGAGTCTGATGCCCTCAACTGTCTCCACCTATATCAGAAGAACGATGTACTTTCAATTTAAAAACAGAACTTGGGAAATATTGAAAATATATAAGAACTCGACATGTTGGACCAAAATTCTTCTCCACGCAATGAATATGTTGGACCAAAATTCTTCTCCACGCAATGAAATACCAAAATAATTAAGACGGGAAAGCGAGACAAACGATTCAGCTATAACCAAACAAAGTTAGAACTCCATCAACAAAAACTGGCAAACGTCATGGATTTCGGTGATATGAATTTTTTTGGCAGTTGATACGAAATAACTTGCTATCGTAAAACCACTTACTGTAGAAGTTTTAGATTTTTTAACCCGTATATTTCTCAAAATTTAACACCAAACGAATAGATAAAAGATATAACTACAGACCAATCTAGTTATCTAGCCATCTTTAACCAAGTACTTCTCAAAAAAAAAAAAAAAGTACTTCGTACTAGTTACTTTTATTTATCAAGTCTCTGACCTATTCTCTAATGGGATGTCATCTTGTTAATGTTGTTACTTTTGCTTACCTGTAAATCTATGATCATTTGCGTGATCACAATCTTACAAGTTCATTTAGTAGTTGAACAAACCAAACTTTTTTGTTAATATGATAAAACCAAAATGATACATTTAATTTTGACAATACAATTGTATATTAGACTGTTTGATATAAAATTCTACTAGTTAATTTCATTCTGCTAATCAAATTGTTTACCGTCACAATTGTCTCTTGGTGCAATTTATGAATAAATCAGTGAGGGTTATTTGCCATTGGGATCTGGGTAATAAAAACAAGGGTCTGTGAATATTAAAATAGCGTCATGCACCTTACTCACAAGTCTCTTTCTCATCAGATCTGACGGTTCTCAGACCCTTTGTTTTGTCCGTATTGATGAAACAAATAACAGACACGTGTCCATAACTCTGTCCAAGAATGAAATGATAGTGTAATCATTCTGAAATAATTTGACATTCTTTCTATCTAAACTGTACCTTAATGTTGACTCCACCTTCACTTTTTATCTCACTATATGTATCATGTATGGAGTAATTTATGTCTTTTAAAAACTACCCTGGACCATAGGTCCACATTACATAAGCTTATTAAGTTTAAATCAAAATTGAGTACACACACAACATGGTCAATACCTATATAATTCATATATAGCTTTAAGTTAATCACTTAAACGGATGGTGCAATGGGGGTAAGAGTTTTATGTTAGTAAAGCGGAGCGATGAGTGGTATCGAATTTGTATAAAAACTACGGTTAAAGAGAAAAAAATGATCACGAGTAGTGCTAAATTATATTTTCAACAAAGTTTAATAAAATAAATGATAAAAAGTAAAGTATATATCATGATTAATGAAGTTATGGAAGCGTCGTAGCCTTGATATTTTCACTTAGCTTCCCCTTGATTATGCTCTTAAGTGTTGTGTAATACTTGGCCTTCTAGGTTTTATAATATAGTACTAGGAAAGAGTATATATATATATATATATATATATAGTATATATTCTATGATTCTAGCAAGGGTGTTAGCCTTTACCTATATCACATGGTGGTGTTCTACTATTTCATGATTTTTTTTTGTTTTTCTATTTTATCTTTATATTTTTACTGATGTGAATAAGACTGTGGGAGTAAATGAGAATAATGTAGCATTAACAGTAAACAATTTTTAGGACTAAAACTGAATGACAATTAGTTTCATTTTGATGTATTAAAAGGAAATTGCCTCTTTTTTATTTTCCTGTTT
The DNA here is from genome assembly GCA_963920805.1 of Primula vulgaris. Lineage (NCBI taxonomy): Eukaryota > Viridiplantae > Streptophyta > Magnoliopsida > Ericales > Primulaceae > Primula > Primula vulgaris. Next base: position 17,157,283 of record OY987212.1, read on the forward strand.
ATTTATTTGTCAAGACTCCCTTGGTTGTACGGTGAGCAGATTATCACATGATCTCGCATGGAATTTGGCTCACCGAAATAGTAATATTCAATTTGTTTGTCACGTGAGATTATAAGTCAAACAAGGGAGATCAAGTAATAAATTGTTAAAAGTTACGGCATAATTATGTACTAAGAAAGTAGAAGAGACAACTAATAATGACTTGTTGTGTGACATATTAGCTCGTTATAGATATATATAGAGATATGTATAGATATAGAGAGAGATAGGAGAAACAACAGACGAAGTGTTTATTCATTAATATGATTGTAGAGAGATACATCAAGAGACCTCTGGCCCTCTTTATATAATAGAGGGTAGAGTTACATATGCTAGGAAAGTCCAAGATAGACCCAATAATATCCTACAACACTCCCCCTTTGGACGTCTTGATTTCTTCGTCTTCATGCTGTCGATGTGAGTCGAGTTCATTCGCAGTGCTAAACACATAAAAACCTTAGGGACGGAAAACCCAGTGTGGGACAAAACCGGTACCTAGGAGAAACTGTGTAGCCGAATGATATAGGCCGAAATATCATGTAAGTAACTAACCACAAAACAGTGTGCCTCATCAAAACCTTGCCAGAGCAAACCCAATGGGAAAATCTCTGATCGAAGGAAAAAGAGTGCAACAGTGGTAGTAGTAGGGGATCAACCACAAAACAGGTGCCTCATCAAAACCTTGCTAGAGTAAACCCAGTGGGAAAAACCTCTAGTCGAAGGACAAAAGAGTACACAGTGGTAAGAAGTATACAACAGGATACTCCCCCTAATTTCGGCAATCTTAAGTGAGATAAGATGGGAACGTGTCTCGCTAAAAACCTTGCCAAGGAAAACCCAGTGGGAAAAAACTTTGGTCTAAGGACAAAAAGAGTACACGAGCATGCGACTGGATGCTCCCCCTCACTTGCACACGACAGGGTGCGAGAATTTCGACTAAGTAGTAATTAGTGCAATAAGCATTCACCTGGATGCTCCCCCTCACTTGCACACGACAGGGTGCAAGGATTTCATATTCCAAGAAAGAGAACGAGCATTCGACTAGATGCCTCATTTACTTACATACGACTGGATGCAAGAAAATCTAACGTGGAATAGAACGAGCATTCAACTGGATGCTCTTAAAACTTCATATGTGAAGATTTATTTCGGCAAGAAATGCTAAATAGCATAATCTAGTCATGTCTCTCTTGATCGATAACAACAAGTTGTACTCAAATAAGACAAGTGTTTTATCTAGATCGTGAGACAGAGCATATGCAATTGAAATATGGCTAATACGAGCTCGAAGCCATATACACTCTCTAGTCGTCTCATAGAGCACGAGTAGATCAGAGTGATTCGTTTGGAGTCATTCCAAGACCTCCAAGATATTGCCTTATTCCTAATGGCAAAGACAGACCATGTTAGGGATATCCCTTATGCGGGTCTGATAAGTAACCAGCATCGGTATAACCGAAAAAGGGTTGCGTTAATTCGAGTACCGAAGGGGGTAGGTACACTCGATGACGCAAATAGGATAAGACAAGTCCTCATCCACAGTTACCTTAAGGTAATGGGAAAATGTCTTTTATGCCATTTCGATGGCAGCGTGTTAGCGCGATGCTGTGTCGAGCTATACCATTCACAGCAGACGAGATGTTCATCCTAGCACATTAGACCAAGTACAATAATGCGCTTATTGTATTTAGATATGAACATCATGGTTCAATATCTCTTCATCGTCACATCAGGGACGGACTGGGTCTATATCAATGTCTAGTGATCGAACGATCATGGGAGAATCTGACGACTTAGCGTCATGATGAATACAACGTCATAACACCTTCTGGGTGTAGTCTGAATCATGGACTTAGATTCAATCTTTACGGGAGTCGATCATCAGGCCGAGTAACTACCGTTTCTTCCCAAGATCCTTCATCTCGAAGGCAAATCCAAAAATGGATCGCGTAATAAAACACGCAAGGGCATAATACTTGTTCAAGTATCCCAAGCTAATCAAGTACTCACTTAGGCGGTATACCACATCCGCTCGGATTATATTAATCCATATAGTGAACGTCTCAGTCAATTGAGATCGTGTTCCATGGTCAGAAACTACTTGATTTAAGCACATGAAGTCACACAGGGACCTTCATCTATATCTCTTTGTCTAAATCCCCATAGAGATAAAACAGTGACCACAATCACATGCTGCATAATCAGTTTTTGGGAAACTACTAAACTGATAAAGTAGGGGACCGTTATAACGTCCATTACGAGGAAATAACCCATCTCGTAACCAATTCCAAGATGTGAGAGAAGCCTTGCGCTACTAGGCGAGCATTCTACAATCTCATTATTCTCATCACTTTTCCTTACGAATAACCAAATAAACAAACTAGTTTAACATTGGTGGCGTTGGAGCTACAGGTCCGAACACACTTTCGCTAAGGAGTCTACTTGGATTGCAAGTTTCCATTAGTACAGTCTATTCTACGTTGACTTCAGGCAACGGTACATGGTTCCCTATCATAATTTGTTCATATTATCAGTCGTCACCGAATATATGAACAAGTAATCAATGACAGTCTCGTTTTGCTTCAATATCGTCTAAGATATCATGATCGACAGATATTTCGAGATTCTTAGGATGAGGAGGAAATCACACATCTCCTTGATCCTTTATAATCTCGTGCGACACACGAGTTTCAGTTCACCACCTCTGGGGCTGAACGAATTAAGAACCGGTCAACTTCCTCATATCTTAGGAAGGACGACAGACTGACGGCCGACGGCAGCGTCCTTTGCTTGGCGGGTTCGGCCAAAGCAACGTGTTACGACAGGAACACGGCGTCCGACAGGGACGTCTATCCTTGCAAGCATTTTGCAGCTGGTATAAATGATCTCGTGACATCTCATAAAGTCATTAAATGCGTCTGGCATTTAGTTAGACTTGAGGGAGTCTATGCACTTACTTATCACTAAGTGCAGTTTTGGGGATCAAGCTAAGACTGAGTGGGTTATGCCACGTTACTTCACGTCGTTCCTTATCAACGGTAACGTGCAAATCTCCCCCTAACGACGGGGAGAACAGTCTTAGCGATGTCACTTTCGCATATCATGCGGTAAAGAGATCGCTTGCCAAGGTTACTCTATCAAATGATAGGCAGGAGATTCATAATCGACTTATGTCCCCTTCAGAGGTCCATATTTTGAACGCTAGAACGGCTCAATCAAAATATTAATTAATCACTCTAAACACGCGTTATTATGAGACTTCTGGCTCATAACCAGTAACCAGCTGGTAAGCATATGGTGTTTGAGTGTCTATGGGCCTCATAACGGACCAATGCAGCAAAATAGCATAACCCCATACGAAAATATAAATCTTGGTGCGCAAGACCAAGAAATGCGTGCAATCATTTGCAGTCGCATCATCAAACTTTCCGTGAGTCCATTTGGGTCTGAACATAATCGACAGGATGTTCAATTTCAATTTCCAAACTCAAGTAATTCAAATCGAAATTTCGATTATTACTCTTCGGAATTATCAAGTCGGCTAGACTTTTCAGGATAATCCGGATCATGAGCCATCAACTTAATGATAGGGCTAAAAGTTTGGAAAATGCTGCATTTATGTGGACAATATTAAAATGTGACCATATTGTCGATGCATCAACCATAACCATTTATATTTATGGTCCGTCTTATGGTTGGATAAGTCCACAATAACTCCTTCAATTCTTTACAAGAATTCTACGAGTTCATTTCGTGATCTTTACACATACTAGTCTTTCAAAATGAGCATTAGTGGCATGAATTTCGGATTAATCACGAAATATATCCTCAAAGAGAATCCAAATGCGATGCGATTATAAATCAAGCATCGTCTTTTGACCCGGGAATATCTAATCCGGTCAATGCCACAATATCAAAATGCTCTTATCAATCGACGACAGGCGAATGATAGTAAAGACAATCATGTCTTAGCATTTAAATTCTTTATCATTCGACGACAGGCGAAATGATAAGAAAACTTTAAACGCTTTAAAGAATGTGGTAGCAACCACTTGAAAGACATTTCAACTCCTCTAAAATACGCTTTTGGTCGTATTGAATGGAGACTATGTAAAGAAAATTCAATTCTTTCATGAGCTATTACCAGGTAACACTGGTTTTCTCGAATATTTTATAACTCAACAAGGTACGACAGGACCTGCATGAGTATAACGCCTCATATTTGACAAATCAATTTGGCTTTACCAAAGATTTCGATTTTGGAACGACAGGTCCAGAATCGTTGTCACTGAGTACACTTTTAGGCAAGTAGTTGGTGAAATTATGTGGTACACTGTTACCCACTATTTTCAAAAAAAACAACTACCCCACAAGTATTGCCTAAAATTTCATAATTTAAAGTTTGGTCACATTTGTCAAAGGAATTTGCTCAAAACACTTTAAATTATTTCGAGAAATTTAGTAAACAGGCAAACCATAATCCAAAAGTATGGTCCAAATGGAAAATTAATAATCCAAATGGAAAAACATAATCCAGATGAGCGAAAAAATGGCTCAATGATTTATCAAAATCAATAAAGAAAGGTGTCAAACTCATTTGAGCCACAAAATCGGGGGTCTCAAGAGTTTTCTTTCAATTAGCTTTAACCACATTAGCATCGGTTTTTCCACCTTTATAATAGTTGTGAACTATTTAAGGAGTAACCGTGCATGACCGTTGTCTTTATAGCATAGAGTTGGCTCCTTGAGCATCATCTCTTACTTTGTGACAACGGCCCATATTGTTCCTTTCAATTACTGTCTTGGAGCCACAAGTTTTCGATTTTGACGATTGTCTAAAATCTCCCTTGGCTAGGCGATTCATCGGGATCGCGACAGTTCGAGACAAATAACACTTTTCTCGGTTCTCGATTCGTGGAAAACAAAATGTACACGAAGAGCATTAATATCAGGCAAACAATTCGCCATTGACCCAATAGGATTAAAACTACTCACCGGGGTAATTTTCTTATCCAATAACAGATGGGCGATAAAGGAACATGGTGAATATAAATTCACGATACTGCTTATGGAATGCAATTTCCAAGCTAGTATTTTGGTGAAGGATTGCTCCAATATGTCAATTTCAGACATTTGTTCACCATAGACGTCATCACGTCTCAAATGTGGCGGCGGAATAAAATCAACGCCTTAGCATTCATCTCGAGGGTAACAACAAACTCGTGTTTTACTCATCAAAGATGACATCCAAATAATTTGGGTATCACATGCTCACACATCAGGGTGACTAACATGTGGTGACGGAATAACATCAACGTCTAAACAGTCATTTCGCAAGTATGTTTTGCGATTTTTCTCATCATAGATGGCATCCAACATGTGTTGGGAGTTCTGGATTATTTTTCATATAAAACGACTGGTTTATATGTTTATGGTTTGCACAAGCACAAACTTTAATTTCGAAACGACAGGTTCGAAAATAGTTTTGCTTTTAATGTGAATTGGTTCTCATTGATCGAACGACGGGTCGATACTGAGACACCAATTCGGCGAAACATACATCACTATATAAACACATTCGGGGAAATTATTATTTAGTCAACCCCTTTCGGTAGCTCTACTTGAAAAACGACCAGGAAAGACGGTGAGGGTGGAGGGCACGAATGCCACTTAAAACCCGACCTCATTAGGATATCGACTTCCGCCTATATCTTTCCTAGACATCGTATCCAAATAGGTGAGCCTATTTAGGGAAAGTTCATAATTTTTCCAACTTAAATGTGAAAATATATGATTTCGCAATTTTACCATTCATGGCAATAAATAACAGGTATATCTTTTCTAGATAACCACATATATACAAGGCAGTATAAAATATATTCATGATATATATCTAATCATGCAGTAGATTTGGTGATAAACTAAATCAATTCAGGATTATCAATCACACAAATTATATCATACCAAATCAAATCAAATCAATTAACTGCCATATGGTATATTTATATCTATGGTAATATCAAAAGATATGTTGATTATACTAATAAGATATCAATCAATTATCTACGGTTTATTGCCATATAAGTAATTCTATACATGGTAGTTTTAACATGCAAGCAAGAAATATATTTTTAATTACCAATCAATTCTATATATGGTAAAAAAATATTTTAACATGCAAAAAGGTTAAATTTACATGGAAACATATCAATTTATTCAATTAACATGCAATTTTTTATTCACTTGCCTTTTTAATAAATATATATATATGCATGTGGGTGAATATTTAGACCGAATATTGACTTTTATAACACATATATACTGTTTTTATACATGTAATATACTACATGGACTATCCGTGTAATTTTCAGCAAACTATATATCTATTTACAGCATTATTACTGCTTCAGTCCATAATTTCAGACAAGTTTCAGTTTAGTCCTTGAGTAATTTCCAGAATAGTTTACAGCTTTCAGAGAATTACAAATCAGTACATACGTTTCAGTTTGTTGCAGATTTAATCCGACAGATTAATACATGTTTTACAATTACATGATTTGGGTTATTTTGTATGATATTATCAATAAATATGATTTTATAATCAACAATATGTGTGCTACGATCATATATAGTTATCCATACAAGTAATAAACTCTAATACACATGGATTATATACTACGGGATATTTATCATGTTTTAGTTATCCATAAAATAATACGTGCGATCACATATATGGAATAAATTAAGTTTTGAATTCGGTACCTTACGCACGGTATGTTGATGAAGGTCGATATAGCAAAACCCTAAAAACCCGGATAAACCTCAAGGTTTATAAATACCCAATATCCGTCCGTTTACCAAAAATTTCCAATATCCGTGAGCGTATATCCTATTCTTCGCGAGCAAAGTGCCGATAACGTGTTGTGTGACATATTAGCTCGTTATAGATATATATAGAGATATGTATAGATATAGAGAGAGATAGGAGAAACAACAGACGAAGTGTTTATTCATTAATATGATTGTAGAGAGATACATCAAGAGACCTCTGGCCCTCTTTATATAATAGAGGGTAGAGTTACATATGCTAGGAAAGTCCAAGATAGACCCAATAATATCCTACAACATGACTGAAATAATTGTTAGAAAGAGATACTAGCAGACTGTAGTGAAGATAGCTATAGATCTGGAATGTTGACTCCTTATATAAAAATGGTTGATTGACCTTCATAGGCAATGTATTAATTGGCATCTATACATACAAATTGCAAACCATTCTTATATATAGTTAATAAAATACATATTTATCACTTTAAATATAAATAAAATAAAATGTATAATTTGATTGACTAAAATATAAATATTCAACATAATAAAAAGTCAAACTACTAAAAACTCAAATAAAAATATAATAGAACCTAGTTAAGTTTATCCTAAATTTACATATTAATTTTTTTATTAAATCTAGTATTACTATAATATATATATATATATATATATATATATATATATATATATATATATATAACTCAGACAGTCCATACATATATATTTGGAGGGATAAAAATATATTTTCTAACAAAAATACATTATTATAGGTGTGCCGGCAAAGTTGTGTTTCCATTTATTGCAACTACTATCTCCATTTGAGTGGTATCAAAATTCACACAATTTATATCTCCATACTTGGCGGTCCCGAAAATCTTAGGCATAGGCACAGAACACATAAACACACGAAATTGTGTGGATCTCTCTTTCCGGCCAAAAGCTAATGAATTTCAATCGCTATGCTTTAATATGCTTTGAATTTTTTTACCAAATCTTATAACCTTTAGGACCTTATTTATCCCAAAAATTTATATGCCCAACTAATTTTTTTATAATGAAAACTACAACTTTTCAAAATCGGGCATTGCCTCATTATTCCCGTCTCATCTATTTCAAGTTTCTCCCTTTCTCGCTCCTCTATCCCTCCTCTATTCCTCCTCTATATGTACCTGCCTTTCTATATTCCTTCATAGAAAGTTATTTTTTATCTATGGTTATGGATGTTTAGTTCTCCGTCTAATCCGAATACTACTTTTTTTTCATATGTGGGATCTCAGTTTAGTTTTTGTAACATAGACTTATCCGATCGAATTATATATCACGATGATGGTTTTTGAGTCGATTGATAGGGTGAGTTTTCTCATTGAAAATAGAAAACTGAAATCTCACCGGGTTGAAATGTTAAGCGAATTAAAGTTTGTGAAAATCGATTTTAAAATTGAAAAAAATCAGCTCACTTTTAGAGTTAGTTGTTTCCTTCAATTTGGCTTGTTCTTAATAGTTCTTATATGAATTTAGAGGTATTTGGGTATAATTAATTTTCTTAGGAAATCAGCCAAAAAAAATATATTTTGAAATGGACTCGGCTAGACGACAATATTACAACGTGAGTGTGAGTTTGGGTTTATTGGCAGGAAAAATACTAAAACGGTGCCCAACTTATCAACTTTTAACGATTTGTTACCCAACCTACCACTTTTTCTAATCTGGTACCCAACCTATACGTTTTGCTCTAATTTGGTATCCAACCAAATACACTTTCTAATTTGTTACCCAACCTATACGTATTCAGTCAAATTAAATGACTCAATTCGCCTCTGGTCATCGGTTTTTAACGCATAGTAAGTCTCATTGAGTAACATATATGAAAGCTTCAACTCTTGTATTAAAAATTTAAAGTGAAATCACTACTTAAAATGCTTGAGTTAATAAGTTTGAAATGGCGGGGTGGGCTGAGTCACATAATTAGAACGAAAATGTATAGGTTGGATACCAAATTATAAAGTGTGTTAGGCTGTGTAACAAATCACTAAAAACTGATAGATTATGTACCATTTTAGCATTTTTCCCGTTTATTGGCTTAAAAAAAAGGTAAATTAAGGTTCATAGAGGGACCGGTGTGTGTTTTCTAAAAATACATACCAATGCTTACATACTTTCCTTTTATTATGCTTAATTATTGGTATGCACTTTTTCAAACTCTTTAGCTTTCAACGGATTTCGCATAATTAAAACTCAAGTGCAACTAATTCACCAACTATTTTGATTCCTAACTTAGCAATGAAAATAGAACGATGATGATAGATAAATAAATTAAAAGATGCACATGATCACAATTATAAATTGCGAAAGTAAAGAGAAGAAAGAGAGATGACATCGCGATAAATAGACTTTCGGCTTAAAGCCTACTACTCTCCTCGATCAGGATTACTTTATCGAGTGCTATCATTATAATCTTCAATCTAAGATTACAATTTTTTCCAACCTAAGCTAATCCGATTTGGTCCGCTTTAACCCGATGTACTTAATGTTGATACATTTTCAAGCGCTCATATCTACTGAGCTAGTTATAACTCAATTGACTCTCACTAAAACCGAGGAACAAACGACCTTATTAATATTTTTTTTGTATACCTTATAAATAGATCTTTACAACAAAGTATTAAGTAAAATCACCCACTTTATCAATTGCTTCTCACTTGAGAAACAAGAAAACGAATATGAATTCACTCAAATATAAGCTAATAAAAAAAATGTCAAGTATGATAATTTTGGATTTATCTTGATCTCCTTTAGGATTGATTCACCCACTTTTGAGCTTGATTGTTCTTGAATGAATTTTGAGGTTTTCTGGTATTGAAGAAGGTAGTGATAGAATGTAAGCAATAAGCATTAGGGAGGGAATAAGCTATGTATATATAGTCTTAAATAAGCTTATGACGGTTGCTTTTGGTTTTGAAAAAAATATGATGGATAGTAGCTTGTTTGGCGTTTTTTTTTTAAAAAAAATAAAAAAAAATCTAACAGTAACTAACTGGTGGGCAGTCTCCTGGAACATTTTATAGTCTTTGGTTGTTTGTATCACCCGTGGCCGTGGGTGCCTGTTCAGATTTTGGATTCACTTGAAAAATATGCAATTTGGTTGTGCGGACTCATAATTGAATCTCATTCGAACCTATATAGCTTCATAATTCCATTCAATCATATTTTGGACCTGAAACACCATTTTTTTCTTCTAAATATTATTGAAGGAAAGATTTAGATACGACTTTCTCGAGATAAGGTTTAAAAAGTTGTAGCTTTTGTTAATTTTTTATTTGGGAAACGGGCGATCTGTTCACAATATTTCAGTGAAAGAGTACTATCGATCTATTTGTCATTTTTTCTCTTGCAAATATGCTGTATTATCATTTATCAAGCAAATTTTCCTACTAAAAATACCACACGATAAAAAATAAGTATGTAAAATAGGGTTTAGCTTTAGTTTCCTTGACTGACGATGTAGTCCTTACACATATTACCCCATTTTTCATAGGTCAAGTTAATTTACGCAGAGGTAAAAATTGAGGAAATAAGCTAACAAAGAAGAGTCTATATAGAGGGTCCACCATTTCATGTGGCATACTAAATTAAGCAAAGGTCACTCCATATATAACTGCTATAGTTGAAGTTGCATAAACATGTCTTCTTATTTTTTCTTTTTTATAAGCCATACACATGACTTATACTGTATCCAATGGCAAAATCAGGTAAAATCAAACTTTTTAACTTTATGAGTTGTCACTATATTTTCCCAATGTAACAGATGCTTCATTTGTGTAGGACGTCGTCACGTCTATGATGCAGTAACGCTTAAACACAAATAGGAGTGTCAAACAAAGGACACGACATGGACCCGAGTCGGATACACCAAATTAGTTTTCGGAGACGTACCTATTTACGTGTTTCTAACTAGTGGTAGTGTCTGTGACGTTGACTCTTCCGAGAGTTTGGGCATGTCCGAGACAAAGGAAACGAGGAAAATTTACCACATTAGGCCTTCCTTTTTTAAAAATCCAATAAGACCAGGGTGGAGTCCCTTTAGTGCAAAGCGATGCGGCTGCACTCCCACAATTTAAAAAAGAAAACTATTTATTCTTTAAGGAAATTTTAGAAAACATTTTTTATTTAGACTCTATAATAGTAATTGCGACACAAAAAATTATTACAAAATTCATGAAAAAGTATGAGATTTAGTAATTATGATGATGTATTTTGATTTATAGATTCCTTATTTATGAATATATTGTTTTGGTATTTATAAAGCAGACGTAAATTTAATTTACAAAACATGTCGAGTCCAATATTTTCAAAATATATATTACGTATTGTTATGACTATGTCGTGTGTCATGTCCGACATCCGTACCCGTAAATAAGCTATATAGGTGTAGGTTAATTTAATAAAGATAAAATATGGAAGATAATTTACTAGTAAATATTTAAAGTAAGTTACAAACACTTCATTTGTCTAATTATACTTTCTAATTAACTATTTTATTGTACCAAATATATAATTAAAAAAAGAATATAAAATTTGTATGTATTTAATTTTTGTTTCTAAATAGTAACTTTTAGTGATAAAAATAATTTTTTAGACAAAAAAATAAATATTTTGTCCTCAAATCTAATTTTTAGGTACAAATTTTGAATTTTTTTTGTCTGTAAAGACAATCTAATACAAAGGTAAGTAGACAATTAAAATTTGTCTCAAAATACTTTTTTAAACGAAATTAAATTGTCCCATTAAGTACGTATGCGATTGTTATTGGAGACAAAAAAATTCAGTTTTTATCCCTAAAAGTTAAATTTGGGGACAAAATTATTTATGTGTCTAAGATGCATCGTGACAAGTTCTTAGCGATGGAAATGACGACTCTTTCAGGCTTTTTATGTTTGTTTCACCGTGTTAGGACAACAAATTTCGTCGTTTTTACACACTTTACATAGAGAGTACATTGCTTAAGGATCAAACTATATGTCACATTAACCTCAATATATAAATTTGCCATGCACAGTATGGACGGTAAACTATGAGAAAACACTACTAATCATTTCTAAACAAACTCTAGCCTATTTTAACTTTTTGAGTGCGTCTAATTTAACGTTGTAGTTTGCTGAAAATTAGGGACAAAACGTCCCACTCTACAACGATTAGCTAAAGTGGCAGATTTTTACTTGAACTAAATGAAAAGGAGAAAATTCAAAAATTACACATGGGCCTGGGCGGAACTACCATATGACTAGGGTTGCAAGGCAATCCTACAATTTCGAAAAATATTTTTTTTATTAGTGTTTTTATATATAAGCTATTCTGTCAACATCTTAAATATTTTTTTTACGATTAGCCAACGTGGCAGATTTTTACTTGAACTAAATGAAAAGGAGAAAATTCAAAAATTACACATGGGCATGGGCGGAACTACCATATGACTAGGGGTTACAACGACAACCCTACAATTTTAACTTTTTTGTTTCTAGCCTATTTTAACTTTTTGAGTGCGTCTAATTTAATGTTTATATATAAGCTATTCTGTCAACCACTTAAATATTTTTTTTACGATTAGCCAACGTGGCAGATTTTTAATTGAACTAAATGAAAAGGAGAAAATTCAAAATTTTTGTTTCTAGCCTATTTTAACTTTTTAAGTGCGTCTAATTTAACGTTGTAGTTTGCTGAAAATTAGGGACAAAACGTCCCACTCTACAACGATTAGCCAACGTGGCAGATTTTTACTTGAACTAAATGAAAAGGAGAAAATTCAAAAATTACACATGGGCCTGGGCGGAACTACCATATGATTAGGGTTGCAAGGTAACCCTACAATTTCGAAAAATATTTTTTTTATTAGTGTTTTTATATATAAGTTATTCTGTCATCCACTTAAATAATTTTTTTTGTAAGTTCTTTCAAAAATATATATTGTTAGTGCAATAACATACTGTGATTTTGTATGTGATGATAATATATAAGTAGTACTTAAAAACTAACACGTATGCAAGTGATAATAAAAAACATTTTACACAAACTTAACATTTTGACACGTAACACACATTTTAAAAAAATTGTAAAAAATAATAATAATTAGAACAACAGATAGTGGTGAGTGAAAATAAAATTTATAAAAAAACTTTTGCTGGTTTTATTTTAATTAAGTGAAGTGAGTATAATGAAATTGTGTATTATATATTTGATTGTTCGTATATATCGTATTAAATATATGTTTGGTTTTTTAAGGTTTTATATTTTTTTACGTTCCTATCTTAATCTTTTTACTCTTTATTCTTAATTTTACCTTTTTGTATCGTTTATGTTTCTATTTTATTTATTTTTTAGTCAATTTTGAAACGCTGAAACTTTCGAGACGTGACTGCACATGATATTATTGTTGTGGGTTTTTTTAGAAGTTTGAAAAAAAAGTCGTAATTGTCAAAATTGAGCGAAAAGGAAAAAAAATTAAATATCAAATACATTTTAATTAAGAAACTAAGGCTAAAAAATGAGAAAAGATGGTAAAAAGGATTAAAAAAACCCGCCTTTTCCGTGTTTATATTTTGAAAAATATTATGTGTTTATATTAATTATTTTGGTAACTGCATGGATATGGTTCTGGTTCCGCCGCTGCACAGGGGCAAACCGTTTTCCCCTAGAGCAATTTGCTTATTTATCAATTCCACATGTAAATCTTATCAGACAAATGATGTTTGTTACAAAACCAAAATGCCTTATGGGCTATGATTAATATAAAAGTTAATCAATCAAAAAATTAAAAAAAATCAGGGAATAGTTAAATTTTCTATTTATATGCTATTTATTCCAACCAATGTAGCACGGGTAATACGAAAAAAAGAAAACTTGAGTACCCGATACCGATACGCTACGGGTACGACGACATTCGCAGTACTTGGTACGTCATTTGAAGTACCGTTGACTTTAACCACTCCGATATGGCTTCGGTACTTCTTCAGCACTCCTTCGGTTCGACTAAAAGTACGAGTATGTCGATACATGATTTTTAAAATTTAGGGTAAGCTACGTTTTGGTATAAGTCTAATAATTTAATATATTTTTAATATATACATTATAGATTGACTAAATCTATCAAAATCATTATTTATAATTAAATTGAAAGTTAAATTCATGCATTTTAAAACATAACAAAACGATGGGGCTATATGAGATTAATTTTTGATAAGCTTTATGCACAATTATAATAGATATTTTTAATTATACCAACCCTACATAATTGCTCCAGGGGAAATTGGATAGCCCATGTGTAATTTTTTATCTTTCTCTTTTTCATTTAGTTCAAGTAAAAATCTGCCATGTTGGCTAATCGTTTGTCCCTAACATTTTAGTGGAAGAGGTGATCTCATCGTATATAGAGAAACCCCTTTTATGAAGTGATCTACAATTTGAAAAATGTGGCAATAAATAGAATAATTTAGTTTAAATTTTAAATTAAATTTAGAGTAATTATTTTTAGATTCTCACATGTGTATTAGGTTTTTAATAGTTACCACATTCACATTTTTAATAGATCCGGTCTACAATAATATTGCTCCATCGGTGTATAATGGGAAAAGGAACATAGCGAGTTTTTAGCTATACCAATATACGTCAAATAAACCAAAGATATATTGTAGAAATTACCCCAAACGGAATGGTACGAAACTCATTCCTATTAATGTCCAATTATCTGGTCCACTTTTTAGTAAAAAAAGCGAACTCCAACAAGAATCAAAGAACCATTTTAAGTTTAACTAAGATAGATACCATATCATAGATGGTGAAAATAAGGCAATCTTTTCAAATCTTGGTAACTTTTATGAGAGCATGCAAATGGGTAGCCAATCACCTAAAATATATCCTATTTATTGTATTTTTTTCATTTGACTTCTATGATCAGGGAATTACTAGGAAACAGTCACTCTATATGACTGGTTCACAACTCGTTTGCATAAAAAAGTATAAAATGAATTAAAAAAATTAAATTCTGATTAATATTTAAGTTTAGGATAAGCCTCCCTAGGGTTCTATATTTTTATTTAAGTTTTTAGTGTGTTGTACAGTTTGTTTTTAATTTATCAAATTCTAATTTATTGAAAATAGAAAAAATTAATTAATTATTGAAAAACATAATCTAATCATTCATTTTTTAATCTAACGATTGTTAAGGTGACTGTAACATAAACAGTTAAATAAGTGAATGTTTCAAAGAGACACTCCTCTGATCATGAATGTACCAGGAGGAACGTAAAAACAAATGGAAGAGTAAAAGGGATGAATTTAAGGATAAAATGAGAGTTGAGGCATTGGTAATTGTGGACGGTCAAGGTTCAGAAGAAGGTCGGACGTCACGTCACGGATGTTTGAATCAGTTCTGGCCTGTTTTGGGAAAATGGTGGTCATGGTATGTTCTTGGAAATTTGTGAAAGAAGTGGCAGTTTTTTTTTTAGTATATGGTGCGTGTGAAGGGGCATGAGCTACTTCAAAAATGTTTATAGTAGAGTTATAATTGTTGTGCCCCGGCCAAATCCTGTCATATGTTTTAAAAAAAACAAGTGTATTCGTGGTATGTCGTGTGGTATACTAGTTCTCATACACATATTTGTGCATCATAGCCATTAAGACGTGGTTATTTATCACCGAATCTCGATATAATACTATTAATATAAATAAACTAAAGAAAAGAAAAATTGAAACTGATAAATTTTGTTTAATTTTTTCAAAAATTTCATCACTCTATTTTAATAATTACCAATGTATCTAATCTAATTAATTAACAATTTGTGCTCACTATATTTTACTAATTACGGATGTAGTCTAAATTAATTAACAATTCGTTTTTACCTGCATAACTATAATAAATGATAACAAATATGAATATTATGTTCAAAATAAAATATATTACAAAATTTATGTCATTACACATCTCACACGCAACGCGTGAGTAATTTTTACTAGTATATATATATATATATATATATATATATATATATATATATATATATATATATATATATATATATCATACTATTAATATAAGCCAACCCAAACATTGTGATGCTGCCCAATTTTGTCTAAATTTTCAAAAAATATCATCATTCTAATATTGTAATTACTTTTAAATCCCATCACTCAATTCAAATACATAAATAACTTAAAAAATGTTATTTTTCACACATTTATATTTCAAATAAAATCGTTGTGTATTTTTTATAAGAGTATAAAACATTATGTTATTCTTTATATACGATTGTTAATTAATTATATTTAATCATTCGATATTTAAATTTTTTTAAAAAATATTAAGTTTATTTGTCGGGATCATATCCATGTCACTACGTATCGTACACACAACGCGTGAATTTAAAAAATATTAAGTTTATTTATCGGAATCATATCCATGTCACTACGTATCGTACACACAACGCGTGAAAAACGATTAATAGTATATATATATATATATGGTATAATTATGAAATAGAAATTGATTATTGAGTAAGTTTAATCAAGTTGGTGCTCTCTTTTCTTTCGAGCTCTTCTTTTTGTAGAACCTCTTTTCCTTTCTTTTCTTTTTTAGTGTTCATTTTCAGTTACTTTCCTTGTCCATGCTATCTTTTTGTTTAGCTCCCCTATTCGGAAAGTGCATAGCATGTGGGAAAGGAAAACAAAAAAAGCAGATTATCTTGATGAGCATCCGCACCAGCTATCCTAACTATTTCTTCATACCTAACACATTTTATACCTTTTAAGTAACCATTTACATTTATATAAAATTCCAGCTTCCTTATTAATTTTTTTATAATAACCCTACATTATTTTTTTATTATTTTTTTTATTATATTTTAATAATCATAACAATATTACAATCATAAAAATGTGGACCACATGATAGTTTATTAGTATTATACTCACTCCGTCCCTAAACAAATACCCCTACGAAAATACATGCAACTTTTACCATCAAAATTTTCATATCATAATTACCGAAATGAAAAAATTGAAAATTTCATCATATAGTTCTAACAATAAACTACGTGATTAACTTTTGAAATAATTTTTTCCGGCATTCTAAATATGAAAAAATTATCGGTCAAAATTGTACGTATTTTCGTATGAGACATTTATTTAGGAACAGATGGAGTATTAATCTAGGGAATTTATAGGGTTCTTAAATTTAGACAATTTATAGGGTTTCTGATGAATGTCACTTTTTATACCATAATCATCAAATTTTAGAAAAAAGTATGTTTCGAGAAACCAGATGCGGATACTCCACTACAACTCTAATATTGTACTTGTAGAATATGTAATTCTTTCTTGGAGAAATTTTTGTTACTCACTACTTTTTGTACTATAATTTCATGTGTTTCCTCTTAATGAATAGTAAGTAGCAATTTATCAAAAAGTAAGCTATCATAACAATACTTATTTGGCATTTGAAAAGAAAAGAGACGAAAACCAAACAAACTACTCTTACCAAGGATGGCAACAAAAATTAGTAAGATAACATATCCCTTTTGAAGTTTTGATACATGTAAAAGATGATCCACCATTACGATTACTAAATGGATCTCTCTCAAAATCAAAATCAATTAGATTGCACATGTATTTACGTAGGAATATCATAGGGTTGATCTAGGAAAAGGACAATTCTTCTTTCTCACCATTCCTCTTTTGTTGCTTTCTTTTACACTCTTTCTTGTCTCCTTGTGTCTTTATTTTCCTTTTACTTTTCCTTTTCCCTTTCCTTTTTCTTTCTCCCATCTGATTTTCCAAGTGGGTGGGTACCTGATTCTTTAGTTCTCTCTCATAGACCCAATGATTTCAAAATGAGTAGCTAGTAGAAGTGATCATATAAGTATGATATGTATATCATCATCATCAAGCTTGTGGAGTGCCCAAAGTGAACTCCAAATTTGGCTTCTTTGGACAACTTCTTGCATACGGAAGGTTAGAGGAGGTGACATCCGATATCGAACACTTCGGATCCGAGTCATTCAAGAACAATAAATTAATTAATTAGAAAAGAATGGAACTTGATGTTCAAAAACAAACAAACTGAGAATACAAGTATATCAAGGAAGTTTTATTACTCCTACTGTCGCACAAATTGATGTAATGATATTATTTCTCGCTTGTGCAATACAACAGTCAGGATTTTGTGTGTCAAGTCTAGAAACCACACTGTTAGTCTTCGATAGTTTATACCAATAATTACAAACATTCAGATTTACGGGTGTACAAAGATCAGCCTTAATAGAATCTTTTTGCTCGCTCTACTAGTCGCTCAAATTGTATAACATTGTATAAACAAGAATTAGATGGATGCACTAGCACTAGCACTGCATGCATCATATTATTATTGCCCGTGAGGCCATAATCACTCCTTCACTAATTGAAGAGTAAAGAATAGTCGAATTTTAAAACACTTTTTTGAAAGAGCATATTTTGATTTCCCAAAAATGCCACTTTCTTACTTTAGTGGTACAAAATGATCTTTATTAATTTTTGAGAAAGAAGAACACTAATTGCATGGTCTGATACAGACTTATGGGTTTACAAAGTAAAAAATTCACCGTGAGCTACTTAAGCATCACATTTGTTGCTAAAAAATGGCTTCTAACTTCGGTGGCTGAAAACAAAAGTGTAGCTCGAAAATAATTTTTGCAGGTCTGCAACGAAGGTGTTGATTTAGGGAAACATACACAAAGGTTCATGTGCATTGTAGTATACTTATAACTAGGGGATTATGGATCGTTATTTCTTCTACTCGGTATTGACTTCACTGTGACATAACGAAAGAAACTAAATCAGATATTGCTAGCGGAAATATTTTCTTGAGATTATTCAGTGGAATTTTCATTGGAACATGTATCAGTACAAATTATAAAACTTTATTAGAATCATGATGTAATCAATTAGGGATGTTTGAAATGGTGTAAGATGTTCCCCCCCTTAATGATAAACTAGTTTTTAATAGATAAACGCCGAATTAGGAGAAAACATCATGAATAAATACGTTTTTGAAAGGAGTGCTGTGGATATAGATACCTCAATTTCTGTCAAGTTTTCTCCACAAGCCCTTCTTTTTTCATGCAACCAAGCTTCCCTGAGAAAAAAGAGAGAAAAGGAGAAAAGGCATATTTAATGATGAAAAAAGAAGCAAATCTTTTCCCAATCTTGTTTATACATGTATAAATATACTTTGCTTACTTTTACATGATATAAGGTGATTGAAATAAAGCTGAACTAACCCCCCATGTGGTAGACCACATTAGCCATGACAAAGCACACTAAAAGGAGTTAAAGTTGCAAAGGGCATATAGCTTTAGCATCTATATTTTCAACAGTTGGGTCCATCATACAGGGCTAAGTTTTCAAGTTTAGGGTCATTGATTGAGCCCACAAAATCCAATGAGAAAAGATGCAACCTTTGTCTTCTATATATTCATATGCTAATTATTAAATAAACTCAAGGTGGAGAAATGTTTTTGTGCTTCATTTAATTAATCAATGATCGAATGAAAAGAATATAACCAAGAAAGTATGTTATGATGGACATTATTGGTTCGTATATATATATATAAACGTATGCTTCTCTTGGAGATCCCATTAGATGAAAACCGATTCTCGTTTTCTTGATAATGTCAGAGGTACACATCACGATCATATCTACATAACCTGATTCATTATTAGACTGCTTTACTCAAAATCTTCACCGAATGAAACTTGATAAAGCAAAGTAGCAAACCGTAACGCTAAGTTCAATTATGGCAGACTCCTCATTCCTAATAGCTGTAACTATTAATTACATTCATTTGCACATATAGATCCCTCGTGCTAAAGCAAACTGTAATGCTAAGTTTTTCCCTTAGTAAGATTATAATTTTCTTGTGGTGGAGATAAATAGTCGAATTTGGATGGGTCAACAAGAGGAGAAGAAAACTAGAAAAGGCAGAATAATGCGATTACACTACTTCGCCTAATATAAGATTCCAATCGAGACAAAATGAAGTAATATTTGTGTAAACAGGATAACAATATGCACCGTATAAGCTAAACAAATCAAAAGGAGGTGCAAAAAGACTAGTTGAGAAGGATACCTTGAAGAATTCCCCCAAAGACCATAATTATCCTTATCTTGATTCATATTTGGTTTCCCTTGTCGAATAAATGTTTGGTATTTTCTCTGATTTTCACTCTCAAACAATACATCCTCAGAAGTATCTCCCGAAGATCCATTTTCATATACTTCAGATTGTTCTGTGGAAGAAAATAATATAATAATAAAAATTAGTCCACAGAGTTAAACATTTTGTATCCACGAATAACTTTGAAATTTAAATGAATGAGAAATATGTAAGCATACCTGAAGAAGCTGCCGCTCTATCTGTCGTCTTTATAGTCCGATACATCTGTATAAATAATCATACATAATCAATGCCAATTCATAAGATGTCCAGAAAAGTTTAGTAAAGGTTATAATATCAATCTCATATGAAAGTATAATAGTATTAGTATTAATTACGACAAAATGAATTACGGTCACTAGTGATAAATTAAGAGCACTCTTTTGTTGCTAGTTACAAATATTTAGCCGATAAAAGTACAAAACTTCTCCACGCCAACAAAATTTAACGTTGTTTGTTTCGATCACGGTTGGATATTTATAAACAGACTTCTCATAAAAGGTCTTGATTTTCCTCAAACATCATGCATATCAGTTGCTATATAAAAAGATTGAGGAAACATTTTTTTTTATATTCATGAAAGAATTAGTTCTACTTTTATTCAGATTAATAATGTTGATGCAATGTACTCCTACTCCTAGCCATAAAGCAGCTGCATAATGCTACTGTACAAAGTTTGACTATTTGAAATGTTCATGGTTAGTAAAGTATGGGTAGATAACCCTAGCTAGAGAGCAGATAATTATTGAGAAATTATTTTGTCTTGCAATTACGAACTACATTTCTCTCGAAAAACTCCAACCTTTAAAATCATGTCTTTCATAGTAGCATGGTGGAAAAGTTATGTACAAATTGTTTAAATGGATTGAAAAACTTAAAACTCAATAAAAAATATAGCTACAAGTACAAGCTATTAGTCTTCCCCGACTGTTTTTTTATACAAAAAGTGGACCAAATTGGAATTAAATTCGTCTTTATAAGTTTTGGAAATCGATGAAACTTTCTCTCTCTCTCTCTACACACACACACACATATATTTATAGCTTCTTGTACATGGATGGTTCAATACCCGAGGCAAAAAAAGCTGAAGAAAAGCTTGCAGAAGCATCAGGTAAAGTAAGAAAAAGAATTACCAGCGATTTGATAGACCTCATTGACTTTAGACATTTCAATATTTTTTATAATACCATTTAAAAATCTTGGGATGGCAAATTTGAATATATGCTCAAAGAATTAGAGAAAGTAAAAGAAAAAAGAATGAATTATCAAGAAAAAGAACCACACATTAATGTCTAATAGTAAACTATTATTATTTAAAAAGAAAATATTGTATATCTTAATTTATTTAGATTTAAATCTATGTAAAAAGGAGAACTCATGTTTTAACTAACAAAAATACCTGAAGATGGGATTTAACATGTGCTAATGTGAGATCTTTTACATCCATGAGCTCAAGAACTGACTTGGGAGTAGCTCCTAATTAGACATTAAGGAAAAAACATTAATGAACACCCATATACAAATTTTGTCTATACTATGATCTTTGATAAGTTTATTCTAAAAGTACAACGTTATATTTTAACCAGATGACTTTAATCTCTTAGCTATCCCATTGAGTAGAGTGTAAAAAACTTAGTTCAAAAAAGTAAAAAGAAAGTTTAGACTCAAAATAATAAGTTCCAATATTGAGTGGCTGGTTGCTTTTTTCTTGAGAACATATTTAAATCTCTTTACACTACGGAAAAGAAAACTGTTTTTAGAATAATCTTGTGTAAACAAAAAGTGTAATTATCAGATTAATGGGTTTAAGATCTAAAACTATTTCCAAAGACAACTTTGGTCACACTTTGACCTATCTAAGGCTAAGGCCTATAACACCTAAAGGTTTCTTTTGGTGATTTTTTTTCTTTTACAAAATTTATCCCAGATGAGACCAATGTTTTGGTCTGCCTCAAATAAGTCTATTATTAATGTTAAAAACTTAAATTTTCAGCAAAAATAAGGAATTAAACTGGCAAGAACCAACTATTTGTCATCTTGGAATAACAGCTTATACTAAAAAAGTCTAAAATTATCAACATGGTTAAATAATGAATAAATACTATAAAAAAGAAGAAAAAAAAAATACTAAGGGAAAATCAACTTACTCTCATGACCACCCAAGAGCTCAACAGCATGAACAAACCGAGAATGGAGAGTCGTAGTCCACCTCATCCTCGGTGCCCTAACGCTCCTCTTCGGAGGATTAAACCTCGCGACAAATCTAGACGGGCTAATACCACGAGGGTAGTTGTTGTTGTAGTTTCCACTACTAGTACTAGTAACACCACTTGTGTTTGTAGAATAAGACTGTTGTGGAAATGGAAAAGGGGTATTAGGGGCATTTTGGTACACTGAAAAACCCTTTATTGGTCTTAAGTAGCTAATCTCATGAGGGCTAAGAAACTCATGTTGTTGTTGTTGTGGTATGAGGTTTTGAGAAGGGTTTTTGTGTGAGAGTGAGAGGTCAAATGCTAAGTCTTGTTTAGAACTTGGGTTTATTATGGTTTTAGACCAAAAACACAAGTCTATGTTTTCTTCTTGTGGTTTTCTTATACTGTTGTTTGGAGGACTTATTTGTAAAGAAAGGTCTGGTTGTGCTGGAAAAAGCTCCATCTCTATGTATATATATTTATGTATTTATCACTACAAAGATGAAGCAAAGAGATAGTTATGAGGAATTTGGATCTAGAATGAGATATATGGGGTTGTGGTTTATTTTATTTTTTTCTTGAGAAAGGGGAATTAGTTGCAGAGAGAGAAAGAGGAAAAGAATGGTTGCCCCTTTTTATTGTGTGAAGTATATGTGAGAAAATGACACTTGAGAGCTGGGTAGGATTATCAAAGAGAGAGTGAAAGTATGTTTACTATTTGTGGACAGGACAAGTGAGAATGGCAGATGTAGAGAGGACAAAATACTACAACTACTGTAATTTTTTTAACTCTTTTTTTTGTTTAATTCTCTTGATTTACTTATATACCTTTGCTATTTATTTTTTTACAAAGATGAGCATTATAATTAGCCTACACAGGATGCCAGCCCGTCCATCCATCATCCAATACAGCCAACCGATTCAGGAGACGGATCGATTTTTTTTATTTTTTTTAAAACTATACAAAAGAGTGATTTTTTTTTTGTCCAATGTAAGGATGAAACTTTTCGGTTCGAACTAAGATGTCGGGACCGACACTGGCATGATGCTTTGAAAAACTAGTTTAATGAGTTATGAGTGTGAGGGCTCTAGTCTTTTATTTTATTGCGAGTCGTTAGATAAGATGGATCTAACTTGTCCACAAAAAACCAGAAGTAATTTTTTTC
The DNA here is from genome assembly GCA_963920805.1 of Primula vulgaris. Taxonomy (NCBI): domain Eukaryota; kingdom Viridiplantae; phylum Streptophyta; class Magnoliopsida; order Ericales; family Primulaceae; genus Primula; species Primula vulgaris. The sequence continues at coordinate 17,180,746 of OY987212.1, forward strand.
CTGTCTTTTTGGTTTAATTTTCTTGATCTATTATACTCTTGTTTTTTTGTTACTAAGATGAGAGCATTATAATTAGCCAATACAAAAATGCTTTGAAACGTCATCTTTATCTGCATTTTCCTTTCTTTTTCTTAAAAAGGTTAAAAAAAAAAAAACTACGTGGATTTGTTTGTCATTTATTGAAACACTAGGTTTCTGTTCTACAATTTCATGAACAAATCTTTCAGCTTTTGTAGTAATAATTAGGGGTGAGTTCGGTCCGGTCCGGTTCGATTTTTGGCAAAACCAAAACCGAAACTGAGCATATTTTTCGGTTCGATTTTTTTCGGTCTTTTTATTTTTTTGGACCGAACCGGACCGGTTTTTTCGGTCCGGTTTCGGGTTTTTTCAGTTATTTTTCGGTTTTATTTTTTGTTTTTCGATCTTTTCCAGGTTTTTTCGGTCTTTTTCAGGTTTTTTTGGTCTTTTTCGGTTTTGATCTTTTTCGGTTCGGTTTTATTAAAAACCGAAACCGACATGAAATTTTTCGGTTTTCGATTTCGGTCGTTTTCTGATTTTTTCGATTCGGTTGGGTTTTTCAAGTTTTTAACCCAATCCTAATAATAATGCTAAACTAAAATGTGGCAAGGCAGCTGGCTCCACCTTAAATTTTGGATATATTCTTTCGGCGGTAAGTTGGTAAAATATAGTTATATATGTAAATTTCGATTTTCAAAATGGACTAATATTGAAATGAAATCCTTACCAAAATAATTGAGAGAAGTACAATGATAAGCTAATTATGAGTACATATATATAATGATACCATAATGATTTTCTCGGTCATGAGTAGATTATTACTGAATTGTCTTTTACTCTCACCGTCAGAAAAGGGATTCCAAGCTGGAAGTATATTGAAGTCAAACTAGCCTCTGCTACACAACAGGTCTACAACTGTATACCTATAGGGCTACAATGTCTTTGCATAAATATGGGGGTCCGAATAATTAGGGAACATTTATGTTTCGGAATTTCAATTACTCAGCAGTATAATTATTTTAACATAAAAATATATTCATGTGATACAGTATAATTTTGACGGGCAGTAAATTTTATTAAAATTATCGAAATTAAACTTTTTAAAAGTTTAACATTTCGTTTAAATATTAAATTATAGTTTGATTTAGTTTTGAAATTTTTCATAAAAAACGGATGTATGATCATGCATTACAAAATAATGTATGATTTAGTTAGAGTAAAAAGCTGCCACAAGTCTGTCACTAATTTAAAAATCTGTCACAAATCTCTTGCAAATTGACTAAACTGTCATAAAGCCGTCATAAAAACCGTCGCTAATAAGCTCGTAACAAAAAATACCGTCACTAATCCCGTCACGATTTGAGTATTTTTTTATAGTGATTATTATCTGGTCTACCGAACGAACATGATGATATTATTAGCGATCTCTTACTAATATATAAACATGAGCCGATCTCTTACGAAATTGAACACGAAAACCTATTGTTTATCACCCCTAATTCTAGTCCATGCGGTACCTTTTAAAAAAAAAAAAACATATCTTGTTACATTAATAAAACACACATTTTGAGGTAGTCTTTTTTCTTAGTCCCATATTAAATCCAACAGAAACAAGGCCTAATTTTTTCTAAAGCTAGCAAGTTTGGTCTTCTGTATTTTGAAAAATAGCTATCTTCTTCTCGTAGAATGATTTTAATTTTCGTTTCTATGAATTTTTTTGCATAATGTTTTCTTTGCTATTCTATATACTGGTTAGATCGTAATCGCATAGGATAACTTTTAGATACATTTTTTGCAATTATATGATAAGAAACCTTATCTTTTTGCTCTCCCTGGGTCCAAAAAACTCTCAAAACCGTCATGATGTTAGCAATAAAGATAAAATAAAAGAGTGCTATAAATTTTTTGCATAACATTATAATCTGCAATATATATAAATGGTGGAAGACTCACTTTTTCATTAATAACGCAATGGTCAAATCGATCTTATGAAGGAACAAATTCGGAATAAAAAACATATGAAATCAAGAATAAAAAAATATATTTCTTGAAATTTTCAAAACCTTGTAAGAAAATAGAAAAGATTTACTTTTGTTACGTTGAACATTCATATGTACTACATCAATCATCCATGAGATTTCTTTTAATTTCTTCCGTTTTCTTGTGAATTTCGGCCCTTTTGTTGTGCATCTTCTCAGCAACTTTACACTTTTTTCATTCATATTTACTCAATTTTTAACTATACTCTTACTATTCAATAAGCGTATTTTCAATTTATGCGGTGTTTGCCACTTCTTCTTCTTTTTTTTAATATAATTTTCATCGATTTTTGCCTATTCAATGTTTTCTTTTATCAAAAACTTTCGTCTGAATCCTCAAATATATTTTATTGTCCGAGCCTGAAACCTTACTCGAACGCACAATACCCATAGTGGTATACTAATACCAATAAGAGATATATCTTGATTCTCAAAATTCGATAGTATAATTTTTGACATGATCGAAACCAAAAAGGTAATGATTAGGTTTTGGGGAAGAAGTACCTCTCCCATCCGTTTGCGAGATCAAAAGTTAGGGTTTTGGGGATGGCGGGGGTTATGATGAGAGGGAAGAGATAGGAGGTTCCTATCTCGGGTTGTTCCCCAACTTGAGGTGGGGAAGGCCCTCAATTTGGGGTGTTTCTATCTCGGGTTGTTCCTCAAATTGAGGTGTCGGCAACTGTGGCCTACGGTTTTTAAGTTGGGGATACATATGCTGTTATGCAATACATTTGTTGAATTTCTTAACTTAATCACTATTACCCCACCAAAATATGTCTCAAACATAAGATGAATATCCCTAAAACAATAAAAATTCTTCTATAGTTCTTAAATAAGTTTTCTATTTTAGAACAATAACGGGATTATATTCCTTTAGATAATATAGCTCTTCTCCACGAATCACCATGGTGATCTTCTTGAGACCACAAACCAACAGAAGGAAGAATTATATTACAGAACGTATTATACTTGGTGTTGGTGATCCACTAGATGAATGATATTAAAAACGGTTTGTTTGTTACACTATGCTAAAGTTCCTTAAGTTGAAATTTAATATAACTAAAAATTGTTGAAAGCTAAAAGCAACTACATCTGAATTTAAAAAAGTTAAGTTACCTTATATTTTGAGGATTTAAGCATAAAAATGGTGTTGCATCAGTTTCTTTAAGAAAATTTCAAATTTTACATAATAGTAAATGATACCTTATATACAAGGAATCTTGTTGCTCTCCTCAATTTTTTTGATGATATTTAATTATAATTGCAAGTGAACTAAAAAAACAATAGGTCAAAGTGACTTGAAAATTGAATTATTATAAAATAATGTGAAAATACTAATATTTGATTATGATAGGGATTTAGAAAAGCTGAAGTTTTTTATGACTAGTTAAAATTTTAAAAATGGACTTTTAACCTTGTATTTAAAGAGAATTATAAGTTTATCGGTGCCGATGCTCAAATCATACTCAAAGGGTTCATTGCAAACAATTATACAGTAGACCTTTCTACATCAATAACCTCGATATCGGGAGAAAATATTCTTATAAAGAGGTTATTGCTAAGTAGAGGTTAATATATACAAAAATACTTAAATAAATGTCCCGCATAATAAAATGTATATGTGTACCTAATTTAACTAATTATCATAAATATTTAAGAGACAAATATCATTCTATTATAACAAGTCAACTCAAGTTAAATGAGTTTGTCCAATTTAACCATTTTTTTTCCAAAAATACACCTACACATTTATATTAATTACAATAATGCATACTCCCATAAAAATATAAAAAGTAAAAACTAATAAAACTATTAATCACTCTTTAACAACCAAAATTTCTTTTAAATATTAAACTGTGCTTTTTTTGTATTATCCACGTATTTATATCATAACTATACATATTTTCTATATTTTTATTACATTACGCGCCGCACATGCAACGCGTGGGGTACGATTACTAGTATGTATATATGTAACAAGTCAAACACATAAATTCAAAAGAGTTGGAAAGTAAAGTAGCATATTAATGAATTTAATAAAATTTAGCTAAGTACATATGTAATTTAATTGAAAAATTAAATACATGTATTTAGAAAGTTTGAAAGTCATCTAAAAGTTTATCTAAAACTTTTTTTTACATGTATAAATTTTAATGTAACGATATATATATAATTTACACTTTTATATAATTTATTCCTATATGGAGGTAAATTGGTTAAGGCGGGACCATAAAAAATCATGCAATATTATAATATGCAGTTTATTCTTATTTTAAACTAAAAAATCTAGTTGATACCGAACATTTTTATTATTATAGAAATTTTATTTTTATATAGAGTATTGACATAGAGAGTTTATAATTCAAGTGTTGTTTATACTTTATATTGTCTTAATGTACGTATCTCAGTTTGTAGTCACTGTATTAATTGTGCTCTTGTATGACACTATATAAAACCCAAATTTGCAGCGACCGACACGGACAAATTAGAACACTGACATTTTTGGTTTCTGTGTAACCATGGACTTCGAGGCATTTAACATTAAGGCTGTGTTAATTATTATCATATCTAAGTAAATTAATCAATGTCAAACGGTCTTGGAATTACAATAAGTATTGAAATTTGTTCTTTTTGTGGACTTCTAGAATGAAATGAGCATTGGAAACTCTCAAATTGGTCAACCAAAAAAAGGTTTTTCTATTAATCCGTGGATTCTTTCTACGAACTTATCTTTGCAATTTATTTATAAAATGAAAAGGTGAAAATCTTATTACTATTATTACCGATATTTATGTGCACAGTGTTCATTCTCCCGTTTTTCACACGTACACATTGGGGTTGTTTGCTATACTCTCAAAAAATACTTTTCAATACTTTTAATTACTTTAAAAAAGTAACAACTATTTGGTTTGTATGTAAAAAGTATACTTATGGAAAAAACAAACTATCCTTTAATTTTGTTAAAAGCATGCATATTCTTTAATTTTGTTCAAAAAGTAAAAATTTACTACTATTCACTTTGCTAAAAAAACCATATAATTGTTACAATATATATATATATATATATATATATATTAATGTTTATCCAAAAAATTATATATATATTAATGTTTATCCAAAAAATTATATATATATATATATATGATTTATATTACTTTTCTTAAAAAAGTAAATATTGCTACTATTCACTTTTTTAGATATGTGGTTTTAGACCAAAAAATTAATTATTAATGTTTATCCAAAATTATAAATTTATAAGAAAATGTCAAAAAAGTACAACTTTTCAAATATTATTCTAAAAAATACACCGCCAAACTTTTCATTCCAAAAAATACACCCTCAAACTTTTTATTTCATTTATCTTATACTTTCTTTCTCTAAAAATCACCACACTCTACTTGAACCCTCTCTTTGCTCAACTAAATTATATATATATATACTCTGATCCACCACTTGTCCATGGGTTGGCGACAACGGTGGTTGTCCATCGGATCTTCAGTGAGATCATCGTGGTTCCGACGAGCCGCCGTCACCAACCTACACTAAAAAAAAATTCAAAAATTCATAAAAAATTCACAAAATTCAAAATAATTCAAAATATTTAAAAAATTGTGTATGCACTATTCAATAATATGTGTACACTTTCGTAGATGTGTATGCACTTTTCGGGATTGTATATGCACTTTCATGGACGTGTATTTACTTTTTCAGGATTATGTATGCATTTTTCACATTGTGTATGCAGTATTCTGGAATGTGTATGCAATTTCATGGATGTATTTACACTTTTCAGATTGTGTATACACTTTTAGAGATTATGTATGCACTTTTCAGACTGTGTATGTTTTTTTTATGGATTGTGTATTATTGTGTATGCGCTTTTCTCGATTGTATGTTATTGTGTATGCGTTTTTCTCGATTGTGTATGCACTTTACTCGATTGTGTATGCATTCCAGATTATGTATGAACTTTTTTTTACATTTGTATGCACTTTTCTCGATTCTGTATTTACTTTTATGGAGTGTATATGCACTTTTTTTGACTTGTTTTTTTTTTATTTTTTAGATTTTTTGAATTTTTTGAGTGAAGGACGTTGGAGATTGTGTATGCACATTTTTGGGATTGATATGCATATTTTCGCGATTGTGTATGTACGTTTTTTGGATTATTTATGCATTTTTCTCGATTTTTTTTTATTTTGACTTGTTTTTTTTGAATTTTTTTGAGTGGAGGTTGGAGATTGTGTATGCAAATTTTTTGTATTGTGCATGCATTTTTTCACAATTGTGTATGCATATTTTTTGGATTATGTATACACATTTTCGTTATTGTTTATGCACAATTTTTATTATTTATATACATTTTTGCATTGTTTATGCAATTTTTTATATTGTGTATACACTTTTCTGAATGTATATGCATTTTTCGTATTGTGTATGCACTTTTTCCACATTGTGTAAGCATTTTTCTAGATTTGTATGCATTTTTTCAGATTATTTATGCACTTTTCTGGATTTGTATTCACTTTTTCGTATTATGTTTGCATCTTTTTCTTGGTTGTGTTATGCATGCCTTTTGGATTGTGTATAAAACATTTTTCATGATTATGTAAGCGACTTTTTTTAATTGTGTATGCACAATTTTTGGATTGTTATGGACTTTTATCGATTTTTTATTTATTTAATTTTTGTGTGAAGGTCAGAGATTGTGTATGCACACTTTTTATATTATATATGCACACTTTTTATATTATATATGCAACTTTTCGCGATTGTGTATGTATATTTTTTCGATTGCTTATGCATTTTTATCGATTTGTTTTTTTTTTGAATTGAGATTGGAGATTGTGTATGAACATTTTTTACATTGTGTATGAAACTTTTCGCGATTGTGTATGCATTTTTTTCTCAAATTCTTTATTTTGACTTGTTTTTTTTAGTTTTTTGGAATTTTTTTTAGTTTTTTGAGTTTTTAATAAGTTTTTTTAAAAAATATATTTATTTTTAAAATTTTAGTTTTTTTTTGAATTTTTTTGGTGGAGGTTGGCGGCGATGACAGCGGTTCGTCGAAGATTCAACTATCTCGTCGGAGCTTCGACGAACCATCACCGACGCCTCTAACCCATGGGCAAGTGGTAGGTCGAAGTATATATCAAAACTTGAACTGTAATATGGTGGTTTTTAGATGAGAAGAGATAAAGACAAAAATAGAAATTATATCCAAAAATAGAAAGTAGTATTTAAATGAAATAAAAAAGTTTGAAGTAGTACTTTTTACTAATACTTACATTGATTGAGACTTTTTTGGCATTGCCCCTAAATTTATACATACATATATATATATATTATATATATATATAAATAAACATATACATATACGTATAAATATATAAATATACATAGTAAATATATATATTATATATAAATATAAATATACATAGTGAATATATATCTAAATATACATATATATATATATTAATATATAAAAAAATATATAATATTGTTGAACCATGGTTTCAATAATTAATTTTGATTATAAGTGTGATTATGATTTAATGATTTTATAATTCGATAATATAATGTTTGATCTTTTCTAAAAAGATAAAATGTATATTTCAGGACTTAAAATGATAGAGCACTCAATAATGAAGCCAACGGTTCAAACGAAAGTCGATTCGGGGTCCGAACGAACAAATTACGAGTGTTTCAAAAAGTAGAAAAAATCAGTGCAGAAATCTCGATCGATCAAGATAAAGTCCGATCGATCGAAAATGGTCCAAAAAGTTCCAGTGAATCTTGATCGATCGAGATTCAGTCCGATCGATCGAAATTTAGTCCGTTTCAAAAAAGTTAGTTTTTGCTTTTTTGAAAACAAACTTTTACCCATTGAATAAAAGCCACAACAACTTTCAACGGTCATCTATGGACCAATGATTATTTTGCCTCTTCAAATACACCCCAATCCCTCTCCAAAACATAAAAAATTACCATCCTTCAACCTCTCTCTATCTTAAACAATTAAAATCACCATTGTTGAGAAAAAGTTCGAAAAGAGAGAAATTGAACAGAAAGCGATTCAATGTCAAATCAAGATCAAACATCGTCACATCTCACAAATTAGCTTATTTAGAAGCAATCAAATTGTGAGTATTGTTTTATTTTCGATATATTTGTAAAGAGCAAATTATAAGCTCATTTGTGAGTGAGTGTTTGGGTAGAAGCTTTTAAGCCAAAGTGTTGGTTAAAAGTTCTAGGTTAAACACTTAGGTACTCATAGATTGAGGGGGAGTCGTTGACTCGTAAACGTGTTCGCTTGCACTTGTATCAAGAGTAGAAAGCTCGGATAAAGGGTGATCAAATCGATTGATTAGCTTGGTAGGATTTGTAATATTGGAAAGAAGATTATAGTGAAATACTCGGTAGCATGAATATCGAGGAGAGGACGTAGGCGGGTTTGCCGAACCTCTATATATCGTGGTGTCAATCTCTTCCCTTACTATTTACTTTCCGCAACTTATATTATTTGTGTTTGTGCGCATATTTCAATTTATTCATAGATTATCATCGCATATTTATTGTCACAAATAGATATCAAGCTAGTTGGGTTGTTAGTTGCGCTTAGAATTTTAATTTCACGAAAAACGGCTAAAACCTTATTCACCCTCCTCTAAGGTTTAGCCGTACGGGCCAACAAATATATATATATATATATATATATATATATATATATATAATTGGCGGGGAAAACTCATATTTTTTTAATTTAATTTATGAAAAAAAATATGGATGAAAAAACCCCACAAAGGAAAAGTCAATGTGATACTAAACGGGAAAACACAAAATATATAAATATACATATATATATATATATATATTATATGAATAAACATATATATTAATATATAAATATACATATACATATATATATATATATTATATAAATATAAATATAAATATTTATACATATTATAATAGTCTTTTAAAATGGAAAAAAGGTAAAAGTACTCTGAAATTTACCAAATTGTTGTGAGATTATTGGACTCTTGGGCTTATACTTTATGGGTCCAAGTTGGGCTTGTAACCCTACCCCTCTATCTATATAAAGAGGGCTAGGGGTCTTGTATTTTACATTCATTCACATATTCCTTCATTAATAAAGATCATGTTGTTCTCCCATCTCTCTACTTCTGTCTCCCTATATACGTAGCTAATAGTGTATTACAACACGTTATCAGCACTTTGCTTGCGGAGATTGGAGTCAAAGTTAGGAGATTGAGCTATTTGTTCGAATATCAGGGTCTAACTTGAAAATAAGGATATATGTTCGGGGATTGATTTATAAAAAGACAATTAGGGTTTACTTGTTCTTGTTCTTGTTCTTGATCAATCATTGGAGCACTTGGTAATACGGTACAAATTACTAAAATCCTTCTTGGTATATATAGCATGAATAAACTGTATATAGTACTGTAGCACGGATACATGATTATATAATAGGTTATTTGCCAACATGTTAAATTCCATAATTGATTGCATGACATGTTTGAGTTTTTGAAACAAATCTCGGTTAGAAAAAAATACTACATGCTAGTACTTAAAAGTGTTTAACCTATCTACATATATCATGGGAATATGGCCAACTGCCTATAGATTTTTTTAAAAAAAAAATCGTCTGTTTGTGTGTATATCTAACCTCCATAACATACTGCATAATGATAGTACTCTAATGCCCTGTATATATACGTGTACTGTTAGAACATTCAAACAAACCGCATAGTAATCTGCCATATATAAAATCAAACTCCAGTAGAATCGCGGATAGTTTTGAGTAATATGTGAATTTCGTATATCAAGTATTAAATCAAATCTTGTAAAGTGATTGGTATATAGATTATTACCATGTTAAGCGTATCTAGCTGCCATGATATAGAATTATGTCTACTAAGAGATACATTGCTTGTTGTAATTGCTAAGAAAAGAAATTTACTTATGGCAGTATAATAATAATAATAATAGATTAATTGCTAGTATAAACTGTGATATATTCCTGATTGAGCAACATCTATATATATGTACTGCTATATTATTGAATCATGCAAGCAGGTACGATCTATATATTTAATCACTACCATGTGTATAATATGGTAATTTGCGAAATCATATATTTTCACATTTAAGTTGGAAAAATTATGAATCTTCCCCAACTAGGCTCACCTATTTGGATACGATGTCTAGGAAAGATATAGGCGGAAGTCGATATCCTAATGAGGTCGGGTTTTAAGTGGCATTCGTGCCCTCCACCCTCACCGTCTTTCCTGGTCGTTTTTCAAATAGAGCTACCGAAAGGGGTTGACTAAATAATAATTTCCCCGAGTGTGTTTATATAGTGATGTATGTTTCGCCGAATTGGTGTCTCTGTATCGACCTGTCGTTCGATCAATGAGAACCTATTCACATTAAAAGCAAAACTATTTTTCGAACCTGTCGTTTCGAAATAAAATTTATGCTTGTGCAAACCATAAACATATAAACCAGTCGTTTTATATGAAAAATAATCCAGAACTCCCAACACATGTTGGATGCCATCTATGATGAGAAAATTCGCAAAACATACTTGCGACTGTTTAGACGTTGATGTTATTCCGTCACCACATGTTAGTCACCCTGATGTGTGAAAATATGATGCCCAATTTTTTTTTTGGATGCCATCTTTGATGAGTAAAACACGAGTTTGTTGTTACCATCGGGATGAATGCTAAGGCGTTGATTTTATTCCGCCGCCACATTTGAGACGTGATGACGTCTATGGTGAACAAATGTCTGAAATTGACATATTGGAGCAATCCTTCACCAAAATACTAGCTTGGAAATTTTATTCCATAAGCAGTATCGTGAATTTATATTCACCATGTTCCTTTATCACCCATCTGTTATTGGATAAAAAACAATTACCCCGGTGAGTAGTTTTAATCCTATTGGGTCAATGGCGAATTGTTTGCCTGATATTAATGCTCTTCGTGTACATTTTTTTCCACGAATCGAGAACCGAGACAAGTGTTATTTGTCTCGAACTGTCGCGATCCTGATGAATCGCCTAGCCAAGCGAGATTTTAGACAATCGTCAAAATCGAAAACCTGTGGCTCCAAGACAGTAATTGAAAGGAATAATATGGCACGTTGTCACAAAGCAATAGATAATGCTCAAGGAGCCAACTCTATGCTATAAAGACAAAGGTCATGCACGGTTACTCCTTAAATAGTTCACAACTATTATAAAGGTGAAAAAACCGATGCTAATGTGGTTAAAGCTAATTGAAAGGAAACTCTTGAGACCCCCGATTTTGTGGCTCAAATGAGTTTGATACCTTTCTTTATTGATTTTGATAAAACATTGAGCTATTTTTACGCTCATCTGGATTATGTTTTTCCATTTGGATTATGATTTTTCCATTTGGACATATTTTTGGATTATGGTTTGCCTGTTTACGAAATTTCTCGAAATAATTTAAAGTGTTTTGAGCAAATTCCTTTGACAAATGTGACCAAACTTTAAATTATGAAATTTTAGGCAATACTTGTGGGGTAGTTGATTTTTTTTGGTAATAGTGGGTAACAGTGTACCACATAATTTCACCAACTATTTGCCTAAAAGAGTACTCAGTGACAACGATTCTGGACCTGTCGTTCCAAATCAAAATCTTTGGTAAAACCAAATTGATTTGTCAAATATGAGGTTTTATACTCATGTAGGTCCTGCCGTACCTTGTTGAGTTATAAAATATTCGAGAAAACCAGTGTTATCTGGTAATAGCTCATGAAAGAATTAAAATTTCTTTACATAGCCTCCATTCAATACGACCAAAAGCGTATTTTAGAGGAGTTGAAATGTCTTTTAAGTGGTTGCTACCACATTCTTTAAAGCATTTAAAGTTATCTTATCATTTCGCCTGTCGTTGAATGATAAATGATTTCGATGCTAAGACATGATTGTCTATACTATCATTCGCCTGTCGTCGATTGATCAAAGCATTTTGATATTGTGGCATTGACTGGATGAGATATTCCCGGGTCAAAAGACGATGGTTGATTTATAATCGCATCGCATTTGGATTCTCTTTGAGGATATATTTCGTGATTAATCCGAAATTCATACCACTAATGCTCACTTTGAAAGACTAGTATGTGTAAAGATCACGAAATGAACTCGTAGAATTCTTGTAAAGAATTGAAGGAGTTATTGTGGACTTATCCAACCATAAGACGGACCATAAATATAAATGGTTATGGTTGATGCATCGACAATATGGTCACATTTTAATGTTGTCCACATAAATGCAGCACTTTCCAAACTTTTAGCCCTATCATTAAGTTGATGGCTCATGATCCGGATTATCCTGAAAAGTCTAGTCGACTTGATAATTCCGAAGAGTAAGAATCGAAATTTCGATTTGAATTACTTGAGTTTGGAAATTGAAATTGAACATCCTGTCGATTATGTTCAGACCCAAAATGGACTCACGGAAAGCTTGATGATGCGACTGTAAATGATTGCACGCACTTCTTGGTCTTGCGCACCAAGATTTATATTTCTGTGTGGGGTTATGTTATTTTGCTGCATTGGTCCATCATGAGGCCCATAGACACTCAAACACCATATGCGTACCAGCTGGTTACTGGTTATGAGCCAGAAGTCTCATATTAACGCGTGTTTAGAGTGATTAATTAATATTTTGATTGAGCCGCTATAGCGTTCAAAATATGGACCTCTGAATGGGACATAAGTCGATTATGAATCTCATGCCTATCATTTGATAGAGTAACCTTGGCAAGCGATCTCTTTACCGCATGACATGCGAAAGTGACATCGCTAAGACTGTTCTCCTCGTCGTTAGGGGGAGATTTGCACGTTACCGTTGATAAGGAACGACGTGAAGTAACATGGCATAACCTACTTAGTCTTAGCTTGATCCCCCAAAACTGCACTTAGTGATAAGTAAGTGCATAGACTCCCTCAAGTCTAACTAAATGTCAAACGCATTTAATGACTTTATGAGATGTCACGAGATCATTTATACCTGCTGCAAAATGCTTGCAAGGATAGACGTCCCTGTCGGACGCCGTGTTCCTGTCGTAACACGTTGCTGTGGCCGAACCCGCCAAGCAAAGGACGCTGCCGTCGGCCGTCAGTCTGTCGTCCTTCCCAAGATATGAGGAAGTTGATCGGTTCTTAATTCGTTCAGCCCCAGAGGTGGTGAACTGAAACTCGTTCGTCGCACGAGATTATAAAGGATCTAAGAGATGTGTGATTCCTCTTCATCCTGAGAATCTTGAAATATCTGTCGATCATGATATCTTAGACGATATTGAAGCGAAACGAGACTGTCATTAATTACTTGTTCATGTAATCAGTGACGACTGATAATATGAGCAAATTATGACAGGGAACCATGTACCGTTGCCTGAAGTCAACATAGAATAGACTGGACTAATGGAAACTTGCAATCCAAGTAGACTCCTTAGCGAAAGTGTGTTCGGACTTGTAGCTCCAACACCACCAATGCTAACGAGTTCGTTTATTTGGTTATTCGTAAGGAAAAGTGATGAGAATAATGAGATTGTAGAATGCTCGCCTAGTAGCGCATGGCTTCTCTCACACCTTGGAATTGATTACGAGATGGTTGATTTCTTCGTAATGGACATTATAACAGTCCCCTACTTTACCAGTTTAGTAGTTTCCGAAAAACTGAGTATGCAGCCATGTGATTGTGGTCACTGTTTTATCTCTATGAGAATTTAGACAAAGAGATATAAATGAAGGTCCCTGTGTGACTTCATGTGCTTAAATCAAGTAGTTTCTGACCACGGAACACGATCTCAATTGACTGAGACATTCACTATATGGATTAATATAATCCGAGCGGATGTGGTATACCGCCTAAGTGAGTACTTGATTAGCTTGGGATACTTGAACAAGTATTATGCCCTTGCGTGTTTTATTACGCGATCCATTTTTGGATTTGCCTTCGAGATGAAGGATCTTGGGAAGACACGGTAGTGACTCGGCCTGATGATCGAGTCCCGTAAAGATTGAATCTAAGTCCATGATTCAGACTACACCCAGAAGGTGTTATGATGTTTTAGTCATCATGACGCTAAGTCGTCAGATTCTCCCATTATCGTTCGATCACTAGACATTGATATAGACCCAGTCCGTCCCTGATGAGACGATGAAGAGATATTGAACCATGATGTTCATATCTAAGTACAATATGCGCATCATTGTACTTGGTCTAATGTGCTAGGACGAACATCTCGTCTGCTGTGAATGGTATAGCTCGACACAGCATCGCGCTAACACGCTGCCATCGAAATGGCATAAAAGACATTTTCCCATTACCTTAAGGTAACTGTGGATGAGGGCTTGTCTTATCCCATTTGCGCCATCAAGTGTACCTACCCCCTTCGGTACTCGAATTAACGCAACCCTTTTTCGGTTATACCGATGCCGGTTACTTATCAGACCCGCATAAGGGATATTCCTAACATGGTCTGTCTTTACCATTAGGAATAAGGCAATATCTTGGAGGTCTTGGAATGACTCCAAACGAATCACTCTGATCTACTCGTGCTCTATGAGACGACTAGAGAGTGTATATGGCTTCGAGCTCATATTAGCCATATTTGAATTACATATACTCTGTCTCACGATCCAGATAAAACACTTGTCTTATTTGAGGACAACTTGTTGTTATCGATCAAGAGAGACATGACTACATTATGCTATTTAGCATTTCTCGCCGAAATTAATCTTCACAAATGAAGTTTAAGAGCATCCAGTTGAATGCTCGTTTTATTCCACGTTATATTTTCTTGCATACAGTCGTGTGCAAGTAAATGAGACATCCAGTCGAATGCTCGTTCCCTTTCTTGGAATATGAAATCTTTGCACCCAGTCGTGTGCAAGTGAAGGGGAGCATCCAGGTGAATGCTTATTGCACTAATTACTACTTAGTCGAAATCTTCGCACCCTGTCGTGTGCAAGTGAGGGGGAATCCAGTCGCATGCTCGTGTACTCTTTTTGTCCTTAGACCAAGGTTTTTTCCCACTGGGTTTTCCTTGGCAAAGTTTTTAGCGAGACACGTTCACATTATATCTCACTTAAGATTGCCGAAATTAGGGGGAGTATCCTGTTGTATACTTCTTACCACTGTGTACTCTTTTGTCCTTCGATCAGAGATTTTCCCATTGGGTTTGCTCTGTCAAGGTTTTGATGAGGCACACTGTTTTGTGGTTAGTTACTTACATGATATTTCGGCCTATATCATTCGGGTACACAGTTTCTCCTAGGTACCGGTTTTGTCCCACACTGGGTTTTCCGGCCCTAAGGTTTTTATGTGTTTAGCACTGCGAATGAACTCGACTCAGATCGACTGCATGAAGACGAAGAATTCAAGACGTCCAAAGGGGGAGTGTTGTGAGATTATTGGACTCTTGGGCTTATACTTTATGGGTCCAAGTTGGGCTTGTAACCCTACCCCTCTATCTATATAAAGAGGGCTAGGGGTCTTGTATTTTACATTCATTCACATATTCCTTCATTAATAAAGATCATGTTGTTCTCCCATCTCTCTACTTCTGTCTCCCTATATACGTAGCTAATAGTGTATTACAACACAAATAATATTTTTACTAAAAAGTATACTTTTATAACATTCACCAAATAACAACTACATACTTAATAAAATTATACATTTTCACCTTTACCTCAAAAGTATACTTTTATACTTTTACTTTTACGACCAAACAACCTATATACATGAAGTAGTACTATTCATATTTGGCAAATGCTCACCTATGCCCGGGTATAAGTTAAGGGTTGTATTTCCTATATAATTTCACAATATATTTAGAACATTTATATATTGTAATTGTTATTGGAAGTTATATATATTAATTATAGGGTTATTAAAAATCTAAAGTGAATTGAATGACCATAATTAATGTTGGAAGAAACTAATATTATACATACAACGTATATAGTGCCTTAAAGCTAATTATGACTTAATTTTAGAATATAAAAAAATCTAACCAATAATATATATATATATATATATATATATATATATATATATATATATATATATATATATATATATACTAGATGTAGTAATTTTTTTATTTTTAATTAATATTAAATTTAGGGTAAGCTCGATTATGGTTTTATATTTTTATTGGGTTGCATATTTATATTTGGTTTATCAACTTATAGATTTTATTTTAAGTAATTAAAAAAGAAACAAAAAAATTATAAGAAAATATCATTTTACTACTGTTTACTTATTTATATGATCGAATTAATTAGTGCCTATACTTGTAACATCATTAACTAAATATTTGGGTGAAATATTGTTATTATCATTGTAAATTTTGTGTTTCGTATCTAGAATCAAGAAATGATAGAAGAGTATATAATTATATAGCATTAGTTAGCCACTTTCATTAAATGTTAACATATGTCCCTGAGGCATATGTTAGCAAAACTCTTCGTATTTATTGTTGGTAAATTTCAACCAGAACGGTCTAGCACCAGCTGTGGGTGGACTTTCCAATAGATTAATTTTATTAAAGGAATGATGGAATAGTGTAAATTAGTACTTCCTCCGTTCCCTTTTAATGGTCTATTATTTTTTTTAAGAAGTTTTTAAATTATTGTTCACTTTCTATAATTAGTAAGTTTAATATTTTCCAATTACACATATGCCGATGATACAAACATATTTTATAATTAAATGTTGTTTTATAAGGGTAAACATTGAAAGAAACATAAAAAAAAAGCTATATTATTATTTTGTCCATTTAATATGAGTGTTATTTACGGAGTAGTTAAATTTAAACCATATACTTGTGAGGTCGTAAGAATTCTTTAAGAGCATCCATTTATTTTATTAAAATAATTTTCATGTATGCATATGTATAGATTTATTCCTTCCGTTGTATTTATAAAGTCTATATCTATATATTGCTTACTAAACCTGGTCGAGCCAAAGAATGCGATTATGCGACTTTTTTTTTTTTAATAAACCAAATTACATTACCAGAGAAGAGATCAAACTCCGCATGAAGGACAAAACCCTTCGTACACAATAAGAAGAAAAAAAACGAAAGTAGAGCACTAATAAGGTAAGCTAAGTAAAAGGCTTGAGCACAATCAGATAGACCGTTTAACTTTATAAGCGGGTCTAGGCCATTGACGAGCCACCACTCGACCACTTGAATTACAGAATATTGAATGCTATCAATCCCATTTATTGGTAGCGACCCATTGGGCTATATCATGAGCCAAGAGTTTGACACTGTTTATCTTCTCCACTTTTCACTAGTTGTAACATTTGAAACTGTGTTTAGTAACGTTCCGGATGGCTTTATATTTCCAATCTGCGCAAACTTGTGGCCCCGTGAAAGAATCAACCATCAGTTGTGACTTGTGAATCCGATCGGTCTAGTATCCGATCCCACTGAAAGAATACCACCAAATCACTAGCCAAAAACCAGGCCTTTAACTCCCCTTCAAAGACATCTGTCCTTTCGTTTCTCATGACTTGGCTGCTATAATTTTCCCAGTCTTCGCTTGCGCAATCACTACGTACCGAGAATGTGTAATCTGCACGGACAGCTACATCGCCTTCTAACACAATACTGTATGAACCCGTGTTTGCTGGTACCCACCCCTGGACATTTTTTAACATGCGGCCTTAAATCTTATAAACAGTTAAAAAAGGGCAAAGATTCATGTAAGGTTGTATTGATAAATGAGAAATGGCAGCTGAATTATATATGTTCGTAGTGGAATTTAAAAGTTTCAGATTGATATGAAATTCGAATTAACCTTTCCAATCGAAGAGGGCATTATTTTCGGTTTTTGTATTGAACCTAGATTGCCGAGGGACGGCTATATCGGTGTTACATAGTACTTTTGTTGTGAGTTCAAATTCAAGAAAATGAGAAATAGGCGTTCAAAGATGTATTCCTAATTTTTCGTGGAAAGATGCAACTTTGTCTTTCTCTAGAAAACTATTTAACCTCCGATAGAAAATCCCTAACTAGCCTGCACTTCCACCATTTTGTTTAATTCCTTTTCGCGCTGTACGTAATTTCGTTTTCTTCTACTTTTGACGACTGAATTTGGTTTTGTGGAGGTTTTCCCCCACCTTTTTATTTTCTTCATCATTAAATAAATGAAAAAGTGGGGCTTCCCCACCATTAATATATCAAAAAATGTTCTAACTTAAAAGTTAAAATTTTGAATTAATCGGTATTGATCTCGAATAAAGACCATGAACTTGTGTTTTTGAAGAGAAATTCCAAGTTTGATAAGACCAGTCCCAATATTAAAGTTCAAAACTGGTTTATTACTTATTCACATACCATCCAAACAAACTTATTCTCATGTCAAGATGTTTATTTTTCTAGACTTCTTTTTCTTTGTGGAAAATGGTAGCTTGTCCAAACTCCAATCTGTTAGACTCTTATACATTATCCATCTATCTTTTCCGATCGATATATATATGAAAAGTATTAGGGATGTAAATGGTTTGGATTAGAACGGATTATCGTGAATTTTAAACCAAACCATTAGTGAACATATCGTAAATTTTGTATACAAACCAAATTATTTATTTTTTCAATACAAACCAAAACAAACTAACGGATCATATTAGTTTGGTTTGATTTTGCGGATTCAGTGGTTCAGTGCGAATTCGGATTGGATTTTGGTTTTAATAATATTTGTGATTTGTTCTTTAATCTATTTCGACACATATATGAATGACAACTATTTCCGAACAAAATATAATGTGACAAATAATTTCAAACAAAAGATAATCAACATCAAACATACTAATTGTAATTTGTAAACATCACTTAGAAGGTTTAAAAGAATAGGTTAAAAACATAATAAATATTGTATGTCTTATTAAAAATATGGATGCAGAAACCCATCAAAATAAATTAAATATTAAGTCATGCAATATTGAAAGTAAATAACTATGGAAATCCTATTGTCTTTTCTTTCATAATGCATAAATGAAATTGTTTATTTTTTACACATTCAAAAGTGGACAAAATATCTTCTTGTGATAACTAAATTCACATAGAGTCGAATTAAGAAAAATGTCAACTTATATATATATATATACTGGTAAACGTGCTCCACGCGTTGTGTGTGCGGCACGTAATGCAATAAAAATATACAAAATATGTATAGTTATGATATAAATATATGGATAATACAAAAAAGTATAGTTTAAGATTTAAAAGAATGTTTGATTGTTAAAGAGAAATAAATAGTTTTACTAGTTTTTACTTTTTATATTTTTATGGGAGTATGGTATTATTATAATTAATATAAAGGTGTTGGGGTATTTTTGAAAAAAAATGACTAAATTGGATACACTTATTTGACTTGGATTTGCTTATTATAATAGAAGCATATAGTATGATTTATAAATGGAATGGGTTTTAGATTATTTTTTTTGAGTAGTTTTATAATTATTCTTAACCGGTATAACGGATTTGATATAACGGTTCAGATTGGTTTCAACAGTTTGGATCGGATCAGTTTGGTTTGTATTAAAATAAATGAAAGCTAAACCAAACTAAACAGATTTGAAATTTTTGAATGGAAAAACAAACCATTTAAATTTAAAACCTAAAGCAAATCTAATCAAACCAACGGTTCGGATAGGATTTACAAATTCACAGATTTTACTTACACCTCTAAAACGTATATCTTACAAAACTCTTAAGAATATAATCCAAATACAATATTAACATGAAGACCTCATATGGGAATTATGCAAAGCTTCAATATATCCCCAAAACTTGACAACTCTCTAAAAGCATAGATTTTCATCAACCCTCAATCATTCCCACATAAAAGTAGTAATGCTCTCTTTTTTTGAGTGCTTTGCCTAAGTATAATATTCTCTATGAAAAGTATGGAAAGTTGAGACACGTTGAATCTTTTAAAGGCTTGGAAAAGTATGGTAAGTAGGGAAGTCACTGAAAAGCCCTACAAATCTTCATACAAGTGAGTGAAAGAAGATATTCACATTTTGACCAGAACCATCAAATGGTTTGCTAATTGTTTCTATTTGTCATTCCAGAAGATTAAGTTGTTTGAAAAAAGTAAAATTAGACAAACAAGCAGGGTTTAATTAACAACAACGCAACTTATTGAAATTATTCATCCTTTTCTTCTCCATTTCCACTTTAGAAAATGTTAAAATATTAAACTATGAGAATAAATGTTTGCCTATCACATTATTTACACTGAAGTACATTAATACACATTACTTGACCTCAATGTAATTTCTTTGGGTAGATTTCACACAATTTTTTTCACTTATATTACATTATCTGCAGTAAAGTGACACTCTAAAGAGCATAATTTGTTTTTAGTTTTATTACTTGTTTTCAAAAGAACTTAAACAGAATTCTGTTCTTCCTTTTCTTTGCTCGTCCCTATCTTAGTGTACTAATTTACATGATCAACTTTGTCCTGATTCCAGAGTAATTCTCCTCTTAATTTAAAGATGGAAATGACACCAATAATTATAGAGTTATAGGAGGCAATATAGGCCATCTCCGATTCCATTCGATCATGGATGTATATGATTTAGGACAGTATTAATATTTTGTAACAATACCAATTATAGATGGACGGCAACACTTTGAGAATATGGCTGGTTATTCACATGCTCTATTTGAAATTAAATGTTTGTATAGCTCTATATATGTATATATGTATGTAATAGCATTAGTTTAAGGTAAATAAAATTTCTAAGTATTTAGCTGTGGTTCTAGACTGCGTTTAGATTGAGAGATTTAGAACAACCACTGCAAGTTCTTCATTCCGCTAGCTATATTTAACACAAAATATTGACATTAGTAAATTTAGCTAGCACACACAAAAATCAGGCTCTTCATGCCGTTATTTATATTTATATTATATTAATATTTTCGTTTTTCATTAAATTGGTATAAAAATAGTCATAATCCATAAATTTGTGCAATATATATATATGCAGGGACTGAGCCGGTTAAGGCCTAGTGGGGGCTTGTACCTCCGCTGTATTTTCGTGATTTAGTAAAATAGTATGTTTATAAAATCAGAACATTTATGTTAGCTCAGTTAGTAAACTCTATACTGTGAAAGTAGAAGGTCATGGGTTCAACCTTTAACACTTGCTATGTGTATTTTTTTAATACTTTTCATTTTTATAACTCATAAAGCTGCTATTGTATTTGCACAATAAAATATAATATATAGAATTACTTTTAAGTTTCATTCATCAACTTCCATTGCACGATAACTTACCTATGACTATTTTTTAATAATTGAATTAGATGTACTTTTTTTTAATCCTATTCCTTTTTATAACTCATAAATCTGGTATTGTATTTGCACAATAAAATATAATATATAAAATTAATTTAAGTTTCATTCATCAACTTCTATTGCACGATAACTTACCAATATGATTATTTTTTAATACTCAAATTCTAGAACTTATTTTGTTGTTAAAATCAAATGGGAAATGAGGATTTACTTTAAATTATTTCCGAAATGAGTTTTTATTCACTACTTAACTTATTTGATAAATTATTAAGTTATTTTTTTTATGTATAACAATCTATTATTTGCACTATGCAAATACGTGGTTAGTTGAAGTTTTTATATGTAAAACATATAAGTTATCACCAAATCAACTATTTCATCTTGGTAGTGTTTATAATTTTGTGTTTATTTGGTTTTTTATGGGTGAATCTCATGTTTGATCAATTACTTATTTATTATATTCAATTGATTGTTTATATTTTTTATTAACCATTAATGAGATATTATCTTAAAAATTTCAAGCATATTTTACTTATCCAATATGTGTCCTTTTAAGGGTGTAGCTCTTTGGTTATGGTACTAAAAGAGTTCTGCTTAAAAAAATGTATACTGATCATCTTCTATATATTAAAAAAAATTATCGACTTATATTATGACCTCGCTGAACCAAAATCCTGGCTCCGCCCCTGTATATATGTGTATATATATATGTATATACACACACACACATATATATGTATATATATATACACACTCATATATATATATATATATAACTTTTTTTTCAAGAAGTAGATACTTTTATTGATATAGTGCACAAGTACAATATTCGGTAAATGGGTAACAGACTCCAAGAGACTAAAAGAAAATAAAAAATACAAGGCCATCGGCCACACTAATATGAAGAAAACCTACAAGACTACCAAAATATCTCAAATCTTTCCGCCTCAAGTTAGCAAAGAAAAACCCCTAATAGCGCAATGTATAAACCAAGAATGTATGTGCGACCCGTTTATCTCTCGAGAAATACTAGCGACAAGTGGCATCATTAGTGCCATCACATAAACGAAAGGATCAAGTCTAAACATACTGTGGCTAGTCGCTATAAAGATAATTCAAGACAGATCATTGAATTCTCCATACAAGCCTAAATATCAATACAACCAAAACAAATACTACAAAAATCATAGGGGAATTCTGTATCATAGACTAGCGAGAAGCGCTATCGGCGTGCCAACACACTGAAAGAACCGAATGGAGCAGGTATAGACCGCGCCTAATCACTAAAGGGGTATAAACTTGATCTAAGGCCTACCGGGACAAAGAAAAACAAAGCAACCACCTGCCAATAACTAATCGGTCCTCAAAGGGAAAAATCGGGTGGAATAACTCGCACTGCAAGTAAATATATAAACAAACTAATAGAAGTGAAACTAGTACAACCCATAAGCAAAAGACCGGTACAAATTGATATTTTCACGACAAAATCTCAGAGGACAAACATACCAAGACTGGCCGAAGTCGGAACCGGTGTGCCAATACACGATTAAATCCGGAATCTATTAAGGTAAGAAACACCGTGAAAAGCCAAAAAAAGACCCAATATATCACGTAGGAGGCGGTCATCGGAAGAGGTGGTCGTCGGGGTATATTACAATAAGAAAAGGTTTAAAAAGGGATGAGGAAGACGGTGGATGTGAGAAGAGATTTGGATATGTCCAGAAAAATTCCGGAGTTAACCGGATCTAACCGGAAAGAGCAGAAAAGAGAAAAATGAGTAAGAGAGGAGAAAAGAAGAGACATAGGTAAGAAAAAATAGAGGTGATTGGGGAGGAGAGATAGAGAAGAGCGGTTCGGGAAAGGGGGGTGGAGGAGGGGTGAGAAAACTAGAGAGAAAATGACGATGGGGGCAAGAGAGGTGGAGAAGGAGGCGAGGAGGCAGCGGAAGAGAAGTAGGAGGTGATGGATCACTTAGGGACATAGATAAATTACTCTAAAAAATCACGTAACAAATCTGCAAAAAAGTAGATTTACCAAATAAATGTTGTTTCCTAAATGTGAATTAGAAACTTGTGAATTAACAAGTTATGAGATCTTAGTTTCATACCTTTACATGCATGGTAGAACCACAAAATAGAAAGATATATAAATGATTCTATTGAAAAGAGAGATGATGAAATAAATTTGTGTTTTAAAGGGTGGGGATATGTATAAATTAATACCTTAAATGATAAATTAATAAAATAAACTAATTTTAAAATTAAATTAACAAAAACATACATAAAAATTTCTAATTAACAAAAATATACCCAAAATTTTATATCCTAATTTGTATATTTCATACTGTTATTCCAAAAGTTCATACCTTTATTTCAAAACTTTATAACCTAATTTGTATATTTTCATACACTTATTCCAAAATTTCATACATTTATTTCAAAAGTTCATATCATAATTCGTAGAGTTCACCCTTATTTACGAATTTCATATCCCACTTTGCATAATTCATATCTTTAATTACATAAGTTATATCCATAATTTTCAAATCCATACACTTAATTCACGGACTTCATACACTTATTTTTTAAGTTTATGCATTAGTTAACAAATCCAACCATTGCCCGTCCTCCAATCTAAAACTACCACGTCGCCGTAATGGGCATCTCATTCGACAACAACATCTCCATTGACATCAACCTCGAGTTTTCAAACTCGCTCTGCACTCTTTCCGTCCACTTCGACGGATGTCTCCGTGTCAGTCTCCACCGAATAGAGAGATCAGAAAGAGTGAGGAGGAGTGAAAGATCGAAAAGAAAGAGGGAGGATGCGAGCTAGATCGAAAAGAGAGAGGAAGGAGGATAGATCGGAAAGAGGGAGAACGAGTAGGAAAAAGAGATCGGATAGAGAGCGAGAGAAGGAGAGATAGGGGAACGAGATCGGAAGTGATGAATGATTTTTTTGTTTTTTATTAATTATTAATTCAAGTTATGTTTTTGATAATATAACTTTTGAGGGATATGTTTTTGTTAATATAATACGAGTATGATATGTTTTTGTTAATATAATACCGGTATGGTATGCTTATGTTAATTACCCTTTAAGTTGTGGCTATTAATATAAACATACTCTACATATATTATATTAAAAAAAAACATACATTCAAAAATATACATTTAATTAATAATTAATAAAAAATAAAAAAACTGATTTATCTCTCTCAATTTCTTTTCTTTCTCTCTTTCCATTTTACTCTCCTCATCCTCTCACCCTCTCTCCAATCTCTCTCATCTCCTTCTCTCTCACCGATCTCTCTTCTCATCCTTCTCACTCTCTCCAATCGCTCTTCTCATCCTTCTCACTCTCTCCGATCTATCATACTTTCTCTATCTTTCCGATCTCTCTCATCATCCTCGCTCTATTTTTTCGATATTTTTCTTCTACTCAATCTCTCTTCGACCTCTCTCTTTGGTGTAGATTGAGACGGACACATCTGTAGAAATGGACGGCGAGAGTATAGAGGAAGATCGAAAACTCGAGGTTGATGTCGACGGAGATGCGGTCGTTGAAGGAGAGGCCCACGACGGCGACGTGGTAGTTCGAGATCGGAGGACGGGTAAGAGTTCAATTTGTTAATTAGTGTATAATGTTAAAAAATAAGTGTATGAATTACGTGAATTAAGAATATGGAGTTGAAAATTATGTATATGAATTGTGTAAGTAAAGATATGAATTATGTAAATTGGGGTATAAATTTTGAAAATAAAGGAGAAATATACGAATCAGGATATGAACTTTTGAAATAAGGGTATGTACTTTTGAAATAATGGTATAAAAAATACAAATTAGAGTATGAACTTTTAAAATAATGGTATGCACTTTTGGAATAACGGTATGAAAAATACAAATTAAGATATTAACCTTTAAAATTTTGAAATAAGTGTGTGAACTTTTGGAATGAGGGTATGAAATATACAAATTAGGGTATAAACTTTTGGGTAAATTTTTGTTAATCAAACATTTTTTGGTATGTTTTTGTTAATTTAGTTTTAAAAGTAATATGTTTTGTTAATTTATCCTTAAATGTATGATATGAGTAGCTAGATAGGACTGCTCCATCTCAAATTAGTTTGTATATTTGTAATTCTAATTAGTTTTATTTGATTCTAAGTCTAGTGACTCGTTTCAATTCCACCTTTTGTATCGTTTCGTAGTTATTGTTCAATATTGTTCGTTCTTAATCGGCTTATTACATATTTATTCTTAATAAATTAATAAAGTCAAAATTTCAATGTGTAGTACGAACAAGGAAACTCATTCGTCAAAAATCATAGATATCTTAGGAAAATTCATATACAAAAGTAATATGACTAATCTTTATAAGAAATTACGGCTCTGTTCATTCGTAAACAAAAATGAAGGTCGAAAAATATGTTCTACAAGAAAATATTTTCCTAATTTAATGGATAAATAAGGATAATAATCAAGTTACTATAAAACTGGCAATAATTTTTTTCAAGACAATGTAAAACTTTAACAAAATGGTGTTAACCAGAAATGGAAAATTTCCAAAAAAAAAATGTCAAGAAAATAATGAAGCAAAAATGTCGAGAAAATGCCAAATTCCAAAAAAGCCAAAAGTGTAAAAAAATAAAAAATTAGGAAAAAGTTGTTCAAAATTCAACTTGGTTTGATCGAGAGTAATACGTTCAATCTTCTTACACTTCTTCACTGGTGAGACAAATGATGACGAAAACAGTGTAATACAAAACTACAAATTTATCCTTACTTATCTCACAATAAATGTAGAAAGGAAAGCGATCATCGATGCTTAATGGAGTGAATTTGTGATGAGTATCATTTGAAACTATATATTTAAGAGTTAATATTACTTATAAACTATTTATTGCAAATTACTACCCATTTTTAATACATATAAGTTCAACACATTTGGCCAAATAAAATTTTGACCAAGACCAGCATCATTGACAAAAAAAAACTCAAAAAAAAAAACATAAAAATTTAAAAAATTTCAGAAAAATAGGAAAAAAATTTTAATTTTTTTTTTACAAAAATCCAAAAAATAATAATATTTTTATAAAAATCCAAAAAAAACAAAATTTTTTTTTACAATCTCTTACAAAATTTATAAAAATTCCGAAAAAATATAAAAATACTAAAAAAAATATAAAAATTCCGGAAAAAATTTAAAAAATCCAGAAAATTTATAAAATTTGGAAAAAAAATTAAAATTTGGAAAAAAAATTAAAATTTTGGAAAAAATCCAAAAAATTCTTTAAAAAATCCAAAAACTTTTTTTTTTTACAAAAATTAAAAAAATAAAAATTTCTGACAATCTAATACAAATTTTTGTTGACAATCTAATGTAATTTTTGTGAGAATATAATACACATTTTTTGACAATCTAATATATTTTTTTTTGCAATCTAATACAATTTTTTTGAAAATCTAATATAATTTATTTGACAATCTAATAGACAATCGTATATAATTTTTTTGACAAACTAATACAATTTTTTTGAAAAAATAATACAAATTCTCGACAATCTAATACAAATTTTTGACAATAAATAGAAAATATAATACAATTTTTGTGACAATCTAATACAATTTTTTTAACAATCCAATACAAATTTTTGACAATCCAATACAAATTTTTGACAATCTAATATATCTTTTTTGACAATCTAATGAAATTTTTATGACAATCTAATACACAAATTTGTTAATCTAATACGTTTTTTTTGACAATCTAAACAATATTTTTGACAATATAATGCAAAATAATTGACAACTTAATACAATTATTTTGACAATTTTTTTTACAAACTAATACAAATTTTTGACAATCTAATATAATTTTTGTTTGATAATCTAATACAATTTTTGACAATGTAATAGACAAACTAATTCAATTTTTATAATAATCTAATACAAATTTTGGACAATCTAATACAAAATTTTGATAATCTAATGTAATTTTTGCGACAATGTAATACAAAATTTATGACAATATAATACTTTTTTTTACAATCTAATACAATTTTTTTGAGAATATATTAAATTTTTTTTTGACAATATAATTATATTTTTTTGTCATTTTAATACAAAAAAATGATAATCTAATACAAAAAAATGACAATCCAATGCAACATTTTTTACAATCTAACACATTTGACAATCTAATACAATTTTTTTTATCAATTTTATATATTTTTTTTGGCAAACTAATACAATTTTTTTGACAATCTAATACGATTTTTTTTACAATATAATTCAAGTTTTTGGGCAATTTAATACAAAAAATTTGACAATCTAATACGATTTTTTAGATAATCTAATTTTTCTTTTTGACAATTTAATAAATTTTTTTGACAATGTAATACAAAATTTTGACAATCTAGTGCAATTTTTGTGACAATCTAATACAATTTTTTTGATAATATAATACAATTTTTTGACAATCTAATATAATTTTTTTCGAATTATCAAAAGTCTAAATACAAATACATAATTCAACTTGTAACTTAAGGACTGTTGATGCAAATCACCTAAATTCTATCAAATTTATGTTTTTGGTCCCTGTTTCCACCAAAACCATTAATTAGCGGCTATGGCTTGTAAAGGGCGATGATGATGCAGATGAGCTCGCGACGAGTCAGAGGAACTCGTGACCAATCGTCGATGGAGATCGAGACGACGATATGTAGAAATAAATCGTATATATGTATATATACATACATATATGTATATAAAGAGCGATGATGATGATATACACGGGTGTCCCGATCCGACTTGATTTTGGGAGCTAATTTTTAGAGAGAGAAAGAATAATGGATTATGAACCAAAATAGAATTGGACCCCTTTATATATTTTAAGGTGTTAGTACTAATATCCAATTAAAATGTTTTAAAATTTATTTTATGCTAATAAAAGTTACAAGTTGTACTAAAACCTAAAAATTATTTTAAAGTGGTACTGGACTCAAATTATGACGACAACGTTTATCAAGATTCGAGAAATAACTAAGCTAATTAAAATATAGTAGTAACTTGGGCCGGGGAAAATCCTGAAATCCCGACCCGACCTGAAAACGTCGGGTTTTATCCCGACCCGATAAACTTCGGGATCGGGTGTCAATTTTAATTTGGTCGGGTGTCCCGATCCGACTCGATTTTTTAATTAATTTATATTTTATATTATATAACATGATTTTTTTTATTTTAATACTAAAATGTAAATTAATTTATATCAAATGCAAGTGATGAGAATCGAACCTTTTACCTATAACATGTAATGTAAGCACTATACAATATGAGTTACAATCATTTTTTTTAATAGATTTGTAGTTTTGAATATATGAAACTATTAAAATAAAAAATATATTTAAATTAAAAAGTTATATTGTTACTTCAAAAAAGATAAATGATCATTGTTTCTCGATTATAAAAATTATAATGACAATGTATCTAATTTAGTACGATAATTGTTCTTAGTGTAAATAAAACTAAATACTAAAAGAGTATGATAAAAAATGTATCATTTTTTTTATCTACTTCATTATTTGTAGTTTCACACTATTTTTTATAGTACATGTTAATTTATTTTTTTATTTATTAGTAATGTTATTTTTAAACTAGAATTATATTTCGTGTTAATAACATGTTTAGAATTTTTAAATAAAAATTGTTAATAAAAAATGACAATGTCGTAAAATAAAAAAATATATGAAGAGATTCGGGATAAATTTATTACAATCGTAACACATCTCGAAAATCCAGCTATTAACAATTTTTTTTTCTATTTAAAAAATTAATCAGGTCGGAATAATGTATACGGCGAGTAAGACATATATCTCCCACGTGAAGCTGCTATCTGCAGTTGTTCAATAACACCACTCTCTCTCCTCCACATAAAAATCCTCTGAATTTCCACTCATTCTCCCAAATGTCTCTCTTCCTCTTTCCTCGTCTCTCTCTCCTCCCCTCTAAACCTCTCCCCACCTCCCTCCTCCCTCCCCTCTCTCTCTCCTCCCCCCTTTCCCTTCTCCACAAACCCCGAAAACCCCCCTCCCTCATCGCCCGCTCCTCCGATACCCCCCCACCTTTCAAAAGGGGCCAAGAGTCACAACCCGACACCGAACCAGTAACCAAGTTCCCCGACTCAGACCCTCCTGTCAACGAAGACGAGTGGGGCAGTAATGGCGGTGTTGTTGAGGACAGAGAGAGTGAAGATAGATGGAGAGGGATAGAGGAGGGTGATGATGAGCTGGATGGTTTGAAGAGGTGTTTGGTGGACACAGTTTACGGTTCGAATTTGGGGTTAAGGACTTCGAATGAGGTTAGGGCTGAGGTGGCGGAGCTCGTTAGCCAGCTGGAGGCCGTGAATCCAACTTCGGCGCCCACCGAAGCGACGGAGGTGCTCGAGGGGAAATGGGTTTTGGTGTAAGTCTTTTTATTACTTTTTCTTCTTCTGTTTTTTGTGTATGTATGTATAGGTGGATGGATAAGACTGTTTGTCTGGTTTACGATTTTTCTCTCAAGATTAAATCTTTTTTGGATTATTACAGTTGAGGCATATAGTATTAGGCAAAAGCTGGGTTTCGTTTAGCATGTATGGTACTTGTTGTAATTAGTTTTTCATAGTAATGGCGGTGTTGAGGGGAGAGAGAGAGAGGAGAAGGGGGATGATGAACTGGAGGGGTTAAAGAGGTGTTTGGTGGACACCGTTTACGGGTCGGATTTGGGGCTGAAGTGGCGGAGCTTGTTAGCCAGCTGGAGGCCACGAATCCCACTTTGGCGCCGACTGAGGCGAGGGAGGAGGGGAAATGGGTTTTGGTGTAAGTTTTTTTCTTTTTTCTTCTGATTTTTGTGTATGTATGTATAGGTAGATGGATGAGAGTGTTTTTGTGGTTTGTGATTTTTTTCCCAAGATTAGATCTTTTTTGGATTAGTACTATTTAGACATAGTATTAGGGAAAAGCTAGTTAAGCATGTATGGTATTTGTTGTGTGGAGGAGAGAGAGAGAGATAGTGGGTGGTGATGTCGGTTTGGAAGAGAGAGAGGAGGGGGGGATTGGCGGTGTGGAGGAGAGAGAGGGAGAGTGGGGTGATGATGAGCTGGAGGGGGTTGAAGAGGTATTTGGTGGACATAGTTTACGGGTCAGATTTGGGGCTTAGTGCTTCGGTGGAGGTTATGG
This sequence comes from Primula vulgaris, assembly GCA_963920805.1. NCBI lineage: Eukaryota > Viridiplantae > Streptophyta > Magnoliopsida > Ericales > Primulaceae > Primula > Primula vulgaris. The sequence continues at coordinate 17,211,420 of OY987212.1, forward strand.
CTGAGGTGGCGGAGCTCGTTAGCCAGCTGGAGGCTGTGAATTTGGCGCCCACCGAGGCAACGGAGGTGCTCGAGGGGAACTAGGTTTTGGTGTAACTTTCTTTTCTTCTGATTTTTGTGTGTGTATAGATAGATGGATAAGACTATAAGAGTGTGTGTGATTTGTTACTTTTCTTCCATGATTAAATCTTTTTTGTATTAGTACAGTTTAGGCATATAGTATTAGGGAAAGCTGGTTGAGCTTGTATGATATTTGTTGTAATTAGTTTTTCATAGTAACGGCGGTGTGAAGGAGAAAGAGATAGAGGAGGGGGGAAATGATAAGCTGGATGATTAAAGAGGTGTTTGGTGGACACAATTTACGGGTCGGATTTGGGGCTTCGGGCTGAGGTGGCGGAGCTCGTTAGCTAGCTGGAGGCCGTGGATCCGACTTCGGCGCCCACAGAGGTGTCGTAGCTGCTCGAGGGGAAATGGGTTTTGGTGTAAGTTTTTTTTTTCTTCTGAATTTTTTGTATTTATGTATAGGTAGATGGATAAGATTGTTTGTGTGGTTTGCGAGTTTTCTTTTCTTCCAAGATTTTTCTTCCTAGGCATTAGTTTGATTTTTGTTGTAATTAGTTTTTTTATAGTAATTCATTAATAAAATTTCCATAACTTTGAGTAAATTAAATACATAAATTTGAAGGCAATGATGTTATGATATAATGCAACTTGAATTTGGAAAGCTACTTAATGCACAAACGATGCACCTGGGCACTCGTTAACGAAACCGGTAGTATTATGCAATTCTATCAGAACCAGACATTTCCTTTGTGGTTCAATTGGTTAAACATTGGTTCAAATGGACAAGTCCTTTTATGTAGTGAAAATACAAATCACTGTGTAGTCTTTCATGTGGTATTTAATCCCAAGGGATTAGGCGTGTACCCTTTCTAATGGTTTGCTTGGTTAAGAAAATGAAAATGACGTACATCTTGTGAAAGGTTAGATTATTTGAGTAAAAGGGTTTGTTGATGGGGCTTCAGTGGAGGTTAGGGTTGAGGTGTCGGAGCTTTTTAGCCAGCTCGAAGCGGTGAATTCGACTTTGGCCCCGATTTAGGCGGCGGAGGGGCTGGAGGGAAAATGGTTTTTTGGTGTAATTTTTTTTCTTCTGTATGTACGTATATAAATAAGTGTGTTTGTGAATAATCGCCGTGGTTAAGTCTTATTTTGTATTTTTTCTAAAATTATTGCTAAATGGATACAACCGATGACATTATTTCTTTGTATAAAGCTGTTTTTTTATGGGTATGGATAGGATCATTAGTTTTAACATATTGATGTCTCAAAGAGACTTACATGGCTAACCATTTGAACAAAGGAAAACCTAGGGTTGTTTTTAAGGTAGACTTAATGAAAGCTTTCGACTCTTAGTGTTTGCCTTTTATTTTTTACACCCTTGAGCTTATGGGATTTACTACTTATATGAGGTATTGGATTAAAAAGTGTTTCTCCTTCTCTTCTTATTTTGTTATGATAAATGGCAGTATGGAGGGCTTTTAAAGGTAAGAAGGGTATTAGACAGGGGAACTCTCTTTCCCCTTACCTCTTTGTTATTTGCTTGAATGTGGTTTCACTCAATTTTTGACAATTCTGCAAAAATAGTATGTTCACCTTTTAAGATAAATGGAAGAAGCTTAATTTTACTCCTAGTCCTAGCTTTGCTGATCACTTGCTGCTTTTTGCTTATAGCAACAGAGACTCTGTCTTTGCCTTGATGGGCGCCCTTAACCTATTCTAAATTATTCGGGCTTAATCTTTATCTTAATAACAACAGTATGTTTTATTGTGCTAAGCTTGAGTATATTAGAGATTTTCTCAAGCTTAAGGAGGACACTCTCCAAGTTAGATATTTGGCCATTTGGGAACTCCTCTTTTCACTTCTAAACTTACAGCTATTCATTGTGATGCCTTTGTGTAAAAGATCACTAAAAGAACCGACTCATGCACTAGGAAATTTCTTTCTTATTCTGGTAAAGTTCAGATGTTTTAAGTCCATTCTTTATAGTATGCATATTTTCTGGTGCTCTTACTTCATTTTTCATGGGGCTGTTATTAGCAAAATTCAACCAAGGCTCTCTAAGTCCCTTTGGTCTGCGGTTGGACCTCTGTCCTACTAATGAAAGGGGGTTGGTGTTAATAGATTTCAAGATATCAAAATTAGCTCTGATCACTATTTTTTTTTTGATGTATTTGTGCATTTATGAAAAGTTCTTTATGGATAAAGGGGGTTTATGCTAATATCCTTAAAGACAGGAACAATTGGGTTGTTAAAAGCCCCTTTCAATGCAGTTATGTTTTGAAAAAGATCCTATCGATGAGAGAAAAGCTTAAAAGTCGTATTTTTTTCAAGGTTGGTAGTGGTAATAATGTCTCCATGGGTATGATAATTGGTTTAAAGTGGTCATATTTTGCCTAAGGAGCACAATGGAGCTATGCTTATTGATAGGGGCTTTACTCTTAATGAGAAACTCGCGTCTATCAAAGGTGATGATGAGTGGAATTGGCCTAGTTCAAATAACTCGGATAATATTCTGATAAAAAAACCAAGTTCACCACCCCTCTACTTACACTAATATGGATGATGACATTGCTTGGATTTTAAACAATGCGGGGTTCACAGTTCTTACCACGTGGAACCACTTGAGAGATAAAGAGAGCATTGTTCTTTAGAATCAACTTGTTTGGTTTAAAGTCTAAATCTCTAAGTGTAATATTATTCTTTCACAAGGCATTTTGAGAAAATTACATACCAATAACAAAATTAGCAAAATAGTACCAAAATAGGTATATACTCCATTAGCAGAAAAAGGTTCTTGTTGAGTTGTGCTAGTCCTTTAGTTATATCATCTAAATTAGCAATCACTATGAGTTCATCACTGATCGGAACTGCTTATTTTTTGGTGTTATAAGAGTTTAGTGTCTTTAACCTCATGTGGATCAATAGAATCTCTAAATGAATAAGCCCAGAACTCAATTAATTTCAAGCCTGTATATTGCATAATTAGATTGGTTATTGTTAGCAGTAGATGGAGAACTCAAGCTGTTAGTTTGTACAAAAAGGTTATATAGCTCAACCCTTCGTCAATGGTTTTAAACAAGTCTTGGTCTAGGGAGAGATTGGGCCAGTCTTTGTAAGCTTGCATGGTTGTCATATAATTAACGAGGCCGGAATTTTCTACTACAAATAATCTTATTCCACGCACAAATTGTAGTTTAAAAGTACGAACCGTAGTTTCAGACTACGGTTTATGGTTCAGTATAAACCGTAGTTTGAAACTACGGTTTACAGCGTGCTAAATTACCTTCCTACCCCTGCGTAAAAAAAACAAAAAAAGAGTTTTTTATAGAGAAAAAAAAACTCAATTATTTATGTTTAAAATGTAGTGCTTAATATACCTTAATAGACTTGTTAAATGTAACATCGAAAACAAAAACAAACACTTTTTTTGTATAAAACACAATGGCCATGTTTCCCTGTAGTGAAGCAAATTGTTATTACGTGACTCTTTTATTTTGATTATTTTCAGAAGTATTTAGTCCGTCATGTAAGAAATGGTTAACACTTGCAATCATACTTTTTCATGTACATACGATTTACGCATGTTGCAATATGATACTATGGCTGTTTTCTTTCACTTGACTTGTCATGTTGCATTTTTGTGAAGCAAATAAGTTGTGATTCGGTAATCATTTTAGTTTAATTATTTTTACAAGTATTTAGCACGTCATGTAAGAAATGTGTAACACTTGTAATCATACCTTTTCATATACATACAAGAGTTTTACGCCCGTTGCAATGCAATACAATAATATGGCTATTTTTATTCACTGTTTTCATTCACTTGGCTTGTCATGTTGCCTTTTTGTGAAGGAAATAAGTTGTGATTCAGTGATCGTTTTATTTTAATTATTTTTACAAGTATTTAGTACGTCATGGAAGAAATGTGCAACACTTGAAATCAAATTTTTTCATGTACATACGAGAACTGTACGACCGTTACAATATTGTATCATGACTGTTTTTTTACACTTGGCTGGTTATGTTGCCTTTTTGTGAAGCAAATAAGTTGTGATTTAGTGATTGTTTTAGTTTGATTCTTTTTACAAGTAGTTAATCCATCATACAAGGAATGTATAACACTTGAAAAAAATGCATTTTTCACGTACATACAAGATACTTACGATCATTTCAATATGGTACCTTGGTCTGATTATTAGCTATCTTATTTTGTGTGTAAGTTCATTTATTAATTGTAGTTACCAATGTTGTTGAATGAAACAATAAAATAGACTTCGAAAAAGTTATTAAATGTACATGGAACATTAAATAAAGAAATTAACTCAACATGAAACATTACATAAATTTCATAAAACATTACATAAATTCTATAAAATGAGTTAACTCAACATGAAACGTTACATGATTTTATTTGGTTCTCATTAAAACCAGTTTACAACTTGGAAAAAGGGTACCCTAAATAAATAACTAATCGTCTACGTGGTATGGTGTTTCATTTGAGATTTGTTTTCCCTCTTTCTTTTGTAACGTTTTGTATTTGCTGAAATTTGATCGAAAAAGCCCCTTCTATTAATCAGCATCTTGAAAGTGTATTTTCTCCCATCGACTAACAATTTATGTCATTGGAAAGTTCTCGTCTTTAGGAACAATTTCAGCATAATGGCAGTTGTTGACAAACACCATTACAGTAAGGAGGTAAGATTTCACTTAACGAGGCCCGGAGAAAATAGGTAAATAAGTGTTGCGAATCTTTAAAGTTCTATCGGTATGACATAATGACAAATATACAAGTGGTATATTATAATAAGATGCAATTAGAAATCCATAGACGGGAAATCTCACCAAATAATCGGGAGGGGCAAAATTGGTGTTCAACAAGTGGTATATTTTAAAGAGACACTCTTATTTTTTGGTACCTGAATGAGTGCAATACCGTTTCTTTTGTTGGTAAACATCCGACTTATCACACATTAGCTCAATATACGCTGCTCTTCTCTAATCACTCCCAGACCTACGAATCGAAAGAAAAAACACAAATCTCGACCAATGTCTTCAAGATCAGCAATCATGTCAGTCCTCCTATTCCAAGCCAAATCTGCGACGTGGTTGAAAAATTCAGTCGATTAGTTCCGGATTTGAGCAACTTGATGAATCAACATAGTTATAGTTAAAAGAAAAGTTATCGTCATATTTACCATTATAACTCATTTTTATGTTGAGTTAGAAATTTATGAAATAAAGATTGCAGTAATTATAAGTCTTTGTGTTTGTGTGTGTTTTGAGAGATGGTTAGAAATTTATGAAATAAAAGATGACGTGACATTCACAGATTGTTCTAAACATATTTTTTGATCTTAACAAATATTATCCTATCGATAAAAATTTCGGCAGGACCTTTGTTGTTTCTATTTGTTTCCAAAATAATTAATTTGTGCATAAACACACATAATAATCCAACCCAGCTAATAATATAACATAAATACGTTGTTTCTATTTAAAAGTTGTACAACACAAATTTCAAAAGTAATATAAATCAAATAAATGTACACAAACTCATTTTTTGTCCGCACGCTTAAAGCGCTTAATTCCCGAAAGAGGTCTGATGTCGGTGTACTCGACTCTATATCATTCAGGTTCTGATGACGTCTAGCTCTATACTGCGAGTCTAGGGGCGAAGCACGCTCGTGTGTAGTGATGGTCAATCCGCGGTTCTAAACAGTGGTCGAATGCTGAAGATGATGCTCATAAGAACCGACTGACTGTCTATGCCTGTAGTCGGTCTCGATGTTCATCTCATTATCATCTTCTTCAACAATCTCATTCTCGTCGTCTTCTAGAAATCTGCTGTAATATGGAAAACCACATGCGGAATAAAAAATATTATATCAATAATATTAAATAACATAATAAAAAATATTGTATCAAAAATATTATTAAAGAAAGTCATGTGGAAGAAGCACGACGATAACTGCTAGTACCTCCACTTGTAAATCTATCTCCACTAGCACGTCCGCCTGTACTAGTATCTGAACTACTAGTTTCACATTCAACTCCACCTGAGCCATATTATCGTAACCGTCATCATCGTCATCACCGTCTCCGTCATCCTCTTCTTTGGACTCACTTGCATGCATTTTCAATGGAGCAAAACCATCATTTAAATAATCCATTTCATGTTTACCTCCGAGACGTTTAAAAGCTTTTTTAAACTGAAGCACCAACATTTGTTTTTGTAAATAATAACAAACAAAAATCAAGTTTAAATATTAGATTTATGGAATAAAAAATAGTAATGAAAACTATTCGTCTAAACTTTATGTAATAAAAAATGACAAACAAATACAGGATAAACTTTACCATTATAGTCGACGGGTCGGAAGTCGTCCGAAAAACTTGCTCTGGAATAAAAGGTGGGTTTATAATGAGACGTGTTCTATTATTGTATCATTCTAAGTATTCTGATGACGTCCCCGTATCTCGTGCGTCATTTATAAATAAGCCGGTTGTGACGATCATTTCACAACGCTACCATCCCAACGGTTGTGGCGATAACATAATATTTTTTAAACTCAAAAAATCTGTTTAGACCAATCCGTGAACGCCACGTCCTCTTTTATCCTATATAATATAGATTTGATAAGATAAACGTTATCGATAAGATAATATTTGTTAAAGTCAAAAAATCTGTTTAGAACAATCCGTGAATGTCACGTCATCTTTTATCCTATATAATATAGATATGATAAGATAATATTTGTTAAAGTCAAAAAATCTGTTTAGATCAATCCGTGAATGTCACGTCATCTTTTATCCTATATAATATAAATATGATACATCATATCCAATTTTAACCATCTCTCAAAACAAACACAAAGACTCTTGAAAAATTACTGCAATTTTTATTTCATAAATTTATAACTCAGCACAAAAATGAGTTATAACGGTGAATATGACGACAACTTCTCTTTTAACTATACATTTAGTAGCCCAAATCCGGAACTAACCGACTACACATAATTTTTCAACGTCGATGATTTGTATTGGGATAGAAAGACTGACATAATTGTTGATCTTGAATGGTCGAGATTTGGGTTTTTTCTTTTCGATTCGTAGGTCTTGTGGGTGATTCGAGAAGAGCAGTGTTGAGCTAATTTGTGAAGTCCGACGTTTACCAACAAAAGAAGCAATCTTCCACTCATTCAGGTACCAAAAAACAAGATTGTCTCTTTAAAATTTTGGGTTACGTTATTAATGATGAGTGGAAGTATCATGTAGAAAATGGATTCCATAACCATCAACATGTCACTTATCTGAAAGGGTCAGCCCGGGATACTCGTTTATCAGAATCCGAAAATGAAATAGTTAAATCTTTAAAACAAATTAGTTTTAAAGTTCATTGAATATTAGAAACTATAAAAAATAAAAACCTGAAAAATGTTTCAAACGCAAAAACAATTCATAATTATTTTATTGGTATCAAATTTAAAGAGCGAGATGATAGAAGACAGATACAACAATTGATTCATTTGTTGGATATCCATCATTATACTTTCTATTATAATGAGAACCCAACAACTCATTGCCTAAAAAACCTCGTTTGCCCACCCTGATTCTGTAAGGTAGTTCAAACATTTTCCTGATATATTGACAATGGACTGTACGTATAGGACAAATCGCTTTAACATGTCATTTCTAGAAGTTGTAGATATGACTTCGACAAAACAAACCTATTGCTTAGGTTTTGTTTCTATGCGGGATGAGACAGAAGCGGGTTATATTTAGGCTTTGGAAAAATTTAAACAAACATTGGCGGGTTGTACACTAACTAGGGTCATCATAACATACGGAGAAATGGCCTTGATGAATGCGTTATGCGTTGTCTTCCCAGATTATTTTCATTTCTTATGCACTTTTCATATCTCGTAAAACCTTCTGAAAAAGTACAATTTTTACGTAGCTAGTTTCATTTCCTCCTGCAATTCGTATCCTGATGTGGTTAAATATGTAACCAAATTGTTAAATAAATATGTCAATAAGTTTGTTGCATGCTATACTAAACCTACAATGCACTTAGATAATAGAACTAGTAATCGGGTTGAACAACAACAATCGAAGCTAAAAAAATCTATTTCCACCAATTCTGGCACTTTTGAAAATGTTTGGGTCGAAGTACATATAATTTTTAGTAAACAGTTCGACGATATTAAAATGAATTTGGATAGATGCAAGTCCTGTTTTCCATATGCAGAGCAGACACCTATCTTTTCCTATCTTAGGTTCTATATCACACATCATGCATTTAATTTATTATTTGAAGAATATAAAAAATGCGTTGGGATGTGAATTGTTCTCGTGGTTTAAAGTTGTCTTACGGCTAACTTGTCACCATGTTATGAGTGAACATATTGCACTTAACAAGTATATTCATAAATTCTGAAAAAAAGTTAGATGTAATTTATGATAATGGGTCCAATGACGATGATGGTGTTGAGGGTGATCTGTACGAGTTTAAAAGTGTTTATTCTATCAAAACGTCCGTCGAAAAACGCCGCATGAAAACACAACTCCGAGAAATAACTTTACACTCTATAACATCCATGAATGAACCTGAAATAAGTTAAAGTAGGGGGAGACCTAGAAAAGGGGACACTTCCAGTAAGAGAGATAAGTCAGGATGTGAGTATGTAGACGAATAACTTGCGAGTGAAGATAACGGAAAAGGTAAAACCGAAGAAACGTCAGTTCAGCAAAATAGGACACGTAGGACGACTAAAAACCCCACTAACCCTATGAAACCCTTTGAGTACAGTGGCAAATATGGTCCATGGTACATAATTACATTGACACCGTAAACAATGTGCGTGAGGATGGTCATTGTGGATTCCGAGTCATTGCAAAGATGATGGGAAAAGAAGATCAGGTAAATGTTTGGTATGAAGTTAAATGTGATATGATGTATGAGCTTCATATAAGGAAAGAAATTTATTTTGATTTGTTTGAAAATCTCGCTCCGGAAGGTTTTGGATATGATTATATTTTTGAGAGTTTGAATTGGGGTGAGTTGAACACCAATTTTGCCCCTCCCGATTATTGGATGAGATTTACAATCTATGGATTTCTAATTTCACGTTGTTATAATATACTACTTGTATACTTGTCATTATGTCATACCGATATTGGTTTAAAGATTCGCAACAACACTTATTTACCTATTTTCCCCGGGCCTCGTGAAGGGAGATTTTACATCCATACTGTAATGGTGTTTGTCAACAACTGTCATTATGCTGAAATTGTTCCTAAAGACCAATAACAGAAATTGTGAGTCGATGGGAGAAAATACACTTTCAAGATGCTGATCAATAGAAGAGGCTTTTTCGATCAAATTTCAAGCAACATGACAAGTGAAAGAAAACAGCCATAGTATCATATTGCAACGGGAGTAAAACTCGTACATGAAAAAAATATGATTCCAAGTGTTATACATTTCTTCCATGAGGCATTAAATACTTGGAAAAATAATCAAACTAAAAGGATCACCGAATCACAACTTATTTGCTTCACAAAACGGGAACATGGCCATTGTGTTTTATACAAAAAAAAAATGTGTTTTTTATTTTCGATGTTACATTTAACAAGCCTATTAAGGATTAAGCACTACATTTTAAATAACTGAGTTTTTTTTTTCTCTATAATTTTTTTTTACGCAGGGGCAGGAAGGAAGGTAATTTACCACGCTGTAAACCGTTGTTTCAGACTACGGTTTATGCTGAACCATAAACCGTAGTCTGAAACTATGGTCCGTGTCCGTACTTACGAAGTACGGTTCATACTTTTAAATTACGGTTTGTGCGTGTAATAAGATTATTCGTGAAAAAATTGGGTCTCATAATTAACTACAATATTTAGATATTAGTTCTTTAATGATTAGTTCATCCTACAAATATAAATCCGACTTGAACTATATTAATCAAGTCTAAATGACGCAAGCGTGTGAATAATTAACATAACTGTATGAATGTACGGTTCTTAGGATTTGATGATTAATTTATTGAATTAGGGATTTGATTTTCCCTGTGAAGGAAAGTACACCAGGTCCCTCATTCTTATTACATTTTCGTCCGCGGCCTTGCTTTATTTTAACCCTCACATTTCAAAGGTTCTTGAATTATCTGTTACAGGTTAAGAGTAATAAAAATAAATAAAAAATTACTCTCATCTGCAGAATCACACGTGTTGTATACCTGACGTTATACTTTGAGTGGACTGTTGGAGGTGTGAGATTTGACCATGCCTGGATTGCTGATTTAATCTCAATACTTGAATTGATTTCTTTAAGTGTAATATTTACTAAACTATATGCTAGTTTGGGAATCGCTTCCTTGTATTTGTTTTCTTATCATTGTTTCCTGTCTATTTACATCTTCTTGTATCTTGAAACCTGCAAGCAATCTCTACTCTGATTCTTAGTTTGCTTTTGTTTTATCAGGTACACAGCATTTTCAGAGCTGTTACCTCTTCTGGCATTGGGAACTACTCCTTTCTTGAAAGTTGAAAAAATTACACAAGCAATTAACGTAAGCAGTTCAACCATTGACAACTCTGTGATATTGACCAGTCCCTTTGCTAGTTTCTCTTTCAGTGCCTCTGCTAACTTTGATGTTCAAACTCCGTCAAGAATACAGGTATTCCTTTGTTACAGGCATCAGTGTTGATTCTGAAAATAATGAATTACATAACTCTACATTTTTAGTATACTAGATTAGCTGGTGACAAGATGTATCTTTCCAGAACGGACGTGTAAACGCCTTATATGGATGAACTATTGATCTTAATCTAAAAACTATAAAATTTCTAGTCATATATTTTTTCGAGAATACATCGTTAGAACCATTGTTCACCTATCAGGTCTCCATCCAACCTCATTTTGTCTTACTTTTGCATTTGAAGCAACAAGTCACCTTTTTCTCTACAATCAATTTGCCATGTATAACTAGTTACTGCTCAATGTGTTAGATAAGGGCGATTTTGCTGTGAATTGGTATCTGTTGCCTCAAATAGTGCAATAACTTCGAATATTTGTAGTGTGGTTGATTTTATCTCTGGGCAGTAAGCCAGTAACTGTCCATTTTTGCAATATACTAAAAATTTAGTAGGTGACTGGAAGTATCTTTCAAGACTGAACTGCAAAAATGCTCAATACGTGCAACTTTTGATGAATTATTAATATATTAACTAAATTATAACCGATTAAGCTTGTTCATGATAATTCATGGATAGATCTATTTGTTTACCTCTCAGTTTCTCAATCGGCCTTATATTTGGCTTACTTTTACGATTGAAGCCATAATACACCTATGCTTTTTACAATCCCTTTGAGATGTATGACTAGTTATTGCTTAGAGCATTCACAAGTGTCTATCTAAGCTCCTATACATATATAAAATCATATAACTGAGTACAAGATTATAACCCATCAGTCTATGTAAGGAAACATATAGCTTATACATGTTAAGAAAATATAATAAACCTGGACGCAGATGTACAACATTTCTGGCCTTATTTTTATTATTATAATATTTTCGTCAAACAAAACCAGAAAAATCCTTCCATTTTTTGTTACAACCAAAATGTATTTCTCTGTCTAAAATTGAGAGTCATCCTCCCGTTCTTCCCACTCCTTCCTCTCTCTCATAAATATCATTTTACTTATTTCCCATTTCTGAGAAATTTTTTACTACTCTTTTCTAGATCCAACTGTTCCCCTTTTCATGTTCATTTCATTTTTATTCACTCACCACTATAGCCCTTATTTTCCTAAAAGCAAATAAAATTGAATCCCTCAGTTTCATTATTCTTCACCTTCCATCAATACCCTTTATCCATGGTATGAATTTCAACGCACAGATATCAATGATATTGATATTAATTTCTCCAGTCACTCCTTGCCATCATTGGGCAACTTACTTGGATCCGGTTTTAGAGATGATACCGGGATTAATCTCGTTCTATCACGATTTCGTTCATCTAGTACTTGTTGCCGGAGTTGCCATGGCAAGGATTAAACCTGGTTCCGGTCACCGGTAATGGAGGTTGTGAAGTGTTATACAACGGTGGAACATAGATCCAGGGATGGAAGGAAACCAAGGGGAGATAACAAAAAACAAAAAAGAACTGTTAGAATAATCTTTTATTTTTCAATTATACAGATCATTAATTCATTATAAAGACTAATGTGCATCCTAACTAAATATAGCATCTGATGTGAGTTCGCATTGATTTGGAACCCGTGTTTGTTTTGAGTAAGCTTGTTTATTGCAATGCAAATAAATTTGAACAATTGCTGTACAGTTGTGATAATCTTTAACCATTTTCTTCAATATATTGGGCAAACTTGTACAGGTGGAATTTAAAGAAGGGTCGTTCGAACCTCCAGAAATCAAATCAAGCATCGATTTACCTGAAAATGTCAATATTTTTGGACAAACTATTAATCTCTCTCCTGTTCAACAATCTCTCAACCCTCTACAAGATGCAATGGCAACTATAGCTCGCACTATTTCTGGTCAACCTCCTCTGAAAGTACCCATTCCGGGTGAGAGAACTAAATCTTGGCTACTTATTACGTATCTTGACAATGATATGCGTATATCAAGAGGGGATGGTGGCTTATTTGTGCTTGTTAAGGAAGGAAGTTCTCTCCTTGATCAATAAACATTCCTAGACAGCCTACAACTTTTAGAGTGTATATTCATTTATAAAGTCCTATTAACATATTTGTGGTTTATGTAAATCTGTTCTTGTTTTGATTTTTTTGAAAGAATCACTTGAATTTTCCAGAGATAATAAAGGTTTAGTAGCATCTCTTGCTGTGTGGCACTTTGTATCTGCATTTTAAAATGTTACTCAATCAGTCAATCGTGCTTGCTTGGTATTTTTCTTCTGTAATTGAAGATGAGGAGTTTACACGAATCTACCGTTGTGGGGAGTCTCATATTATTTTCGCTTTTCTCAATTTGCGTGAACATGGGATTTTTTTTAACCATGCTTTGATCCACCAATTTAAGGTGTCATTGCTTGTGTATTTACAATAAGCCGCATACAATGTAATGTATTGCCTGCTTGCAGGAAATTATTTTGCTATTTTTTGTATATTAAAAAGTTTATATCATTTTTTTTTTGGAAAAAAAAAAGGTCATATCATGGAAAAACTGATCAATTAGCTGGGATTGAAATTTGTTGAGAAATGTAACGTTTGTTGAAATTTGTTTTCTAGAATCGGTAATGTTTACAGGCAAATTTAGGCGAATACTAAACACTAGAAATTTGAGTCTAAAAGTTGAGAAATGTAAAAAGGGTTAATTATTGTTTGTTTATATTGTTTTGGTTACTTTTAGCAATGATGACTCAACTTTTAACAATTCCGTTTTAATAATCTAAATTTATAGTTTGAGTTGTTTAAGTGACCCGTCGTTATATTTTTTTGGATGAAAAATGTTTTGGAGTTTCAATTTAGTCTGTATAGTTTAAAACTTTACGTTAAACGCTTAAAAATTATAAAAATTACACACTTATATAAAACATTTTAAAATATATACACTTATATAATACATGTTTTTAATTGAGTTGCACAATTATCAAATAAAATAAATATAAGAATCGAGCAACATATGAACTCTATTAGTTGAGATGATATAAATATATATTTACAAGGCTAATGAATTGAAAGGATAATTACTAATAATTTAATTTTAATATATATATATTTTCATTTATTCCCGTATAATTAAATATATAGAATAAAGTCAAAACTTGTTAATAACATCCTATATAAATAAATTTGGATCTAATAAACCCAATTTTGTATGGGTTAAAATCTAATTAGACTTTTATTTTATTTTAGTATAAGACTAATCATTCAAAAAATTCATACGTCTTACATAGCAAAGAAAAGATCGATTCAGCTTATATTTATTAATTTGCAGCACGTTATTTGATAGATTTATATCATTTTTAAATTTGCATGATAAAACTTACTTTTTTTTTTCAATTTTCATATGAAAATGTAACTTCCATTTGATAGTTTTATAAACTTTCATATACAGTAAATGTTTTATATAAGTGCGTAATTTTTATAATTTTTAACCGTTTATCGTAAATTTTTAAATTATACGTACTAAATTGAAACTTTAAAACGATTTTCATCTAAAAAATGTAACGGCGGATCAATAAAATAACCCAAACTTTAAATTTACTTCACTAACAGGATTATTAAAACTTGAGTCCACAATTCTAAAAATGATAAAAACACGTATTACCAAAACCATAATTAACTCAAATGTAAAACTCTAAAAAAAATGTTGCTATATCAGTTTACCACGAATTCATACCCAGAAATTAATCATCATAAATAAGAAATGTAAAACTATGAAGGAAACAAAATATAAGGACGATAAATTCATTGAATCATATCACCGCAATAAATGGATTTAAAGTTCATCCAATAAAAGTAATAAAAACTAAATTGATATAACCTTTGACCAGCCTGTGTCCGTCCCTGTTTATATATTACACCCACAAATCCATAATATAATCAGTACACATAATTTTAATCTTAAGTTTAAACACACAGTTTTTATCGAAATTCAACACCAAAGCAAATGGCACAGGCATCAATATTCGTGATGATTTTCTTCCTGATTATTCTGGTAACAGTATCGGGTAGGTCTAGCTATCTACAACAAATTTAAGATTTGATGGATAAAAACAATGCAAAAGTAATATCATTGTTATCTCGATTTTTTGTTTGTTTTACTTCCCGTAACAAAGTCAAATCAATTTACAAATGACTTTAATTCGTCATAAGAAAATATTACTTCAGCATCAATATATATAAAGAGTCATATATATAAGAGATTAAGAGTTTAGTAATCCAAGGCCCCATTTCTTATATGTTTTCCATAGTACACTATTGGTAGAGATGATAGATGAGCAAATTTAGTCATAATCTTATACATGTTTTTTTTTTTTTTTTTTTTTTACCACAGGTTTTGGAACAAATCACCCATGCAACGATTGCAGGCAATGCGGCGAACTTTGTGGTAATCTAGTGTCAGTTTGCGTTGGGGGCTACTGTGGATGTATTGAACGTGAATTAGTCGGCTTTAATGAAAATTTTTGCAAGATAAAAGAAGATTGTCATCAAGTGTGTCCTTCTTCAACCCCTGACCACCACATTAGCTGCTATTGGGGACATTGTATGTGCTCACCATTCCCTTAAACGTAAGAAAATTTAATAGAGATGTGGGAAAGAAAACATTCAAGAAAGTTTTTTTTTTTATATACAATTAATTTGAAAGGTATTGAGCTAAACAAATGATCTCTTTGGTATTTTATTGTAGTTTCAGTATGCTTTTCTCTGATCTGACAAGTTGCCGATAAGTCATTTGAAGGATATATATGGTTTTTCTAATTTTTGTAAGATGTTTCAACAAAAAATGACGTGGTTATTCCAAATGATAGCGTGTTTAAAGTGTAAAAACTTGGATGATAACAAATGATAGTGAGACTTCATTTTAAACCATAGTGATGTGAAACGAGTTCTTAGGGCTTTAATGAGTGATTTTCTGCGGGTTTAGTAGAGTGTCGGTATATATAGAGAGGGAAAACTCAAACGGAAAGAAGAAATATATTGTTGCGAGTAGCGAGTCAGTATACGCAATTTCAATAATTACCATGGATTAATTTAATTTAATTTAATTTAATAAATTATAACCATATATGTCTTAGTTGATAGTTAGAACAATAAAAGAAAATTCAAATAGAAAAATTACCATATAGAACATATTATCCAATCTCAGTGCATGGTAACCATCATAAAGACATTTGATTACCTTCCTATACAAATTCTAAATGCTCTACGACGAGGGTTATTTATATTACCACAATAATGATTTAATTTGTATACCAAAAAAATGATGATATACGTACATGATATTTTACATAGACTTATATAGAAACTGATTATGAGCCGTTAGATCAATGTATATCAAGGTAGATCAATGACTTACAATCAGTCTTTCCATAAGTCTATGTAAAATAGTTTATGCGTATACCATTACTCATATAAAAAACATGAATGCTATGAGTAATATAACTCCTTATCTTCTACGAAAAAGGCTGTTTCGATCCACCAAGCCGCCCTAGAGAGGGGTTTGGAGGACAAGAATGTTGAAAACTGTTACATTGATAATTTTTTTATTACGAAAAACAAATAATTTTTTTATTACGAAAAACAAAGGACAAGAAAAAAATCTAAAAAAACATCATTAAATATCCAAAATAAAACCATAAAACATCCTGAAAATTGAAAAAAGTCCTTATTTATAAAAAAAAAATCTAGAAAAACACAAAAATAAAAATTATAATAATATAAATTCCGAAAATCAACAAAAAAAATCATAAAATAACATAAAATCCAATAAACAAATCTTAAAAATCCAGAAATAAAAACAAAATCATAAATATTGTACAAATATCCACGAGAAAAAAAAACCAAAAACAAAAACAAGTACTTTAAAATAAACAAAAAAAATGGAAACAAGAAAAAAAAGACCAAAGAAATGAAAATAATTTCAACCAGTGATAAAAACCCTACATAACCAAAAAGTGGACAATTCAAAGAAAAAAAAAACGACAAGTTGTGAAAATGCCAAGAAAAGCTAAAAAATAAACTAAAGTGGAGGATATCCATGTTGAACTGAAGTATGACAACCACCTTAAACTGAATTCTAACCAATTGAACCCAAATTCACTTTTATACTCATTATTAATATTGCCTACTCATGAAGTTAACATTTGAGTACAGTCAGTTCAATAAACTCAATAACAACTCAAATATGAGTTCATTAAACTTTCAAGGAATTACAAAAAAACACATGAAATTCAAAAAAAAAAAAAAAAAGAAAAATCCGATAAATTCGAAAGAAACAAATAAACTACAAAAATGTGAACTTAGTAGAATCCCAAATTGAAATTTATGAAAATGACATTGGAGTGGATAACATCAAAACGACACGTTATTATTATTTTTTAATTTTTTTCCACTGACAAACCAAGTAACCAACTAAATATTGATTCAATGAACTGGAAAACAAGAAAAACTATTTTAGTACATTGATTGATAACACAAAATCAATTCATTTATTTCAAACCTCAGTTCTTTGAACTAAATGATAACCTAAAATTATAATATAGTCAAGTTAATAACTAACCAAATATCAATTTAATCAATTGAATGAAACGAAAGCCATTTAGTGAACTAAATGACAACAATACGAAATCAATTTATTCGGTTTAAACATCAGTTCTATGAGCTGAATGAACTGGATGGGTAACTCAGGAAATGTAGTAACTAAATTTTCTAGTGCAAGCCCATGGCTTATAAAACTATTTCCGGTCTAACGGGTAAGAAAAGTTGACATATATATGTTAGATTTTCAATTGACGCACAACTTTGGTTTAATAATAAAACCAAATACCAACTACTTTATTAGTTAAAGAACAAGTGCACTGCACAATAAAAGCCCCCTAAGTTGACCGAGACCAGCTTGAAACGTTAATGTGGCCAAATAGATAAACCGCCAAATTAGAAAGGATAAAAATATCATTTATCTTATTAAATAAAAAAGTGAGCAAGAGTTTCCCATCACTCACATTTGTCATTTGTATCCTGTACATCTCATTTTTCTGGGATTGTAGTTCAATCAATTATACAACTCATTTTTTTATTATTTTATTAATTTATATATAGAAAGTACAAATAAATAATAGAGAATAAGAAGAAAAATTATTATTTTAATTATAAGAGAATATCTTGATTCCTTTTATTTGAGGAAAAAAAATACATTTAGTTTACTGTATTACCTGTTAACGATTTAGGTACCCGACTATCAAAGTTAACGATTGACGTACTAAACTATCATAATGTTCATAATTCAGGTAGCACCATTAAATTAGTTGGATGAAAGTTAGTTTCACTTTTTATTTTAGTCATATTTTTTGTAACTTGTATAAATTTAACGTCTAATTTTCTGAAATGTCTCATTTTATTATAAATTTAAAAATATATAATTATATCATATATATATATATATATATATGTTATATTAATTGCATATATATATATATGTTATATTAACGTATGTATAAAAATATATATAATATAATGAATGTATACATATTATTGTAAATAATGTAAATTTCAAATGATGTTTGTGTATAAAAAGAAATTATAAATACTTAACAAATATATTTTATTTACAAAAAATAATACTTTTTTGAAAAAAAAGAACAATTTTCTTGTCGTTTTTTCATGAAAGTATTCAAATAGTGATGTGGCCTCAAATAATTTTTGCTCGAATATCATAAATCTAAAACTTACTTTATTTTCGTTTTAGAGAAAGTGTAAAAAAAAATTATAATTTTTTTATTTTAGAAAAAAATAAAAGAAAATCTAATCAAATAATATATTTTTTAAATTAGATACTTATTATGTATGTATATGTATGTGTTTTAGAAACATTATAAATTGTAATGTTTCGAAAAGACATGATTAAATTTATACAAATTATAAATAATATGACCAAAATAAAAAGTGAAACTAAGTTTCATCCAACTAAATTAACGGCAGTATCTGAATTGTGAATATTATGATAATTCAGTACGTCAATTGTTAACTTTGGTAGTTAGATATCTAAATCGTTAAAAACAGATAGTAAAATAAACTAAATGTATTTTTTTCCTATTTGAGATATATTTGAGTTCATTTATATTTAATACTAGTAATCGTGCCTCACGCGTTGCGTGTGTGACGCTCAATGCAATTAAAATATAAAAAATAAGTGTAATTATGATACAAATACGTGGATAATACAAAAAAAAAATAGTATAAAACTTAAAAGACTTAAAAGAATTTTTGGTTGTTAAAGAGAGACACATAGTGTTATTAGTTGTTATTTTTTTTATTTTTTTTTATTTTTTTTATGTGAGCATGGTATTATTGTAATTAATAAAAAAATATAGGAGTATTTTTGGAAAAAATTGGCTAAATTGGGCAGCCTCATTTGGCTTGGGTTGACTTATTATAATAGAATGATAATGAATAAATAAATTGACGCGTGCCCAATTTTAAAGAAACCTTATCGTATTTAATGTAGACCGATGATGTAATAAAACTGATTCGGTTGCCATTCTAATACAATTAAGGGGCAATTAACAAAAACATACTCTACCCCTATTATATTACCAAAAACATATCCTCAAAAGTTAAATTAACAAAAACATACTTATATATACTTATTATTTCTCTAATTCTAATCAAACTATAATCTAACCTATCTCTCTCTAACCGCAACTCCCTCTCTCTAATCGCACATCTATCTCTAACACACGATAATCGTACATATTTCTAACACGTGTCAATCACCCATCTATCTCTAAAAATGATTAAAAACTCACAAAATATGCATATCCTAATTATAAAACGTCATACCCTAATTTTAAAACTTCATACCATAATTTCAAAACTTCATACCCTAATTTCAAAAACTTCATACCCTAATTTCAAAACTTCATACTCTAATTTTAAAATTTTATATCCTAATTTCAAAACTTCATACCCTAATTTTAAAACTCCATACCCTAATTTCAAAACTTCATACCGTACATATGAATTTCTCTCAATATATACATATGTATTCTTCTCTTTTAACTTGAAACCCACAATGTTTACAATAGTCTCAAAACTCAATAAATAGAAAATAATCTCACCAATTCCATATATTTTTTATATATTACGGGATATCAAATAGTGTAATATTTGTGTATTACGTATGTATATATATGTATTTATATGTATATGTATATCTATATAATCTATATGGTGTTCGATAGTGCGGGTTTTCGTGGTGGATGAAGGGAGAGGGATAGAGTGGGATATTAAAAAAAGATACATAGAAGAATGGATGAGAGGTGGATAAAGAGAAAAATTGATGAGAGAGAAGAATGAAGAGAGTAAGATGAGAGAGATAAAGAAAAGAATAAACAACATTAAATTTAAATTTGTTTGGTATGTTTTTGATAGTTAAAGTTGTAAGAGTATGTTTTTTATAATTTACTTTTAAAAGTAATATGTTTTGTTAATTTATCCTACAATTAACGAATCTGATTCCTCAAATAACTAAAAACAATAGAAATGGGGTATATGATGAGAGGAACGAATTGGTCAAATCACTGAAAACAAGAGAAATGGGTTTCATCCCACTTGCAATTAAAAATAAACTAGTTGGGTTAGCCGCCCCAGTAGACTTGAGAAGCCCAATAATTATTTTCTCTTTATAGAATGTGGAGGATATCAAGCCTATATAAAGTGGATACTACATCTTAGAAATGTCATTCGTACAACACCACCACATAAAAACTTCATTATACACTACTAGAGCTCAAATGGCTTTACCCATACAGAATGCACTATTTTTTACATTTTTTCTTATATCCTTGGTCTTAATTCCAACTAATGCCGTCGTTTGTAATGGCGCAACAAACCCCAATATCGGCAAAATCAAAGCCGATCTTCTCAATGACTTAATCGAGCACGCCGTAGCAGCGCTTGGTAATATTTCAAAGCCGTCAAGTAATGGAAGACGCATCACTCTTAGTCTTTACGGCAAGGCTATTTGTGATTATGGGTCTTCAGCCTCTAGCTGTAGATATTGTCTCAACTTTGCTAGAGCTGAACTAAACAAATGCGGGAACGCTGTGGGAGGGCACGTTAATTTGGATGGTTGCTCAATGAGGTATGAAACATACGACTTTTAGGAATGGAGATCATAAAAAGTTTGCTGAAATAATCGTAAAATAGTGCCTCAATTGTTGTAACTCTGTTGTTAACTTGGTTCTTTCTTTTTGTTCCGTTTATATTTCACCGAAAGAGGTCTTTTATGTGTCTTAAAGAAGGCTGGTCTATCACTTCAAGTAATGTAATTGTTGTCATTGTTTATTGGTTTCTTTTTATTTGGGCTTCATATTTTTTTTGTTCTTCATAATGTAATCATCAAGTATTAATCATGTTACGTACTTTTCAATGGCACTAGTTGATTTTCTTTAAAAACGATAGTACATTGCAGCCATATACGCACTCTCCATTGTGACTGGGTAGATTGAAGAAGTTCTTTAATTGATTTCAATATTGTGTTTACCCCTACTTCAACCAAACCAAATATTATGTTTTCGTAAATTTTTTTTTAGCAAGGAACAAGATCTTCATATTATTCCAGCAAAACAAGCCATTAGTTTGGAACAAGTTCCCAAATTTCAACGAAATATAATCACCTCTGCTCAAAAACCTGAACCAGAAATTTATTGGGTATTTATATAGAACAAAAAAAGATTTGTACCTCCTTTTTATATTATCACTTCCTTGAAGGTAAGATAAGATACAATCTCCATTGAAGTCAAGTCCAGACATTACAAGAAAATATTACTTATGACAGAATGAGTATGAGTGCATAATATATTTTTTCAAAAGTCATCTCAAGCGGACATCCGAATCAATTTTTATGAACAAAAGAACATGAACAGTTTATTTATACAAAAATAGTGTCCTACTCTTTTTTCACACAAATAGTGTTCAAAACTACAAAATTCACGATTTAATTAAGAAAAAAAGAATCCTCTTGATCGGACACCGAAGTGATCAATTTTCATGACAAAAAGAAGAAGTGTAACAACCCGATCCTTCGATCAGACCGTCACCATATGCTTACTATCACCAATACTGTCCACTTTGACCCGATTTCGTCATCGTTTATCGGGCCACACGACTTTAAAAGGTTTTGATGATAGTAAACACTACAAAATAATGTTTGATTTAGTGAGAGTCAAAAGCTGTCGCAACCCTGTCGCAAATTTAAAATGTTGTCACAAATCTGTCGCAAATTGACTAAACTGTCACAAAACCGTCACAAAAACCGTCGTTAATAAGCTCGTAACAAAAAATACCGTCACTAATCCCGTCGCTATTTGTGTATTTTTTTGTAGTGAAATAGTGTTTTCTTAGTTTATATACTATACAGGTACTCACATATATAGGCGATGTGTGATAATAATTTCTCTTTACACCGGTATTTTTCTATGAAAATCCGACTTATTACACTCTTCCCCCTTCAGACACGACGTCCTTTCTTCCGGGGGTGGTTCACGCACCATTGCATAGATAGCGGCTCTGATACCAATTGTAACGATCCGGTCCTCCGACCAGACCGTCACCGTCTGCTTACTACCACCAATACTGTCCATTTTGACCCGATTTCGTACTCGCTTGTCGGGCCGCACGGTTTTAAAAGACATTGGTGATAGTAAGTATGGTTTTCTTAGCTTATATAACATATAAGTACTCACATATTTAGGCGATGTGAGATAATATTTTGTCTTTATACCGATATTTTTCTACGAAAATCCGGCTTGAAGTACACATCTTAATATTCAAAACAGTATTGTCATTTTTTCATTAAAAAAATGTCACAATCCAGTTTTGTAAACAAAGGTTGGAATAATTGTTAAAAAAACACACATGTTAAAAAGAAAGTCAATACAATGGACCTTCATGTCATTTTTTGCATTATTTCCGTTCAAAATATAAATTTGTGTCACGTTTTAATTAATCTAGTTGTTGTATTTTAGATTCGGTGGTCTATTTTGTAACTATTTAAAAGTCCACGTGGTAAATCTTAAAAAATATAGTAAATAAGTCTTCGGAAATTGAAATATTGGTTCATTGTTTTTTCCGACGAGACTAGTTTTTATTTACATCGCCCCCGGTTACACCACCGTTATAATCATCTTCTAGCCTATGGGGATTTTAGCCTTGATGGAGGAAAGGACTTTTGAGCTTAAAACTAGGGTGGCTTATCATGTCAAATGGTGACATAGTGAGAGAGATATGTTTCTCAATATTTCAGTTACAATGATAATTTATTTGGTAGCTATCTCCATGTTTACAGAAAATCTAAACTTGTAACACTGAAATGACGAAGATAAACATGACACACAAAAAGAGAGAGAGATTGTCGCCGTCTGGTGGTGGTTTGCCGGTGCTTTGGAGATGGTGATGGTCTTTCTATGACAAGGGAGATGGTATGAACTTTAGTCTATTTTTAGAGAGAGAAATTGATCGGGAAAAATAAACAAAAATAGATTTAGATCTTAAACCCCAATTATGTATGGATTTTATACCTAAAAGTTAATCTCCGAATCGTAGCTCCTTAAAACCCAAAATACTTTAGAGAACAACTAATACCTTTCTTATTTTTCTTAACCTAATTAAGAACAACACGGACGTGTCAATGTCACTGACAGATGAAAGCCGCCCAGGTTGACTGAGAAGCGGTAGACCTAAAACGTTTATGCAGCAAAATGGATAAACCACCAAATTAGAAAGGCATATGAAATAACTAAATGCATTACTACTTTCAGATGTAGCAACAGTAAGTAAATCTCAGCTACAATTGAAATTAAATAAATTTAGTTTTCAATTGTAACTAAACTGAATCTTTGTATATAAGTTTAAAAACATACAAACGTACTTGATAAATAAAAATTGAACACAGTAGGTTTGATGACGGAGTTCGACCCAATTTACTTCTTTCGAGTTTTTGCTCATATTAGAATATTGATAAAATTTACAATGAATATCTGAGACTTACAAAACATAAGAATCACTCACATTTTAAGCCTATATTGCTATTGTTACCACTGCTTTCAACTATCCTATTCAAGATGGTCTCCCATCGTATTTTAATCTCTCTAGCAATAATATAGTATTTTAAGAAAATAAACTTTCAAGTTATGAATACATAAACCTAGGAAACAGTCACCTTATATGACTCGTTCACAACTCATTTGCATAAAAATATATCAAATGGATAAAAAAATTTATTTTTTAATTAATATTTAAATTTAGATTAGGCCCTCATATGCTTCTATATTTTTATTTGAGTTTGTAATGTGCTGTACAATTTGTTTTTAAGAGACAATTAACATAAATATACCCTACACCTATAAAAAAAAAATACCCTACACCTATTATAATAACAAAAATATACCATCAAAAGTTAAATTATAAAAAATATACATTCAATTAATAATTAATAAAAAATCTCATTCATCCCTCCCTGTGTCTTTTCTCTCTCTCTCATCCTCTCTCGCTATCTCTCCGATCTCTCTCTTTCTCGCTATTTCCGATCTCTTCTCCTTACTTTCTCTTTCCGATATCTCTCTCCTCCTTGCTTTCTCTTTCCGATCTTTCTCTCCTCCTCCCGCTCTCTATTTTCGATGGAGATTTAGACGGAGACATCCGTCGAAGTGTGCGTCGAGGGTATAGAGCGAGATCGAAAACTCGAGATTAATATCGACAAAGATGAGATCGTCGAAAGAGAGGCCCATCACGACGACATGATAGTTTGAGATCGGAGAACGGACAATGGTTGAATTTGTTAGCTAGTGTATAAGTTTGAAAAATAAGTGTATAAAGTCTGTGAATTGAGTGTATGGAGTTAAAAATTATGGATATAAATTATTTAAATAATTATACGAATTCTGTAAATTGGGGTATT
Source organism: Primula vulgaris (assembly GCA_963920805.1). Classification (NCBI taxonomy): domain Eukaryota; kingdom Viridiplantae; phylum Streptophyta; class Magnoliopsida; order Ericales; family Primulaceae; genus Primula; species Primula vulgaris. The sequence continues at coordinate 17,236,148 of OY987212.1, forward strand.
AACTTTACGAATTAGGGTATGAACTTTTAAAATAGTGATATGAACTTTTCAAATAAGGGTACGAAAATATACAAATCAGGGTATGAACTTTTAAAATAAAGGTATGAACTTTTGGAAAAGGGTATGAAATATACAAATTAGGGTATGAACTTTTGAGTATATTTTTGTTAATTAGAAAGTGTTGGGTATGTTTTTCTTAATTTAGTTTCAAAAGTAGTATATTTTGTTAATTTATCCTTCATGTGTTATGATCTAATGGTGGTTAAGATGATTGTACTATAAACACTCAAATAAAATAAGATAACTGTTTCAAAGAGACACTCCCATAAACCAAACCTTATGGCTGAATATGCATTTTATACCATGCTTACAAACATAGTAACGCAATATATTTAGTAACAAACTTTCTAAGTTTAGTTTCAACTGATTGATTACTCAATCTTTTAATTCTTCAATCTTTTACTTTAGTGAATGAATCTTTACAAAGCAATCTTCATTCAATTTTCTGATATCCTACACGTTTGCATGAAATCATTTCTTGATCAACAAACTGTATTTCATCAGAATCTTTGACCTGTCTGTCAAGATATTTCAGTTGTATAAGTTAGTTACAATCGAAAGTGTAACTCATAAAAGATTTATTAATAACATAATGAATATATAACTAAGTAAATACTAAGTGTTGTTTAACAAAATAATAATAACAACCAGAAATTATTAGACACTATAAAATAGGTTATAATAGTATATAATTACAAATTATTAATTAGAAAAAGACTACCCTGACCCTAGGCATGACAATTTTCTGTCTTTTATAATATGTATCTATTCATACCTCACTTTTTGCAGTATACCATAATTTTTGTTTCTTAACCGAATGTCGAGAAGAAACCACTTCTACCTTTTCTATTACAGTAAAATGAAATTTGCTTCACAAGTTCTTCCAAGAGAAAAAACGACAAAAACGAACCAAGAAAATGAGATATGAGAAAGGTTAGAGCGTCTACATTCGCCTGATTAGCTCACAAGTTTGTGTCATGAATATTAAAAGCCGGTCTCAAAAAGTGATGAGTTTGCTTTTACTTAACTCAAGAAAACCTGCACAATTTTAGCCTATAACTAGAAAAGATCAATAAACAGCGCCATAACGTGTCAATAATTAAAAAAACACGTCTCAAACCTATTTGTTTGACATTTAATTAAGAAAAAAAACTTTACATTTATTTCACAACTTGATACAAACACATGCAAGATCAATTTAGTCCGCCACTCTATTATAGCCAAAATTCCACAATTACAATTATGTGCTAAAATAATTAATTTTAATACAGATAATTAAAGGCGATTTGTTTTGTTAAACAAACTCTGAGATTAAAACCATGTGAATAGTTATTATACATAATGATCAAAACCTATTTTTGTTTATATAAGTTGGTGGGGGATACCCCACTATTTCATTAATAATAACGAATGGTCGAATTGACCTTATTACAGCACAAATCAAATTGAAAACAATAAAAAAACTTACAAGAATTATAGTTAGTGCTAAAGAAATAAAATAATATGCCGTCCTTTGCAACACTTATAATTTTGTTCCAGATTTTCCACGTATTGTGGCAACATATGTTGATACCGTCATTTTTTGACGAAACCTTTTAGAATTATGAGAGAAACTTCTCATCGATTAAATGACTGGTAATCTTGAATTGCTAATTTGCCTCGTCTAGAGGAGGGCAACATAATGTCTTAAATATTGAAAAATGCAAAATAAGCTGTATCGGAGTATGAACACACTAATTAACCCGATCTAAAAGTTCATACTAAATATTATGATACAAAAGCATCTCAAAAATACCCAATTTATCGAAAGAGATATTGACGAATTTATCCAAAATAGGATTTACAGTTGTTGGCCCATGCGGCTAAAAGTTAAAAGGAGGTGAATAATGTTTTTAGCGTTTTTCGCAGAATTGAATTTCTAAACACAACTAACAACCCAACTAACGTGATTATGCTACGCAATCGGTAAACTTGAGAAATAATAATCAATATTAAAATTAAACCATTCACAAAAACAATAATATAGATGCGGAAATTAAATAGTAGGAATGACACGACATCACGATATATAGAGGTTCGGCAAACCCGCCTAGTCCTCTTTCCGAAATTGCTTTACCGTGCATTATCACTATAATCTTCTTCCCAATATTACAAATTTTACCGAGCTAATCAATCGATTTGCTCACCCTCTATCCGAGGTTACAATCTTGATTCAAGTGAAAGAGTACTCAAACCCGAGCTTAATAGCTCCCCTCAAATCTTAATTATACCTGAATGTTTAACCTAGAGCTTTAAGTCCTAAATCGACTTTTAAGCCTTTACCCAATCACTCTCTCAAGTATGACCTTATAATTTACTTTTTACAAATTTATCGAATAATAAAACAATACTTACAAGTTGATTGCTTCTAAATAAACTAATTTGTAAGATTTGATGATATTTAATCTTGATTTGAGCTTAAATCACTTTCTCATCAATTTTCCTCTTTTTGCTCAACAATGATGATATGGAGTATTTGTAATTGAGTGAGTTTGAGTAAGATGTATTGTTTGATGTTGAATAGTGTTAAAAAAATGTTTAGAGAGTGAGAAAGATGAGTATATAGGTGAAATTGGGATTTATTTCCGTTAGACATGCAAATCGAGGCAAATTCAGAATTTTGCATCAGTGGGCCGATCGATCGGCCACCACCCCCGATTGATCGGCTAAGCCCACTATAATTTGTGGTTATTAGGCCGATTGATCGGCCTATAGCCCCGATCGGATTTCCTGACGGCGTGTTTTTTCCGGCCTTTTGAAACATTCGTAACTTGCTCGTCCGAACTCCGAATCGACATTCGTTTAAACCGTTGGCTTTGTTATTGAATACGCTATCGTTCTAAGTACTGGAAGTATACTTTTTATCTTTATGTATGTATAGATGCATTTACATTTTTTCTAATAAAATTTAAGGTTTTAGGGTCGGGGCTTATAACATTTAATGAAATACTAGTGAAAACACTTCAACAATGCTTTAACGTTTGAAAACATTGATCATGGGTCATACATTATCAGTTTATCTCATCGGACATGTAAAATGCTCCACTACCACCATTACGTAATGTTTGAAAACATTGATCATGGGTCATGCATTATCACATTGGACATCTTAAATGCTTAACTACCACCATTACGTAAATCGTAATGTCATACGTTAATATTTACTATCTCTAGCAACCATTTTGCCACCCAACATGACACTCATATGAATTAAATTCTAGTAATAGATTTTGTCATTCTCGTACGTTCACCGCTTAGTATCTAGGTGGGGTTTCAATACATTAAATTTCTACCGTATTTTAATAGAACTATTGAGTCCGATGTGGGCTGTAAATACAATTTCAACAAAAAGCATGAATATAAGTTATAGCTACGAGAAATTAACCAATACAATGTAGATGCTTCAAGCCACCCCAATGGATAAGATAACACTTATCTACGTGTTGTCAGACCATCCCCCTTTTCGGATACCATGGAAACAGTTAGCCACCATAATGGACTCCAAAATTAAGCGTAACAATTTATATTCTTTTTTATGGATTGTGGAGAATCTCAAACCTATATATAATGGGTACCATCTTGGAGTTATCATCACCACAAAATCATCTCTCTAAAAATAAATACTACTAGAGATAAAATGGCTTCTCTAATGCAAAATACACTTGTTACATTTACCCTCATAGCCTTGGTTTTAACTCCAACTAGTGCTCTTATTTGTAATGGCGCAACTAACTCCAATATTGGAGGTGTCAAAGGAACACTTCTCAATGACTTGATCAATGACGCAGTAGCAAGGAGTAATCATGTTTCAAAGTTGTCAAGGACCGGAAGTGGTATCACTCTTCACGGCCTTGCTACTTGTGATAATGGTTCTTCAGCCTATAACTGTAGAAACTGCCTCAACTCTGCTAGAGGTGAAGTAAACAGATGCGGCAACGCAGTGGGAGGGCAAGCTAATATTGCCGGTTGCACCATTAGGTACGAAACTTACTACTTTTAGTAATATGGCGATCCAAAAAAAAAAGTTTGCTGGTACTGATCGAAAGGGTGTACATTGATACACTGTCTCAACTGTTGTAACGTTGTTGTTGTTGTTTCTTTCTGTTCCGTTTTTTTTTCACTTAGAGAGCTCACGTTCTGCTCACTATTTGAGAAAAATCAATAATGTATTGTAATAAAAGATTCGGAGACTCTAGAATGTAATTATTTTGGAGTTTATGTAATCTGATAAGGTTGTTAATGTAGTGATAAAAATTGTCGTTCGTCTTTATATATTCCCTTAATTTTGAATTTCACTTGTTATTTTTTCTCTAAATTGTACGCATGTGACATGTCAACTTTACACGACACTATTACTATATTCTGTTTAACAAAGTTTGGAACTGCTAGCTATATACGCGTATTATAGATTGTGATATGGTAAGTAAGATCCAAATCGTTCTTTGGGATCATTGTTATGTAACCAAATATTTTATTTTCTTCAAGAATAATTCGACAAGTAACTAGAGCACAAAAAAATGTCTCTAAACAACGACCTCACAAAAAGGGTCCTTTTGCTTATTCATTAATGGAAGAATATGAGCGCGCTATTTTGAGCCACAAGCGTAAAAAGTGAGATTTACAAGGTTGTAACATTTGCATTTGCATTTGCAAAAATATAAGGGAATATACATTTAGTTGTTTTTAACTTGCATGTAAGCGTCTGGACAGAATTGGCATGAATTATATTTTTATATTTATAGGCAAGTTTTTTTACACGAAAAAGCGCTTTATTTGATGCTACGTTATTAGCGTTTTTTAACGTATATCTTGAGAAAAGGCTATGTTAACGATAAAACTTCTTAAAACATTGCTCGGCGAGGACCGGGTTCATATGAGGAAAAACTAGGTACTTTCTTTCTTAAAGGAAGCTAGCCTTACAAAATCCAGAACCTTTTCTTAAACTAATTAGATTTTAGGGAGCAGAACAAACGTAAATAACCCAAAATCATCACAAAATTATTACAAAATAATAAAATGCAAACAAAGTGATTATTTTTCAAGAAACTACATTTTGAGGGAACACAAATCATGACAAAATCACAAAAAACTTATAAATCATAAAAACCCACAAATTTTATAAAATCAATAAAATAGTGTCACGCGAAAGTGCTTGTACCCCCGCGACACTGTTTTCACAATAAGCACTGTTTTATTTTTGGGACACCGTTTAGGTAAGACACTTTCCCTCCCTAATACTCTTATTTAAGGATCTTTTCTTTTCTTCAGGACAACGATTTTTATTTTTTAAATAAGCATGCTCATTATTATTAAAATAACGGACGAAAGTACAAAGTTCAGTGTTCCTGGAACAAACTCTAAGAGGCTAATTAAAATAGAATAATACAAAGTCACAAATGCCACCCAGAAGTTCGATAACTCATAAAACCCTCTATGATAAATTGATAATCTACCCTACAAATTGTTCAAAATACATCAAAAAACGTAATATAACGATATAAAATGCACCAACTCTCGAAAAAGAAACACTGAAATTTTATCAATAACGTCAATCGAAATTAGATCAAAAGAGACAGAAGGGCGCCTTAAAGAACCCAATACAGACTGGATCAAAAAAAAATTCATCGGAGTGCCAGCACATTAATAAAACTGATCTAAACTGACCAATCATGTTATAAATTCCAAACGTAACCACTTCGTGCACAATTAATCCAAACTAACCAACTAACTGAAACATGACAAGCTCCGTCAATACTCAGAAATTCAATAGTCGAGATAAACCCATATCATGTAAAACGTCATAACGAGTATAATAAACTAAATGCACGAATTTGATACATAGACAAAACGGCCCTACTCGGTATAAACAAAATTTGCAAACCCCTATGAAGGTCTAAGATACAGAGGACATACCAAACCACGAGTCTACAGATAGAGAGATCTCCAAAAGTATTCTACCAGGTCTAGCTCTGAAGTATCGATCGAGATGCCAACATACTAAAATAACTCGATCACTCAAGCCTACGGGATAGAAAAACCCAATGAATAGCTCACGTCTCTAACCAAAACCATGGTGCCTTTACCTGTTTCGAATCTAGCCGATATGTCAAATACAAAAATGCTATAATCAAATAAGGCAACCTTCGATCTCAAATGCAAAAATGCTATAATCAAATAAGGCAACCTTCGATCTCAATCAAATCCTAAAAGGAAAAGAAACCATAGAGGATGTGAGGGATAATAAACATGTGATAAAGAGGTTAAAAAGGATAAAAAATAGTGAAGGGGTACGAGTAGAAATCGGAAGAGCAAATAAACGATAAGGACGGAGATAAGAAGAAGAGTGGAATAGGGGATGAGAAACGTAGATGGAAATAGTGGATGGGCAGCATTGATGTAACACACTCAAAATTCTATAATTAATATTATGAAGATCATGTTTATTCGTATCCAACTTTTATTATAACTCTCTTTTTCATTAATTTAGATTAAAGTTCTGTTATCATTAATTAGAAAAATAAAAGCGTTCCTCACAATTGAGGTGAGGAGGTGGGGATGATGGCCCACAGCAGGAGGTGGGCCGGAGAGGTGGCGGAGCGCCACCTTCTGTCTTAGGTGGGCTAAGCGGCGGATATGGGTTCTTTACAGAAGGGGGTAGAGAGAGAAAGCGATGATATAATTCTTCTTAACACATGATTGAATAAATCTTTTAAAAAATGATTTCAAATTTTTTATCTAAGTCGGGGATTTGTGTTATTTTTTATGAAAAAAAAAGAAAAGTAGTTCCTTAATTCAAAATTAGTGTCCTAATGGTTTTCAAACAAATATGGATAAACCTAGTTTTGTAAATTGGATTTGATACGTATCTACAAAATACACGATTTTAGAAAGAAAAAAATAAGCATTTGGATCAAAGTTTTTATGCCCCATTATTGAGGACCTCGCTAGCTTGTTCGTTCCGAAATGTGTTGATCGCACTGCCCCCTTATTGGCGCGGAGGAACAATTGGATCATTCGGGGGAGGTGGAGTGGGTAAAACAGTACCAATTACAAAATTGATCGTTAATAATATTGCCCCGAGAGACTCACTAATGATTTACCGTATTTAGAAGCCCATTCTTTCTAGAACACTGAAAGAAACCTGAAAAACGGGCAATGGGAACGATAGAACCCATGAATGATAAGATTTTATTGAAACCTAATCCTAACCCAGACGACTGTTACCAAACACCCGAGTCAATTTTCATGACCAAAAGAAAGATGACAAATTTAAAAGATTCAAAACGATGTCTTGCTGTTTTCACATAAAAAGTGTCCAAACTTGTTTTGTAAATTGGTTTTGATAGATCTCTATTGAATAAATAGTTTTCAAAAAAATAAATTATCTCAATTGGACACCCGAGCCATTTTTTCTTACATTTCTAATTTGAAATGTAGACTTTAGTGTCAAGTTTCAAAAACGGAAGTTGTTGTATTTTAAATTCAGTGGGGAATTTTGATAATTATTTTAAAGAACAGGAGGTAAATCTTTTGAAAAATAAGTTTTCTGAAATTACAAAACCGGTCCATTGTTTTCTCCAACTAAACTAGTGTTCCATTTATACCACTGGCGCTGCCCCTGATAACATCACCTCTGACCCGGCTGCGTTCTGGCTTGTGTTGGGGATGGGAATTTTAAACTTAATTTTAAGGTGCTAATCATGTCAAATTATTAAATAGCCATAGACACGGGGCTGTTTTTTTGACCGCCCAAATTGATTTTGTGAGACCCGCAGTTACGTTTTTGACAACGAGTTTAATAAAACGTGGATACAAGATTTCAAGTCAACGTCACATTTTTTTTTTTTTTAATTCATTCAATCCAATTTTATTACAAAATAAATAACTGTAACACCACTTCATTACACTTCATTTATCTATAAAATAAATAAATTTATCCACTCTATCACACTATTAATTAATACATTCTCATGCTTTTTTTTCCACTCAAACTAAATACAAAATTAAAATATTTTATAATCATAATATTATATCAAATTAACACTTTCAAGTAATTTATATTTTACACTTTTTTATTTATTAATTTTGTTATTTCCGAGTAAATAATTAAATTGTCTCCAAAACCCTACATGTCATTATTTTCTTCCGTGATTTCAAATAGTACGTCGGTGATTTTTTAAATTCGTGATTTGAAAAATCACTGACGTACTATTTGAAATCACGGAAGAAAATAATGACGTGTATGGTTTTTGGAGACAATTTAATTATTTACTCGGAAGTAACAAAATTAATAAATAAAAAAATGCAAAATATAAATTACTTGAAAGTGTTAACTTGATATAATATTTTAAAATATTTACTCAGAGGTAGAATGAATTGGTGTTAGGGTTATTTATTTTGTAATGGAATGGAGTTGAAATCACGGACGTACTATTTAAAATCAAATCAAACACGAATTTAAAAAATCACGGACGTACTATTTGAAATCACGGAAGAAAATAATGACGTGTAGGGTTTTTGGAGACAATTTAATTATTTACTCGGAAGTAACAAAAGTAATAAATAAAAAAGTGCAAAATATAAATTATTTGAAAGTGTTAACTTGATATAATATTATGATTATAAAATATTTTAATTTTGTATTTAGTTTGAGTGGAAAAAAAAGCAGGGAAATGTATTAATTAATAGTGTTATAGAGTGGGTAAATTTATTTATTTTGTAGATAAATGAAGTGGTGTTAAAATTATTTATTTTATAATAAAATTGGGTGTAATGAATTAAAAAAATAAAAATAAAAAATAAGATACGACGTTGACTTGAAATATTTTATCCACATTTTATTAAACTGGTTCTTAAAAAAAATAATTCCCGGTCTCACAAAATCAATTTGAGCGGTCAAAAAAGACAGTCCCATAGACACATTCTTTGCTATATTTCGATTACAGTGAGAATTTATTTGGTAGATGCGGACCAATTATATTTGAAGTTTTTTTGAATTTTCTATAAAAAAAAAAAATGGTTTTTTTTCCTCCATGTTTTTACATTTTTTTTTTTATAATTTTTGATCAACGTCGGAATCCGGTCAATGATATTGATCAAACTTTTGTTGAGCCAAATGTTTGAGGCCAAATGTATTGTACATATGTGTTTTTGTTAATTATGAGCAATGGTACTAAACTCTAATTAAGTATTTTGAAGTAGTAACGTCACTTAAATAACCATTTTTAAATGGTATCGGCCAAAAACACACCGTAATACTTGTATAAACGTGTTATTTTAATTAATGATAAGTCTGATTAATTTACCGGAAAAAAACATAGATAAATATTATAAATTATGTTAAACTTAATGTAACGATGTATGTGTTTTTGTATTGCAGTGTCATTTATTACTATAATAGTTCAAATTGGTTAAGACGGACCTAAATAAAATGTAATAGAACAATTTAGATTTTATTGTAAATAATGGATTGTTCATTAGTATAAGAGTTACATATCATTTAGTATGAGCATTTGGTCTTTTGTATGTTACAACCTTTGAGTTTCTTGTCATTAACATTTAGCTTGTAACCTCCAAACCTCTAACGTATATAAAGAGTTTATGACTATGGAGTTTGGGACACCTACAATATACTTAAATAGATATGTTTTGGCCCTAATTATTTCTCTCTCTCTTACATATGTTATTGAGCTAATTTGGCGTAAAACACGTTATCGGCACTTTTCTCAAAAAAACAGTAAAATAAAATAAAATTTAGAGCATTCAAATACAAGGTAGAAGAAATTTTGGGTATAAACCTTGGAGAATTATTGGGTATAAAACTTTTGAAATTTTTGGGTAAAAATTTGTTCTATCGGTCTTCATCAATATACGTGTGAAAGGTGCACAAATTTATATCTCTTTATTTGTCATAACACTACTAATTGCATGAAAAAGGATAATTCGTAGTTTACTAACATATTAAAAACCGTAAATAATATTATTCATAATTGATTAGTGTAATCTACAAATGTAAAATAGTGGTATGTTCTAAATTATTCATGTAAAGAGTAGCTTTTTATGTATGTGGAACTTGTATGAATAAATATACCGCCATGTTATGCTATAAATTTATGGTCTTATTCTAGCCAAAGGCAATTTTTTTTTGTTTCGTAGTGATTGATTGTATAGTAACAATTCTTACAATTGAAATTGTATTAGAAATTGCATGATTAATCAAGAATAAAACCGAAAATTTCATGTTTAGAATCTATATCACATGATAGATGATTTATTTTGATAAACAATGGCTATTATAACCCATGTATATCACTTATAAAACAAGTTAAAACTTGTATGTGAATCTATCCGACCAAAACTGTCACTTTTAGAACACTATAGGACCATTGTGAAATTTTCTGAAACATAGGACCATCGCTGTAATTATCTTAAACTACTGGATTTTCTCTGTAAATTAGCTAAAACTGAATATAGTTTCTCTTATTTACACCCGTAGTACCCGTAGTTCTCCCTTTTACACAAAAACAGTATATATGTATTAATTTGCTCATGTTTGGTCCAAATTACACATAGTCATGTTTTAAAAAAAACAGAAATTGCATGTTTTAATGATAAATACAAATACTAATTAGTTTCTGAAACATGTAACTTAAATCATTATTTATGGAATATTATAATTACTATTTGTGTGGCATGAATTTGTAACATTAAGATATTTAATGGCTAGTAATTAAATACTTAGAGTTATAAAATAAAATAAAAATTATAACTTAGGTTACTAGTATATAGTAATTAATGTTTAAGGGTAGTAACAAATGTAAGTTACATGTGTAAATCCCTTTTTTTTTTTTTGTAACTCCAAATCATGTATTAATGTAGGATGATTAAATGTACATTATCATAAAATTGATCTATCCCGCATGTTAATTTTGCTAATATATGATATTGTTAAGGTGTAAATATGTGTGATGAATTGTACTTAATATTCGATAGGATTGTATCTTAGAATTTGATTAAATTGAGAACACCTATGCGAACACCCTCATATTAGTTACGGTTAAAATAAATTTTATCCTGCATGGAATAAGATTTTGGTAATACATGCGTGAATCTGTATATGATTGTTATACATGGCTTGTTAAATTAAATGTGATTGAATTTTTTTAAGCCTATTTCTATTTAACGAATTGAATATGTGAGCTTAAATTTTTTTTGTGAAAAAAATTTGCGAAACCGGTATATATTCACATTTAAGTTGAAATAATTATGAATCTTTCCCAAATAGGCTCACCTATTCACATTTCACATTTCACATTTGGGAAACTACTGCTACAAAGTCATGTCGTTTGGGCTACGCAACGCAGGAGTTACCTACCAAAGGATGATAACAAATGTATGTCAAAAACACATTGGGAAAATAATGGAGGTCTATATCGATGACATGGCCATAAAAAGCGAAAAGGCCAAATCGCACCTGCAAGACATCAAAGACGTATTCCAAACTTTGGGCAACCATAAGCTAAAGCTCAACGCAATCAAATACGCTTTCGACATCAGTAGGGGGAAATTTTTGGGGCACATGGTCAGCCAAAGGGGAATAAAAGCAAATCTCGATCAAATAACGGCTCTACGAAACCTAGCAGCACCCAAGAACAAAAAGCAAGTGCAGGAACTCACGGGAATGATGGCCATACTAAGCAGATTTATCAGTCGATCCGCGGATAAGGGACATCCATTTTTTGAAATGCTCAAAAAGGATAAGAAATTCGTGTCCTGAATGCGAAGCTTCATTCAACAACCTAAATGAGTACCTAAGGACACTGCCACTGCTCCTAAGGCCGAACAAATGAGATATTCTAGCATGTTACCTAGCAGTATCAGCAACAGCCGTGAGCGCAGTTATCCTCAGAGAGGAAGGTCGAGAACAATTCCCGATATACTTCGTAAGTAAAACTCTGGTTGAAGCCGAAACATGATATCTGCCGTTGGAAAAGCTATGCCTTGCATTGGTCGTTGCAACAAGAAAACTACCACACTACTTTATCGCACACCAAGTCCAGGTTTACACTAAGTTCCACATCAAAGAGTCCCTCAGGCGAACGGACATAAACGGACGGGTGGCGGCATGGGGGGTCGAGCTATCCCAATTTCATATAGACTTCGCACTTCGGCATGCCATCAAGGGGCAAGTGTTGGCAGACTTCATAGCAGAATTTACCGAAGGACATGACGAACCAACGACCATATCACCACAATCGAATTGGCAGATACATGTCGATGGGTCAGCCACTAAAGACGGATCGGGAGCAGGAATCGTCCTCAAATCTAGTGAGGGCGTAGTCATAGAAAAAAGAATAAAACTGGGCTTCCGAGCTACCAACAATGAAGCCGAGTACGAATCTATGATAAACGGTATGCTCATTGCACAGACGCTCGGATGCACCCACTTAATCGCTAGCTCAGACTCCATGCTGGTCGTCAATCAATCCATCGGGGAGTACCAAGCCAAAGACGACCGGATGATCCTTTACCAAGAAAATTTCCAAAGTTTAATGGCCAATTTCGAGAAGTCTGAGTTAATACGAATCAACCGCACTGAAAATGAGCACGCCGGCGCATTAGCCACCCTAGCTTCGACCCTAACTTTAGCACATACCCGGTCAATCACAGTGGAAATATTGGAAACACCGAGCATTACCAGAAGGGTAGACCGAGTAATGTCAATACAGTATGAGCTAGGGTGGATGGACGAAATGGTTCAATATCAAAGAAACGGAACACTCCCGGCAGACAAAATAAAAGCACTCAAGATAACAAGAAAGGCTCCCAAGTTTTGGCTATCCGAACAAGACAAATTGTATAAGTCATGTGAATTGTACCGAGGACCACACCTGTTGTGCGTCCGCACAGAACAGCAACAACAAATCTTAGAAGAAATCCACGAAAGATCATGCGGAGCACACATCAAAGGAAGGTCCCTCGCTAACAAGACAATCACACAAGGATATTGGTGGCCATATATCAAAAGAGATGCTGACGTATACGTCCAAAGGTGTGACAAGTTCTAAAGATTCGCTAAAATACCTCGGCTCCCATCATCTATGATGACCCCGGTACCGGCACCATGGCCATTTGCACAATGGGAATTGATTTAGTCGGGAAGCTTCCCAAAGCACCGGGCAATGTTGAATACTTAATTGTAGCAACAGATTATTTCACCAAATGGGTAGAAGCTAAACCACTCAGACAAATCAAAGCCCATAACATCAAACAATTTATTTGGGAACATATCATAACAAGATTCGGAATACCATACGCCATCGTTGCAGACAACGGAAGTTCAAAGACGCCAAATTACAGCTTTGGTACGAAGAACTAGGTATACATAAGTTTTACTCGACTCCAACCTATCCACAGGGGAATGGACATGCCGAGGTATCAAACCGAACTATCCTAGATGGCATCAAGACAAGCCTTGAAAAAGCAAAAGGGAAATGGCCAGAGCGGCTCCTCAACGTTTTGTGGTCATGCCGAACTACGCCCAAAACGGGCACAAAAGAAACCCCATTTAGCCTAGCATACGGCGTAGAGACCGTCATACCCACAGAAGTCGTCCTGCCCACTCTCCGAACATCATTAGTCGAACAAGGAACAAATGAAGAACGAATGAGTGAAGAGCTCGACATGCTAGACGAAAAACGTGAAATATCAGCCCTCACCCTGGCAAAATACCAACAGAGCATAAAACAAACCTATGATAAGAGGGTGAAGGGATCCAAAGAATTCAAAGTAGAAGAACTGGTGCTATGACGAGTAACTGCCTATACAAGAAACGAGATACACGGCAAACTCAAACCCAACTGGGAAGGACCGTATGAAATCATCAAGAGAACAAGCCCAGTTTCTTACAAAATCAAAAGCGTTCTGTTCGACAATAGCAGAGGAGAAAGAAATTCTTGGAACGTAGCTAATCTTAAGAAGTACTACCTGTAAACTAGTTTAACGCTACAGGTAATACCTTACCTCTTTCTTTGTAATGAAATTTTCTTTTTAAATAAATAAAGTGAGTTTTTATTAACATATCTAAGAAAAATAAAGTCCTCCAACGAACCGGAGACATGTCCAAGAACAAGAGAAAGTCCTCCAATGAACCGGAGCCAACATGATTTAATTCCCGAACAAGTCTTTCAACGAACCGAAGGCATGTCTAAGAAAAGGAAAAAGAAAAAGAACAAGTCCTCCAACGAACCGGAGACAACAAGGTTTAAGTCCCGAACAAGTCCTCAACGAACCGAAGGCATGTTTAAGAAAAATAAATAGAGGAAGAAAAAGTCCTCCAACGAACCGGAGGCAACATGGTTTAAGTCCCGAACAAGTCCTTCAACGAACCAAAGACATGTCTAAAAAAAAGAGGAAGAAAAAGTCCTCCAACGAACCGGAGGCAACAAGGTTTAAGTCCCGAACAAGTACTTCAACGAACCGAATGCATGTCTAAGAAAAAGAAAAAGAAACAAGTCCTCCAACGAACCGGATGCAACATGGTTTAAGTCTTGAACAAGTCCTTCAATGAACCGAAGGCATGTCTAAGAAAAGGAAAAAGAAAAAGAACAAGTCCTCCAACGAACCGGAGGCAACAGGGTTTAAGTCCCGAACAAGTACTCCAACAAACCGGAGGCAACAGGGTTTAAGTCCCGAACAAGTCCTCCAATGAATCGGAGGCACATACACAGGTGTATCAATCCTTACAAGTCGAAGGGTCAAACAAGAATACTAAGTGATTTGAGCCCACATTACGGAGGCAACAACATTCCAAACACAGCAAACGACAAAGAAAATCAATACGACAGATGAAATACCAATACGGAAATAAGAAGATACAATCCATGAGTATATAAATAAAGCAAATGATACTAGCCCACGTTACGGAGGCAACAATGTTCTGCAAATAAAAAAGGAACAAAACAGCTCAAGACAAAGAGATACTACATGATGAGTACGATGAAACATGACTAAGCACATCCTCTTCGTCATCCGTCGCAGTGTCCTCATCAGTATCATCACCCTCAAAAGGCTCATGAGGAAGAAGGGAGTCGAAATTGGTCGTACGGGCCCCGACGCGACTCACTACTTCAAGTCGAACTACGAACTCCATTCCATTCGCTTGCTCATATGCAGCAGAAGCATTCTCACGACGAGCATTGTCAATAGGTAACAAATGAACTTGACCCAAGGCCACTAAAACATCATGCTGATCAGATTAAAAAACTCAATAAAATAATGAACACTGATTAAACCTTAATTATCAATATTGTTAAAATTTAATAACTCAGAAAAATAAATACTCCATATGTTCCCAATTAATTGTTCTCTATGAAATTACGTGCAATTTTGATCGGTTTATAACATTTATCAAAATTGTCAAAATAAAAAATCAAAATTGCACGTAATATAAAGCGCATTTAATGATACTATTTAATATTAAATGAACTAATATACTATTGCATTTAATGATCCTATATATTTAGTACTCATTTTGTACTTTACTATAGATTTTTTGAATTTAGGGTATCATCAAATATGGTTATTTATTTTTATTAGGTTGAGTCGTTAGTTTTTAATTTATCATAATACTAGATGTAATAACTTATTTATTTTAATAAATATTTAAGCTTAGTATAGTCTCTCAACTAGAATTCTATATTTTCATTTGAGTTTTTAGTAGGTTGAAACATTAGTTTTTAGTAGGGCTGGGAAAAATTCCTGACCCGAACCGTGTCTCGAAATTTCCGGACCCGAAAACGTCGGCTTTTGTCCCGACCCAACAAACTTCGGGATCGGGTGACAATTTTGATTTCATTTGGTGTCCCGATCTGACCCAGTTTTTGAATTTATTTTTAATTTTTTATTATATATTATATAAAATAATCATTTTTATTTTAACACTAAAATATAAATTAATTTAAATCAAATGCAAGTGATAAGAATCGAACACGATACCTCTAGCATATGAATTACAATCTTTTTTGTTTCATATATTAGTTATAATTAAATAAGAATAATATAGATTTGTAGTTTTGAATATATGAAACTATTAAAATAAAAAATATACTTAAATTAAAAAGTTATATTGTAACTTCAAAAAAGATAAATGATCGTTATTTTTTTATTATAAAAATTATAATGATAATGTATCTCATTTAGTATGATAATTGTTGATTATATGAATAAAACAAAATATTAAAAGAATCTGATAAAAAAACGTATCAATTTTTTTTATCTACTCCATTATTTGTAGTTTCACACTATTTTTCCTAATAGATGTTAATTTCTTTCTTCATTTATTAGGATTGTTATTTTTAAACTAGGATTATGTTTCTTGTTAATATATAACATGTTTAAAATTCTCAAATAAAAATTGTTAATAAAAAATGACCTTGTTGTAAAATAAAAAGATATGTCGGGAGATTCGGGATAAACATATCCCGACCTTACGGAATCCCGAAAATTTGGGTCCACAAAAAGTCAGGTCCCGACTTTTATCGGGTCGAGATTTTTTTTTCACTTCCAAAAATTATCGGGCCGGGATACGGATTGAGTGTTTACGGGTCGGGTTCCGACCCTAACCTACACCATTTCTTACCACATTAATCTAATTGGTCCACCTCATCATTTAATATTATTAAATGCTTACGATGTACGGGTATAAATTTAATATCTAATGTGGATGAGTGTTCTGAATGGAATTGATAAAATTAAAAAAAAAGGAAATATGTTATATTTCTTAGCATACAATCCTGTCATTAATGCAACCTTTATGAAAATAAATTTAGTTATAATTGCTAAATATTTTTTACCAACTAACTATTGCAAAAATAAATGTGGAATTCAAAACAATGTAAGAGTATGATTTCTTCACGAAATTATAACACCATGCACTTATATTTTAGCCCAGTAAGAATATGAATATTAAGTATCTAATCATTTCAAATAAATACTATGATTTCTTCTAGGCTATGATGGCGTTAAAAAGGAACCAATTAAAAGAACAAATGTAAAATTAATAAACAAGTGTTTGATTACAAAAAAAATAAAATAAACAGGTGTTAATGTTGACTTTGTACTAAACGAAAGTAACTACAAATGGAAATATTTTATATTCGGTGAAGATACATACTTGACGTTAATTATAATTAGTTGAGAAAATATATGTTAATTATCACAAATTTCCTTTTTATATCATTTATATTAACACCATTCAACCACATACTGAAATTATATTAGTTCATTAATTATGATGAGTTGGACCAATTAGATTAATGGGATAGGCAATGAGGTATAATAATGAAATAGAAAATTTGGACTTCAAATCCATGTTGTGAGGTACTCATGCATCTTGAATTCTGCATCTGTCTAGAGAGTATGTGTTGTTTAGAGAGAACGGCAACTTAGGATCACTACAATAAAATGTATATTATTATTGTGTTGCTAAATTATTTGATATTTTGTTGTTTAATTTATCAAAACTTAATTTAGCACCATCTGTTACTTTTACATTTTTCTTGTAGTGGATATGCATTGTCGAGTAGTAGTGCATTGTTGGGGATCTTTTCCAGTACGTCTCCATAAAAAATGAGTACCCGTAAAATTCGTGCTACAATAGTAAACCATATTGCATAAAAACAATATGTAAATCTATCTGATTGAGATTGTATATTTTTTCTTGTTTTGTCTTTTTGGCCTCGTTACACGACCCGACACGTGTTTTTCCCACCATGTTTCAGTTGATTTATTCATAATTAATAAATTTCAATAAACTCAAAGATAATAGATTAGAAAAATGAAAGTCACCCCTATTTTAGTTTTGTCAGTTGTTATGAATTATTATTAATCACAATATTAATGACAGAGTTACACCCTACTTGATTCATGTTTATCAAGTATTAGTAATTTACGTCTTAACAAAAAAACAAATTTAACTCAAATCTGCTAAAAGTAATCATATACGTAAAGTAAAAAGTAGGGGTGGGTTAGGGTCGGAACCCGGCCCGTAAACACTTAATCCGTATTCTGATCCGATTACTTTTGAAAGTGAAGAAAAGATCTCGATCCCGACCCGACAAAAGTCGGGATCCGACTTTTGCGGGATCCGAATTTTCGGGATCTCGTAGGGTCGGAGTAGATTTATCCCGAATCTTCCGACATATTTTTTTATTTTACGACGACTTCGTTTTTTATTAACAATTTTTATTTGAGAAATCTAAACATATTATTAACACGAAACATAATTCTAGTTTAAAAATAACATTCCTAATAAATGAAAAAATAAATTAACATGTAGTAGAAAAAATAGTGTGAAACTACAAATAATAGAGTAGATAAAAAAATTGATACGTTTTTTATCAGATTCTTTTAGTATTTAGTTTTATTCATAATAAATGAGAGACATTATCATTATAATTTTTATAATCGGAAAATAATAATCATTTATCTTTCTTGAAAAGAACAATATAATTTTTTAATTTAAGTATATTTTTTATTTTAATAGTTTTATATATTCAAAACTACAAATTTATATTATACTTATATAATTATAACTAATATATAAAATAAAAAAGATTGATGTCATATGATAGAATACTTACATTATAAGGTTCAATTATCATCGTTTGCATCTTATATAAAAAGTACTATATGTGAACAATAAAAAAAATGAACTCAAACTATAAATAAATCATGAATTGGTTTAGGTCAAAAGGGACAACTTTTGTAATAAAACATGTAATGGAAAAATGGGGCCCTCCAAAATTTTGAGGCGCAAATTCTATGCTTCACCAATTGGGGTCTCAAGCCGGCTCTGATCTTTTCCACACACCGAATTGGTACATCCAATGTTTTAAGAATCAAATCGGCCGGTTCTACTGGAAACAAATATGTTACCTCGTTTGGCTCAACTGTTATACCAAAAATGAGAGAAACGTTTCATGTGGTTTTGTCATACGCGGTGAACCATCGATATTATATGAACCAAGTCATTCAAGTTCACTCAACGCTCATAGAGAAATATTGGAGTGGTGAGAAACTAAATTGTTAATTACATATGGGTAGAGCGTGATTCGAATGAGAGTAGTTGTAATCGAAGGTTTTGATTCGATTGAGAATTGAGAAAAAATGGGATGTGGATGAACATGGATAAGACGGATAAAAATATATTTTTCTATAAAGACTCGACCCACACTATGTGGCTACGACGGCGTAAGACAAGAGAGGGCCTCTTAAATTTTTTGTTCATTTCTAATTTGATTACATTTAGTATTTCATATTTGTCATTTAATTATTTTGTGAGTCCTTAAATTAGGGTCACAACAATTTAAAATGATAGAAAAAATGCCTCTCCTTCTTTTCTCTTTCTAACCGAATTTCTGGCCTACAAGTTGTAAAACTTTGAGGTTTTAGATTTTTCATAATCTAGATCTAAGTCTACTTCTATTTTAAGTAAGTCTGCATGGACAAAACACTAAGAAGATGCAAACCTAGTAACATTAGCCATTTTTCGTCAAAAAAATTACTCTAGCAATTGATAATACATCCTAAACATGATATTCCCGGTTTTATTTTTTATTAACATGCAACTTCTACTTCTTCTTCTTTTTTTTTATAGAAAATAGGACGATTAGAAGAAGTACCTATGAAACTACACATACACACAAAGAGAAATCGTTTTTGCAAAAAAATACTACTCTACAGTAACAGAGGTAACATTTTTTCATATTAATCGGCTGATTAATTTTTCTTTGCATCAATGTCTTTGATCCTTGTTTGCAGTCGTTGCAGCTTTGATTTCATTGCATTTATTTATGAACTTATTTGGTTATATCACGATTAGCATCCATCTCTTTTGTGACCTTCAAAGCCTTCACATGTCTCTTTCCTTTGCGGATATGAGTAGCTTTTCCATCTCGATTAACTGGAATTGTTTTACTCTTCTTCTGTGTCCTATCCCTTTCTGCGCCATCTCTCTCTCTATATGGTTTACTTATTTTTTTTATTTCTTAACATGCAACTTCTACGTTTGATAAGAAATAATAGTTATGTACCGTACTTCGGGAATATGTAAGGATTAATCCAAACACGAGCTAAAACTCCAATTTATCATCATTAAAAACCTTCGTCGTAAGGTGGTTTGGACAATCCCTTTCAATGGAACACCCTCATGATTTCTTGTTTTCATGTTCGAGCAAAGTTTCAATAACTTGTTGTGTTGCAACTATTAGCTAAAAAAAAGATAACAATAACCATATTATGGATCTTTAAAAAAAAACATATTATGGAGAGAGCAAAGTGTTTTTATCTGCTTGCGTACAAATACCAACAAAGATAAATTAACAAAATATATTACTTTTGAAACTAAATTAACAAAAACATACCTAAAAGTTCATACCCTAATTTGTATATTTCATATCCTTATTTTAAAAGTTTATACCCTTGTTTTAAAAGTTCGTACCCTTATTTCAAAAATTTATACACTTATTTCAAAAGTTCGTACCACTATTTCAAAAGTTCATACCCTTATTTCAAAAGTTTATACTCTTATTGAGTTGACTGATCGTTTGTGGCAGCGACTAAGTTTATAAACGAGCCATCACATGGCTGTTTTTGTTGAGCGAAAAAACAACTATGTGACACCACTATACAAGTTATGCCACAAAAACCAAATTCTAACTTTCCTATTTTTTACTACTCAAAGAACAGAAAGTAGATATAATCTATGTAAATAGCGATGAGAGAAGTGACAACTTTTTTTATGACAAGTTTATTAACTAACATTTTTTAATAGGTTTGTGACAAGTTTTAAAATTAGTGAAAGTTTTAGAACAGTTTTCGACTCTTACAAAATCAGCATTATTTTATAATGATATTCATAAAAACCACCCTTGAGAGAGAAACCGCAGCCCCAAAACGTCTATGCGGCTAGATGAATGGATAACCACCAAATTAAAAGGATAAAGATAATCCATTTGCTCTATTAAAGAAATATTAGATTGATAAACCACCAAATTAAAAGGGTAAAATCATCCATTTGCTCTATTAAAGAAAGATTAAACACGATTAGGATGAGAAAAGGGCTGAGAGTTTTCCTAACCCACCCACCCCATAACATAATTTATCATTGTGAATCGAATCATTACCTCACTACTTTTGATGCAGACCCACGTGGGTGTACCCACACCATCACTTAATTTTTATTTTTTAATTGAAAGTGGGGAAGATTCCATTTAGCCCTAATTCTAATATGTATATGCATTTAATTTTTAAGATTTTTTTAAATTTTCCAATGAAATACCAATTTAACCTTAATTTGAATGTGCTAGGAAAGTATCTTATTAATATAAGCCAAGCCAAGAAATAATGAGGTTGCCAATTTTTGACTATTTTTTTCAAAAATGCCCCCACTCTTTTTTACTAATTACTCATTTACATTTATTCAATTCAAAATATAAAAAAAGATACAAAAATCAATGATCTTTTCAAAACAATTATAATGGTATACTAACAAAATCGTTTTGTGTGTATTTTGTATAACAAAAACGTTATATTACTCACGATTTTTAATTTAATATATTCATTCAATCAATATATTTTTTAAAAATTTATTTACCCGGATCATATATATACCACGCGTCGCACATGCAACGCGTGGGTAACGATTACTAGTATCTGTATATGTATATTATGGGGGAAATTAAGGATTGCTCTATGAAAATAAAATTATTTAATGGTTTCCTATAAAATTTAATTAAATATTGGTCAATTATTTTTAAAACTAATTAAGTATTGATCACCCACCTAATTACCCAATAAAAATAAATAAATAATGGAAAAAAAACAAAAAAAAAACAAAAAAAAACGAAAATACGAAGAAAAAAAAACTTAAAAAAGTTTTAAAAAAAGTCAGAAACCCGAAAAAAAACTCCGAAAAAATGTTAAAAAAACCAAGAAAATTCCAAAATCACAAAAAAAAAATGAGAAAAAGTTCAAAAAAGTCGCGAACCCAAAAAATGGTAAAAAAAAAAAAAACAAGAAAAACAAGAAAAATCCAAAATCACAAAAAAAAATGAAAAAACGTTCAAAAAATTGAGGAACTCGAAAAAAAAACCCTGAAAATGGTTAAAAGAAATAATCCAAAATCACATAAAAATGAAAAAAAGTTCGAAGAAGTCGGCAAAAGACGGAAAGTTCAAAAAATGTTAAAAACTTCAAAATAACTTGCAATTGTTTTTAAATGACCCAAAATGATTTCAAATGACTTAAAAATGACCCAGAATGTTTTTAAAATTATTCGAGCTGTTTTATAAAATGACTCAAACTGTTTTTAAACTTGCCGAAAATGACTCATACTGTTTTTCAAATTTCTAAAATATGACTCAGACTGTTTTTAAAATGACTCGGACTATTTTTTAAATTACTCAAAATAACTCAGACTATTTTTAAAATTACTCACATTATTTTTAAATTACTCTGACTATTTTTAAAAATGACTGAAAATAACTCAAACTATTTTTAAAATGACTGAAAATGACTCAGAATATTTTTAAAATGACTTAAAACGACTCATATTGGTTTTAAATGACTTAAAATGACTCAGACTGTTTTTAAAATGGCTCAGGTTGTTTTTAAAATGACTTAAAACGGCTCAGACTATTTTTAAATGACTTAAAACGACTCAGACTATTTTTAAAATGACTTAAAATGACTCAGATTGTTTTTAAAATGACTTAAAATTACTCAAACTGTTTTTTTATTATTTTTTTATTTTTCCATTTTTTTTCCTGGAATTTTTCTATTTTTTCTTATTTTTTATATTTTTATTGGTTTGTTAGGAGAAATGAACCAATACTTTATTAGTTTCAGTTTCATGTACTAATTCTTAATTAATTTGTAGATAAGATAGCGATCCAAAATTTACCCTACTTGAGTAGGGGTACAAAGATAATCATGGTACCTTTTATTTTCTATTTTGGAAAAGTTCAATTTAATTTATGACTTTCCAAATAGAATAATTATCATCTAATTTGGGACCAATGGGGTAAAATATTTCTATCGGCATGTATCCTTGATATTACAAAAAATTAACACTTCATGCAAATAGGTTTTCAGCGGTTAAGTATGGTGTTATAAAAATAAGAAAGGTTTCGCGTTAAAAAGGTTCAGAAATACCTACTTAGAAGGCTGAAAATATTTTGGTTTTAACAATAATATGTTAATCAGTTAATGAAAGGAACTATTACCTGTGCATGCCCAAGTTAAAGGGATGTGCTAACAACCTAAAAATAAAATAATAAGTCATGATGAGAGGAAACAAACACAGATAAATATTTTACATCATTTTAGTAGTGTCACTTATTACTATAATAGTCAAATTTATTACGAGACCTAAAAGAACATAACAAGGTAGAGTTTACTCTAATTTATATTTACCCCAAGTCGGTAACAAAATATTTATAACTACGTAGAGTTACTAATAAATAAGCAAAATAATATAGAGAGGTTTAAGTTTTAACTGATATGACAAAAACGGTTAAAACATTAATACGGGTGTACATTTCCTCGGGCTAGCTATACTTATTAGGTTTTTATCATGTTATCGGCTTTTTCAACTGCATTTGTAATTAATTTTCGATATTATTTTATAAATAAACATTATATATTATTTATAAAGTGTTTGTATAAAAAATATATATAAATTTTGACATTTTATAAATCTTTTTAGTATTTAACTATTTAGCAGTTTGTTTTACAATTTATAAGGAATTAATATTAATAAATACCAATAACAGTAACAGATTACCTGCCCCAATACACTCCAAAAAAGTTAGAAAGAACAAAAGTCTACAAAGCAATATAATTAACAGTAAAAGATTAGCTGCTCCAATACATTCCAAAAAAGGTTAGTAAGAACAAAATCTAGGTATATAAGATAAGATAAAGAACTGACCTGCCATTTTAAAAACCATTCCGCAATTTCAGATCTCGTCGAAATAGCTAGCCGCCCTAATGGACTCCACCGGCAAACAACTCTAGTTTTATTTTATTTATAGATTGTGGAAAATCTCAAACCTATAAATAGTGGGTAACTTCTTAGAGTTGTCATCTGTACAAAATCCTCTCATAAAACCTCAAATATATACTACCAAATGGCTTTTCTCATGAAAAATACACTGGTTCTTTCATTTTTCCTTATAGCCCTGGTTTTAACTCCAACTAGTGCCGTGATTTGTAATGGCGCAACAAACCCGAATATAGGCGGTGTCAAATGGGTACTTCTCGAAGCCTTGATCAATGATGCAGCAGGAAGGAGCGATCATGTCTCAAAGTTGTCAAGGACTGAAAGCGGTATCACTCTTCATGGTCTTGCTACTTGTGACAATGGGTCTTCAGCCGATAACTGTAGAAATTGCCTCTACTCTGCTAGAGGTGAACTATTTTTATGCGGCAACGCAGTGGGAGGGCATGCTAATATTGCCGGTTGCTCAATGAGGTATGAAACTTACTACTTTTTGTAAGGGCGATCCCAAAGAATGTTTGCTGATGATGATCGAAATAGGTTGATACGCTTTCTCAATGTTGTAACTTTGTTGTACTTGTTGTTTCTTTTTGTTCCGTTCTCTCACCTGGGTGCTCACTACTTTAGAGAATTCAATAATGTAATGTCAAAAAAGATATGGAAACTCCTGAATGTAGTTGTTTTGGAGTTAATGTATCCGTGATAAGGGTGGTCATGAGATGTATCCTCTCAAGTAATGAAATTTGTTTTTTTGTTGTTATTGTTTATTTTATTTAAATTTCACTTGTTATTTGTTATCCATGTTGTAAGCATGTCGACTTTACACGTACGGCATTGTTCTATTTTCTTTAATAATCGAAGTTTGTAACAGCAATATACTTGCTCTACATTATGAGACGATAAAAATCAAGAAGTTCTTTGGATACATTATTGTAGATTACTACTCAACTATTTTATTTTCTTCAAGAACAATCAAAGTACAAAAGAATGCTGTGTAAAAAAAAATATAGTTAAAGCCGATAGCACTAATCCTCAGTCAAACTAGCGCTGTCCCAAACCCTAAAGGAGGAGTGAAAAAAAGAGTCAAATGTGTGTTGAAATCTCTCAGGCTAAACAAGGTACTAGTAATTGTCCTACAAGGCAAATGTACACAGATAAAAGCAGTCAATTTGATAACGGAACTCAGGACCATCATTACAGTTTATCCTGAGCAATCAAATCCGAAAATGAAAAATTAGCAAAACAAAAAATTGAGTTTAGAGGTTGCAGCAAGCAAGCCCCCTTCGGAACAGTGCTTCATTATATACTGAACTCCAAATCAAATCATCTCATATTATCTTAACTCTGAGGTATATATGCCGTAATAGTAGATATTTAAATCGAAGGAACCCAACTTATTCTAACAGAGGGTACCTGATTTAGTCATCAAAGTTTTTACTTTCAACCAGATCACACTAATTAATGGTTAAAACAGATAATACCAGGCATACATAATCATTTATGCACATAAAGGTGTGAGAGCTACTCTAAAGCGCAAAAGCTTAGCTAAAGAGTTTTTGTAGAAAAACTACTCCAAAAGCGCAAATAACATAAGCTTTATTGGCTAAGAATCCGGAAAAACGAGCTTTTTTTGTATAAAATAGTTTTCTTTTGTGAACTCCTGATCCTGCTAACAATTACATGATGTGTTATATTTATCCCATATAGATGCTCGATCAGACAAGCATGAAGTTGAGTTTGAATTGCATGATCTCAAATATCCGCATGACGTTGGACGAAACTAAAGAGTCTACGAGATTGCTCAATTGGCCCTAGAATAAACTGGACATGTTCTTCATTGACTTGGTCATACATAAACAAAGGGAAAAAATCTTATTCAATGTGTATATCTCTCTCGTCCTCCACGATCATGTTATACAAGATAATACACATCATCATGATATTTGTTAAGATTTCCTCCTGAAAAAACGAGCGGGTCCTCGAACAATTGGAAATGAACCACATCGTTGGCCACCATCATCCAAAATTGCAAATGAACCGAACAGCTCATGAACATATATTGTTCAGTTCATGTATGTTTGTTGACTAAATGTACCAAACATGAACAAAAATTTAACGTTCGGTAAGTAAACCTTAATCATTTCATGAAGCATTTCATTGCCACTGTTAAAACCATTTCATGAAGCATTTAACATTCGTTAACTAAACTTTAGTCGTTAAATAAATGTTAAGATGATATTTGTTTCTAGTATAGTAAAAAAAAACTATTTTTATGTTTTTCTCAATTCTTTAAATCATTTCATTGTTTTTTTTTTCTCATGAAGCATTGCCACAGTTGTGAGATACATACATAATACGAGTCTAGTGTGATGCAGGTATATGGATGCAATCATGTTAAAACTTTAAAATTAGGATACATATCGAAGTGTATAAATCATATAGCAACATATCTTTCCTTTAACAGTCTTCCTATCATGAGTCGATTCACTAGTAGTTTGCAATTATTGTACAACTACACTCTCTTCTTAACAGAACTTGAGTGGACGTTCTTGGGTAACTTGCAATTATTGTTACCGGAGTGCAAAATTAAAAGTCTAAAAGCAAGCATGATTTGTAAATTGCACATATCTTTTTCTCAAGGATGGTATGAATTTGTGGCCAAGATCCACTATTTAATTAATTAAAACCATTAGCAAAAGAAATAATCTGGTTTCGAATATCAGAATCACATCAATTGACATTCATAATACAAATACTAATGAATCAACAATATTTACATGCATGACACTAATCATGCGTACCTTGGATTAGACATCACTAATATTTGGAAAAATACTAGCTTTTCCAGTCAAAGAGAGAACAAGTGGCTTTCAATTAAATAAGACAAAAAATAGCATGAAGAAGTCGCAGACGTGGCGGGGAACACGACCAACACCACACCTTTGAAGACTTCAAAAAGGGCACCAGCTATAGCAAGGTGATAAAACACAGTTCCTGGGATCATAAATGTTTACATAAATATGTACACTATACAGTATCTCATAACAATATTTTAAAAATCGCGCTATATAGCGCGAAATAACGATTTTTAGAAAAAAAAAACGTAACGAAAAACCACTATTTGACTGAAATTGCGTTAAAATCGCGCTACAGTGGATCAAAATCATAAAAGGCGCGAAATTCTGGACCAAAAGCATAAATACCGAGTTAGGAAAAAAAAAACAACTGATCTAAATAATTAATATATATTGTGTATTTTTCATTAAAGTGTGTTTAGTCCAGATGGTTGAAACAGTGCTGTAATTTTTAGCAGACCCAAGTTTGAAACTCACCTACAACAATTATTTTTTTCAATTTTTTATTATTATTATCTAATATAACTATACATTTCTTTTTTTATTGTTATATATTCTAAAGTTTAGTGCATATTTAGGCAAAAAAAAAAAAATACACCGCAAAACGCTATGTAGCAACGCTATTAGCGATTTTAGCGTTTCTCTCGAAAAAACGATACGCTAACGATAACGCTATTTAAAACATTGGCCTATAGTGATTGGATCTTGTAGTCGCTTGTGTAGTTCTCGAGATGATCTCTGCATGAAAATAGAATTTTAAGTTCCACAATCGCAATGTGAAAGTAACGAGATTGAATAGTGTAACTCGTGAGGGTGTGATTACGTTAAGGTCAATTGGTTAAGCAGTGGATCTCATTGAAAGGAAACATTGTTGCTGATGGCTTGTTTTTGTGGTAACTCTTTAACATTTGTTTCTTACTCATATGTTGTTGTGCATAAGAATGATCAGATTTTAAGCTAAGTTAATTTTTTAGTTTCTGGTCAAAATGGAGGATAAGGTGGCTTATTTGAGGCTAGGAATAAATTTGAGTTCATTGGGCCTGGAACTTTTAGCTTTTTAGGTAGATATCCAAATAATTGCACTGAAACATATAAATGAATCAGCTACTTAAAATCTCCAACTAAACAAGCTTATTTTCTAAACACATGTCAAACAATCACTCACAAATAGTGTACTTTGCTGGAGTTGAAAAAGGAAAGCAAGGGGAAAAGAACAATAATATCAGCAAAGGAAAGAATAGAAGTACCAACCTTGATCACTCCAAAGTCCAAACTAAAATCAATTTAAAGAAGTTTTATATCAAATAAAGCAAAGAAAAGGACTTAACTAGTTGCACCTTAAACGCTCGTCCTTTTATGTTCTAGACATATAAGTTGCACTGCAGTTTGTTGGTTAGCAGGGAAGCTGACTTTTGAGGTTATTTGATTGCAGATTTAAGCTCAAAAGTGTTGTATTTTTGCTAAAAAAAACTGGACCTGTGGTTGATCAACTATAAAACAGTTTTTTCTTTAATTATGAGAACTTGAATACTAAAGATGATGAGAGTGTACTTAGCTTGATCGGTCTTAATTATAAGTATACAATTTTAGTAAGATTAATCATATATGGTAGAGAGCTAGAGACTTTTGGTTAGAATTCAATTTCGAGCAATTCAACTAGACAATTTAGATTGATCAATGTTTTAAATAGCGTTATCGCTAGCGAAGCGTTTTTTCGAAAGAAACGTTAAAAACGCAAATAGCGTTGCTACATAGCGTTTTGCGGTTTACTTTTTTTTTTCCTAAATACATATAAATATAACATTAAATTCAGAACACCTAATAAAAATTAACTAAATATATATAAAAAATTGTAATTAATAATCACAAAATGATTATATTTGAGATGTCAGAGCATTTACTTTGTTTGCAAGAGTTTTGGAGTTTGATTCTGCTTAGACTTCAATAATTTCATTAAAATTTTGACAAAAAAAATAAAAAATGGACTGCACTCGCTATAGCGTAAATAGCGTCCGCTGTAGCGTAAATAGCGTTCCTATAACGCGAATTTAACGTTTTTTCATTCAAATGGCGGTTTATCATAGCGTTTTTCGAACAACAAACATTATTTCACGAATTATACCACAATATAATGCGTTTTTTAAAACAATGAGATTGATGACTGCAACATGGACCAGGCAAATCTAGATTATGGATGGGCTTGTTTTTCTTAGGTTCTCTTTCATTTAGTTCTAGAACAAGTAACGATGTTCAAATTCATTACTCAACAATAAAGAAACATATCATATACGTCTAGAAAATATAAAAAATATTTATAAATAGATACATACCAATCAAGTTAATTATAAAAACTTACATATGTTTATTTTATTTTTATAATTAGATACATATACAATTAGGTAAATATGTCATAAAAAATAATAAAATATATAACAAAAAATAAAAATAAAAATCTGTACATAATATCAAACAGGATTATACATGATTAAACCTGATTAGATATGATTAAACATGATTATATATACAAGATTGGACATGTTTGGACAAAATTAGACAAAATCAAACATGATTGAACAAGATTAGACACCATCAGACATAATAACACATATTTTTTGTATAAAAAATATGTTTTTTAAAATTTTGGTTTTTTTAATTTTTTAATGACATATGTATCTATTTGTAAATAAATTCACAAAATATATTTTTTTTTGTAAAAAAGTCATCAAGTTCAAAACAATCGGGTTTTATATAAATAAGTTTCTAAATATATACTAAATTGTTATTTTCTCAAAATATAATGGGTTCGTTTTCTAAACTTTCCCTTTCATTGGTTCTAAAAGGTGTTCGAATTAATTACTCAACAGAAATATTTCTGCAACATATCGTGTACATCTATGAATTTTTAGGGGTTCGTTTTCCTGGCTTTCTCTTTCATTTAGTTCTACAACCAGAACAGGTGTTAAAATTAATTACTCAACAGAAATGAAATTTATCGTTTTCCTGGCTTTCTCTTTCATTGATTGTAAAAAGGTGTTCAAATTAATTACTCAGCAGAAATGAAACTTACCGTATAGGAATTTTTATGGGTTCATTTTACTTTTCCTGGCTTTCTCTTTCATTGGTTTTTTAAAGGTATTCAAATTAATTACTCAACATAAGTGAAAAATAATAGTATACATCTCGGAATTTTAAAGGTGTTCAAATCGTATTTTCTATAATATACGAAACTTAAATTTCCTTATGAGGAGTAAAAGTATCGTAAACTCGATCCATTATAATTTAGATAATTTTATTGGTTGACACATTTTTAATTATAGTGTACCGGGTTCATAGTAGTGTTTCTCCTTTGTAAGAGTCTGAGAATGCTTACTTTTTTTTATTTCGTTTAGGTGGTGGTTGTTGAAAAGGCTAGCAGATGCAATTTACATGATACGATCAATAGTTTACTTGTTAAAAATTATTGATAAATTGAGTCCTAAATTTTAGCAACGTTTAATAGGAACTAATTTTGTTACTAGAATTTAGCATTACTCAGTTTATCAACAATTTTTAAAATTAAATTTTTTGATATACGAGCTTTTTAGTGGATAGACGTGATTGTCGCATAGCCTAAGTTGTGAGGTACTCATGCGTCTGAACTCTGAATCCATCATGTTGTTTGAAATGAAGAATTTGCAAAGAGTATGTGGCGTTTAGAGAGAATGGAAACTTGGGATCATTACAAGAAACTGTATTTATTTTATGTTTGTTAAAATTGAATGTTAATAAATATATAGCAACTACGCAACAAGTTATATTGTTTAATTTAGCAATGCCCGTTTAGCAAAAACATTTGTTACATTCACATTTTTCTTGTAAATGATAGGGAAAATTACTAAAATATTGTCTAACCTATTAGATTTTAGTGATTTAGTGTCCAACATAACACACTTTCTAATTTGCTATCCAAACTATACATATTCGTTCCAATCAAGTGACTCAACCAATATCCGATCATTTTAACCTAATTAACTCAAGCATACTATTAAGTGGTGGTTTCACTTTAAATTCTTTAATAAAACAATTGAAAGTTTCACGTAGTTTAATCAATAGTAAATGAGATTTAGTATGCGTTAAAACCCGATTATCGAAGACAGACTGAGTCACTTAATTGGACTGAATACGTATAGGTTGAGTACCAAATTAGAAAAAATGTTAGGTTAGATACCAAATTAGAGCGAAACGTATAAATTGGGTACCGAATTAGAAAAAGTGTTAGGTTAGATACCAGGTCGCTAAAAGTTAATAGGTTTAATACCATTTTAGCAATTTTTCCGTAAAATATATGTAATGCCAAGTATCGCTTCCACAAACCGAATTGGTACATCGTATTTTAAGAACCAAATCGAGTGGTTGTATTGGAAATAGGTACATTACTTTGTTTGTTTCGAGTGTCCTACCAAACATAATGAGTAACATTTCATATGGTTTTGTCATAACCGGCTGGACCATCAGTTTTATATGAATCATCGGGTTTTTCATCATACATAATTAATTCTTACGAATAAGATCTTGTGTTCAGGGACGGAATTAGGATGATATCATTTGTGTGTGTGTTTTTAGAAAAATTGCTATTAAAATTTTAAGAAAAACAATGTTAAAAATAATCAAAAACTGAGTTTAAAAGTCTATTCTGAAAATTAAACAAAACGAGTTTGTAATTGTAAAAAACACAATTAATTTAAAATTATAATATATATTTTTGCTAACATCAAAATGAAAATTTCGAAAAGTATTTGTAAATTTTAAAAAGAAAGATAGATATATAGGGATGTTATTAAAAATAATGAGTAATGAAGTGTTACTCATGTAACTAAATAAGCATGAAAGAAATAAAAAATAATAAGTTGTGATAGTAAATAATCAAATCAATGATCTTTTATTCAATTTTAGCTAGTATTAGCATATGAACTAATCATGATTATATATCTTATGAGGGCCGTTAATATATATAACCTAATTTTTTTAAAAAATTCCTATAAAAATATCGTCTTTAAAATTTTCGGGGTGATGGCGACCTCCCCTAACCCCCCAGTGTAAGATATACCTCAACACAGATTCCGTCTACGCCGTGTCTTGAAAAAGTAGATGTGAATGAAGAAATGATAGTTTATGGTTCTTTGGCCTGTTCCAAGAAAATGTTGATTTTGGTATACGTAAAATTAATAATTAAAAGTGTAAGGACTAAAAACAAATAAACAATTTTATTTCTATAATGGAATATGACTCTATTACAAAATTTTAACACTTGCAGAATGTAAATGCAATTAATTAAAATTTCAGACAGAATAATATAAGTTATTAAACTGCTGGACTGGTTTGTAATTAAACGAAACTGTCAGACAGAATAGTATGAAATTAAACTGCTAGACTGTTTGTTAATTAAAAGAAATTGCCAGAAAGAATAGTATAATTACTAATCTGCTTGACTGTTTCTGTAAATAAATTACAGGACTGAAATAAAACTAATCTAATTACAGAATTGAAACAGTACTTCAAATAAATTACAGAAAGGTAAAACAAAATTTTAAATATTACAGCTAAGAACAGGAAATTGAAATACTAAGACTAAATTACATAAATGAAATAAAAAAGGACATAAAATAAATAGACGATACTACTATTTAACAGTATTTTCTTAACCGATATTCGCATAAGCACCTTTGAAGTTTCTGGTTATGTTTGGCGCTTCGATTCCAAATTACAACGTCTCGGATGACTCGCCGGAAATTGGCGACGAGTCAAGGTCGAGCTGTTATATGATATATGGTGCTGTGTTTTATTTCAGAATGTTGTGTTTTGACCTATGTCTGCCTAATTATAGGCAGATTGAGTATTTCAGACATTAAACTCACTTTACTACTGTCATTTTTCGAAATTCAAAACTGCAGTATTAACTTTGCAATAAATTCATATTTTTTATTGCAACAGTTACAACTTTGCCGGCACGCTTTTGTCGAACATGCGCCCTTTTGTCGAACACACACAACTTAATATCCACATGGATAACTTTGTATATACATTGTAAAAATGACTCTTTATTTTCCAATATGGGACAATTTCCAATGAATTATTCTCATTTAACCCATTTTTTCAGCATTAAGAGGTTTTCATCTTTCTCAACCCCAATCTTTGACGTCAATTTCCATTCACTCTCATTCTCCGAATAGGTCATGCGACATACCGTTATGAACATTGTCATACCATCTACTCAACCGTCTTGAGTATGGTGTCAAAAGACAACGATTGTTGCTCGAAATATTAACTCAAAGATGGTCTCGTGATCATTCAAAAACTAACATGTTAAACATGATTTTTCCAACAGAAAAAACATATAAAAACATAATTTATATTTTATTTTATTTCAGAAATCATTTGCCGTTGGTACTAATGAGATACCCAGTCCACTTGGACTGTTGACACGCCCTCTAGACTGACTCTGGCCACCCCAACGGACTCCAAAAAAAGGTTAGCAGGAACAAATCCTACAACGTGTAAGATAGATAAGCACTGGCATACCATTCTTCAAACCATTTCACCTTTTCAAATCTCTTTGAAATAGTTAGCCACCCTAATTGACTCCCAAATCCTAATTAGAATTTCTAGTATTTTCTATAGATTGTGGAGAATATCGACCCTATATATAGTGGGTGCCTTCTTTAGAGTTGTCATCAGAAAAAAAAAATCTCATAAAACCTTAAATACTACTAGAGTTCAAATGGCTTTTCTCATGCAAAATACACTTGTGGTTACATTTTTCCTCATAGCATTGGTTTTAACTCCAACTAGTGGCGCCCCTGTTTGTAATAGCGTAACAAACCACAATATTGACGATGTCAGAAGCGTACTTCTCAATGACTTGATTAATCAGGCATTGTTAAATAGTAATCATGTTTCAAAGTTGTCAAGAACCAGAAGTGGTATCACTCTTTACGGCCTTGCTACTTGTGATAATGGGTCTTCAGACTTTACCTGTAGTAATTGCTTCAACGCTGCTAGAGGTTTAATAAACAGATATTGTACCAACTCAGTCGGAGGGCATGCTAATATTAACGGTTGCACAATGAGGTATGAGAGATTTAACTTTTAATAATCGAAAAGGGTGTACGTACGCTGGACAATACCTCAATGTAGTAACTTTGTTGTTGTTTCTATGTGTTCCGTTTTCTCATGTTGTGCTCACTACTTGAGAAAAATTAATAATGTGATTGTAATAAAAGATTTGGAAACTCTGGAATTGACTTGTTTTGGAGTTTATGTACCAATAATAAGTGTGGTGAACTGGTGATGTACCAATAATAATTGTGGTGATGTATCACATCAAGTAATAAAAATTGTTGTTTTTGTTGTCATTGTTGAATTTTCTTATCTGTTCTCCATGTTGTAAGCATGTCAACTTTAAACGGCACTATTTTATTTTCTTTATCAATCGAAGTCCGTAACAGCTATATACGTACGTACTTTACATTGCGAGAGACTGAGAGGGTAAGATTGAAGAAGTTCTTTGGATTGTGTTTACTTGTCCAATATTTTATTGTCTTCAAGATTTAATTTATTTTTGGCAAAGTAACCATAACCGCGCTTATTGTCTTCAAGAATACAATCTATTACTAAACCACAATACAATGTTGTAATTAATAAATATAGTTAAGATAGCACCAATCCTCAGCCAAACCAGCGCTATCCCAACCCCCAAAGGGGAAAAAAGAGAGCCATATGCGTGTTGAAATTCCTCAAGCCAAACAAGGTCGCAGGCTCGTAATTGTCCTACAAAGAAACTATATGGATTGTAAAGCCGTCAATTCAATAATGTAACTTGCAACCATCAGCAGTCTTGCCAGAATCTCTAAAGTAAAACTTTCTTCCAATTCTCAATATAATGCATGCATCACTCTATAAATCATTTTCATTCATTCTTTCTGTCTTCTTTTTTTCCTTGTAAAATTTGGACAATAAAAGAAACCGGTGTAAACACACACATTTGGTAATAAATAAATTTTGTAAATTCTCGCCAATATTAGACAAATATTAGATGCGGTTCCGAGTATCCCCACGCGTTAACTAATGGGAGGAATTTAACAATCTGGAAGCATTAAAATACGGTATCTATCAGTATGTAACTAAGAAATAAGGTTATGTCGTATACACTAAACAATATCTAATAAAATAATATTATATCTTGGGAATTCTTACTAATATTATCGAAGAACGTGTCTTACTTTGTATTCCTTGTCGTATCAAATTCACCCATAATCACTTCTGGTGTATCTGAATGTTGTGACAAACCAAATCCAGGTTAAGCGTAAAGGTATGTATTACTAAACATCGTCAAATTTTATAGAGGACATCATTGTTCACATCCAAGGTAAGCTATAAACGACGTAGTAATGTAATAAAATAAGAATCTATAAGAATGTAAAATGATCTTATCCTTATTCTTATTGGATTTGATTATTTGTGGAAGCAATGGACATGGTTAATCGACATAATATGATTTCCTAGTTCACCTTTGTGTTTATTCTTAGGCTAAATCCAACTCCCATGTACAGCTTCATACTATAAGAAAAATCTAATAAATAATTGGGACATTACACAATCTAATATACATGGGAGAAGTAAGGAATCACTATACCCTTTAGTTTGCGCACAATTAACAGTAGATTATTAGGTCAAACCTGAGACTCCCTCCCACACAATATGTATCTTTCTTTCTTTTAAAGTTTAATCAAAAGACCTTTCAAAAAAAAAAAAGTTTAATCAAAAGGTTCCTACTCATGAATGTTCAAACCGAGGTTGAGAGTTCATATGAGTCGTTATATTAAAAAGTACATTGTTGTCTTTTAGGTGATCAAATTGCTCTGGAAACCAGTCATGGTTCTAACATCCTCAAAAGTATTTATATAAGCTCTCTATATATATATATACTTAAAAAAAATTATACATGTTTTTCTGAATTAATAATTGTGCCACATACTCATATTCTTCCGGTTTGGTAAGGATGAACTAAAACTATATTTTATTTATTTGATATTTAGCACATTATACATGTAATAAATTATTATTATGACACCTAAGTAGGTCATGTGTTAAGAAAATTGTTGAATGATAAAATTATTGACCAAGTGTGAGATACATATCTTGATTATACATTATCTTGGTATTCCGTTTAATTTCTACAGAATTGGCGGATGCAAAGGCATATAATAGATAGGCTGTTTCTGGCACAAGATTGGCTGGTTGGTAGAGGTGGTAAGTTAATTTCAGGGTAACTTATTTTCCTGCAGCTGATTTAACCGAAGCCGAAAGATGATGGAAAGAGGGTAAGTTAATTTCAGGGTAACTTAAAACACATCTTGAAGAGCTATCAAACATGAAACATCTATATTTATTTCTTGATAACCAAACTCTGTTTGGATCACCCATGCTTCTGAGAAACTTCATTGGGTTCATCTGAGCAGAAACTTCTATGCACATAGCAAACCCCTGTGAGCATTGGTCAAGTTACCCCGAGCTCCAGAGAGATCTGGTGAGCTCATAAGAGTTCCAAAGAGGAAAAAGCTCAGCTCAGCTCCAACGAAGCTTCACCTAACTTTGATGCTCCACCATGATTCGGCATGCACTCGAGGCCGTAGAAGAGCTTCAAAATACTTAAACTAGCTCTAGAAAGCTAGCATCAGAGAAATCCAACAAATATCTGGCAAGCTCGGTATGTTTTTGAATCTTAACTATTTCGATGATTATTCAGTTCAAAATTCAAATCATTCGGGTAACTGAACTTATGTTTGTCAGTCCATCAGATCATTGAACTAATTTGAAGATGGTATTAATTCAAGGAACTAAGTGTGACTAGTCATTTGTTTTGTGACTGATGATTCGATTATCATTTAGTTCAAAAATCCATTATAGTGAATCCGTGAAGGACCACCAAAATAATTTCTCAAATCAATTCATTAAAATGACAACTCAAATAGTATTAGTTAATTGAACTGAATGACTATTGAAAAAAAGTCCATTAACTAAATGACAACCAAAGCATTACTTCGTGACGATTATTTTTCTTATTCAGTAAAAAGAAATTATTCTCATTTTTCCCGAGTTTCTAAATCATTTCATTGTTTTTTTTCTCATGAAGCATTGCCTCAGACTCAGTTGTTAGATAGATACACACGAGTACGCCACCACATTGCCTCAGTTGTGATATACATACGAGCAAGGACGGAGTCAGGATTTCGGTTGAACGTGGGCTTAATATAATGAATATATAATATTTTTTAGATATGATAAACGTTTTGCAATTAATGTTTCGCAGTCTCCAATAACCATCAATGATTGATTATATTATACATAGACAAAAAAAATTCAATTGCATTTTATTAATTTATTACGTGTACTGTATTTATATTTAGGACAACTATAGAATACGTACTAATGATTTTAAATTTCAATGTTTTTTGAGAAACTATACAAGATTATTAGAAAAAAATCGTTTTATTGTAAAAATGTAAAATCCAAAATTTCACTACAAGAAAACATTCATATAACAACGGAATAATCAGTAGACAAATAATAAAATCAGTTGGTAAACTCAATTTACTAACTGATTTGCCATCTGCTCATTCAGTTGTGAAAAGCCTAGTTGCTAACATTTACCAACTGAATTATGTGTCAGTTACTAATTTACTAACTGAATGTTATATCAGTTGTTATTTACCAACTGATGAATTTAGTTGGCAGACCAGTTAGTACTTAGCTACTAGTTGTATCAGTTAGTAAATAGCAACTGAAAGTTCAGTTAGTAAATAACAACTGAAAGTTCAGTTAGTAAATAGCAAGTTACTATATGCATTTGCAACGAATTGGCTATATATATATACATATAATTTCATATTCAAAATGTAAGCAATTGTGATATGGACAAAAATATTTATGTTCAACTAAGCATTCATTTCATTAAAAAGAAAATACATAATATAATAGTTGCTACAATAAGATACCAAATCGAGATTAAAGTACAATTCAAAAGATAATCCTAATTAAAGCTACATAGAAACTAATCTAGGTTCATGCATTGTGCTTGTCGTCATCGACATTAAGATACCGAGTCGAGATTTAATTACAATCCAAAAGATAATCCAAAGATACATAGAAAATTAATTTAAGCCAGTTTGCTTTTCATTGACATTTTCAGAATCTTCACGAGCCAATCTTGTCGATGCGTTTGTAAATATTTCAAACATACTTTACATTTGGCGTATCTGTTGTTGCATTACCCGAGTCTCCTCATTCCTTCGAAGCCTTTCTTACTCCCTTTTGGACTTCTGGATGTGTAATTCTTCATTCAGTTCATGTACCTTGTTTAACAAAGACCGACTCGACCCAATTTGACTAGCGGTAGACGAACTAGAAGAACTACCATACATGACGATCTTCGCAGATCCCAACCCGAACAGTTGTGACTTTTTTATTCCACCGACAGCTACCAAAAACGCTTCTTTCTCGTCAATGGCAGTTTCGTTCTCCTCTCCAAGGCCTGATTTCCAGTCGCAATTTGCCGCTTGTATTCCTCCTATTTAAAAAAAAAAAACAATACATTACCCACATACATTTCGTTTTTTGCTAGTTTTTAAAAGTAAAAATTATGGTCATCTGTGAATATATATGCTGAGTTATAGGCATTTTCCCCCTAACACTAAAATTAGAAAGACATATATATACATTTAAAGCATATCGCTGCACTTATGGCAGCAAACTATAAATAAAAATCCAGAATTATGGTCACTTTATGAAACATTGATCATATGCAGTTTTCTACGAATCTATCAGCTTTCTTGATAACCAAATAGAAAGCTCAAAATGGTAATTACCAAAAATATCAATCAAGCAAACAGGGCTTCTGTGCCTGCACCTTTTAAAGGTTAAGCTTATCTTTTTTCTTGCATGAAAAAGGTACAAAAATAAAGCTAAATGAAGCCACTTTCCTTCTCCTCCTACTTAAGTTAAATTGCTTTAAATTTGCAGCAAAACACGCACTAAACGAGGGAAAAGAACAAACAAAAAACAAACTTGCCCAAAACCGAACAACCCCATCAGAAGGCTCTATAGATACACAATTACGCACTAATCTAAGATCAATTTTTAATATCTAAGTTTATTGGTTCTCTCATGCTTACAAAATCTAATATTTTTTAAGCAAAGTGGTCTCATTTTCTCATCTCAACTTCATTGCTTTTTAGTTGCAGCCAAACAAGCCTTGTAACCTCATAGGGAACAAAACCATAAACAAACTTGCACAAAAACTCAACAACTTCATCAGCAGGATACTGTTACATACAAACCCTGAGATTAGCTTAACACTTTAGTTTTATTTATTTATTTTAATGTATGAACACATAACACACTTTCCAGTAGTTAGGTTTATTGGTCTTTTTGCATTGGAAAAACAGAAAATATTGATCAAATACCCCAGCTTAGGGTTTTTTTTAAATGAAATATCCCATAAGCGCAATCCAT
Source organism: Primula vulgaris (assembly GCA_963920805.1). NCBI lineage: Eukaryota > Viridiplantae > Streptophyta > Magnoliopsida > Ericales > Primulaceae > Primula > Primula vulgaris. The sequence continues at coordinate 17,275,712 of OY987212.1, forward strand.
CAGTTGACTATATATATACCACATGGATCAAATCAAATATCAATTCTACAAGATCAAAATCTAGTAAAAAAGTGAACTTGGGTGTGACGACCCAGATTTACAGGAAGGAAATTCTGTGGTGCGGTGTTGTGCGTCAGTCCCACATCGCCCAGATATGAGAGTACTCATGTGGTATATGAGCTTAAAGATCCATTTTCTATCAACGAGGCCTTTTAAAGCCGTGCGGCACAATAGCGAGGACGGAACTCCACTGTTAAGCGTGCTTAGCCTGGAGTAGTACCAGGATGGGTGACCCCCCTGGGAAGTTGTGCCAAAGCGGACAATATTGTTGATACGGGCGTGGCGGTTCGGTCCGTAGGGTCGGATCGTTACAGATGGTATCAGAGCCTCTATCTGGCCGGAAATGTGGGAACTAGCACGTGTGTGTGGACCCCTGAAGGACGACGTGCCCGACGAGGACGTCGTGCCTAAAGGGAGGGTGATTGTGACGACCCAGATTTCCAGGAAGGAAATTCTGTGGTGCGGTGTTGTGCGTCAGTCACACATCGCCCAGATATGAGAGTACTCATGTGGTATATGAGCTTAAAGATCCATTTTCTATCAACGAGGCCTTTTAAATCCGTGCGGCACAATAGCGAGGACGGAACTCCACTGTTAAGCGTGCTTAGCCTGGAGTAGTACCAGGATGGGTGACCCCCCTGGGAAGTTGTGCCAAAGCGGACAATATTGTTGATACGGGCGTGGCGGTTCGGTCCGTAGGGTCGGATCGTTACAGATGGTATCAGAGCCTCTATCTGGCCGGAAATGTGGGAACTAGCACGTGTGTGTGGACCCCTGAAGGACGACGTGCCCGACGAGGACGTCGTGCCTAAAGGGAGGGTGATTGTGACGACCCAGATTTCCAGGAAGGAAATTCTGTGGTGCGGTGTTGTGCGTCAGTCACACATCGCCCAGATATGAGAGTACTCATGTGGTATATGAGCTTAAAGATCCATTTCCTATCAACGAGGCCTTTTAAAGCCGTGCGGCACAATAGCGAGGACGGAACTCCACGGTTAAGCGTGCTTAGCCTGGAGGAAGTTGTGCCAAAGCGGACAATATTGTTGATACGGGCGTGGCGGTTCGGTGCGTAGGGCCGGATCGTTACAGAAACCACTATACTAATTAGTTTTATAAATTGTTAATTGGGTTTAGTTGATTATATGTTTAATTCACTTATTTGTTAATTGGGTTTAGTTATTATATGTTTAATTCACTTATTTGTTAATTGGGTTTAGTTGATTATATGTTTAATTCACTTATTTGTTAATTGGGTTTAGTTGATTATATGTTTAATTCACTTAATTGTTAATTGAGGATTTAGTCGTGTTAATTTCGGATTAGCGAGAATATGGATGAGTTTGCATGTCTTTATGTATTGATATTGTGTTATTATAATTGTTGTTAAATTGGGTAATTTATTGTTGAATATAGATGCATTGTAGTTTATGCATACAAGGTGTTTGCTAGAATGCTTGAATGAGTTTTCATGTTGATTAGACTTGTTTGGCTAGTTGCGAATCTAGCACCTATGCTTTTGGGTTTCGTTGAATTACGTTAGAATGACGTAAGAGAATGTGATAAATGATTGGTTTATTATTTATTGGCCGAGGCCTTAATATTTATATGTATGAGAATGTGTTATATGAATAGTATAATATTATCGGCCGAGGCCTTAATATTGATACATTAGCAATGGTCTCTGTCTCTTCATAATTCCGGGGACAGAAGACGGCAGTGGGGATAGGGAATGACTCGTCTTACGGCCTGGGGCGAGTGGCATGAGAGGTCCTAGTGTGCACTATATTTATTTTTATGTTAGCTATGGTCTCTGTCTCTTCCTAATTCCGGGGACAAAAGACGGCCGAGGGGATAGGGAATGACTCGTCTTACGGACTGGGACGAGTGGCATGAGAGGTCCAAGTGCGCACTTTAAATCTATTTTTATGTTAGCAATGGTCTCTGTCTCTTCCTAATTCCGGGGACAGAAGACGGCCGAAGGGATAGGGAATGACCTACCTTACGGACTGGGGTAGGTGGCATGAGAGGTCCATGTTTGTTATAGATTTGTGTTGACGTTATTTGATTTATTTAATTTATCGTAGTTGTAGAATGTTATCATATTTCGTTTTATACGTCGATTATCGTAGTTGTAGAATTTGTGAGCTCTTGCATCTATGGGATGGAGTGACGGTATTTGTGGTGCCTTCCCGTCTAGTTATGTGTGTGGGACTCACCGTTACAATTTTGTTGTTCAGGTACATTATAGGTTGAGGCTTTTGGTTAGAAGCTTTAGCAAGGCATCACATGGGCTCGGGGATTCAGTTTTCTTTTCATTTATATTATCTTTTGAGGTTGTAGCCTACGGGTAAATTCATTCGTTTATTTTATCTCGTCTTGTAGCCGCGTTTGGCAAATATTTTTATTAAATTGATTTACTGTTCCTTTAGCTCGCAAGTCTTTTTCTTTTAAAATTTTCAATTCGTACCAACAGGTTCTCTTTTTTTTTTTTTTTTAAAAAGGTCATGCCTCGATGTCCGTGTATTACGGATTTTGGGGCGTGACATTGGGTGCACATAAATACTCCTTACTTGTCTTTTTATAAGGAAAACCGCAAATATCTATCAAACAAGCCAATCCATTGGCTCAAAATTTCAGCATAAGCAAAATTCCAAATTAAAAAATCCCACAAACAAAGTCCTCTTTTACTTAAAACTCTATCAACAGACAACATATACACATGGGTAAAAGATCAAATCTTAAAGATTAAAACCTTTTAGAAAAACTAGAAGCTTTCTTTGCATGCATATGTACCTTTACCAACAGCTATGCTTATTAATTAAAAATCCCCAAAAAATAAAGAACCCAATATCCAGAACTTCACCAGTAAACTATGTGCATGTTTGAAAACAACTTTTTTTCTTAGCTTTTTGATTCTTGAAAATTCATGGATGTTTAGTATTTTAGCTTTTAAAAAGCTAGCTTTTAGGTCAAAAAAGCTCAAAAGCGGAAATTTTGAGTGGGTTTTGTCCTTTAGATTAAAAAAATTATTTCATTTGCGTTGCAAGGAAAAAAGACCCAAATCCAAGTGGGTTTTGTTTTTTGATTAAAAAATTTATTTCATTTGCATTGCAAATAAAAAAACCCATGTATTTTCTATAATAATAAGTTTTTTGGGACTGCTTTTAATACTAAATTGGAAGTTGATATCTGTAGTATTCGCATTGAAAATCTCATTAATATCATTGAATGGTTTTGAATGTAAAAAAAAAAAAAACAGACTATCATATATAAAATCCTAAATATTTTAGGTTTGTTTTATAGTTTTGTACTTAAATCCTCACCATTCAAACTTAACCAATCCAATTGTCATAAATTAGCAGCAGTATTATAAAAGTGCAGTCTTCTACCCCCTTCCCCTTAAAAAAGGTAAATAAAACATGGCTTCAATTAAATAAATTGTAAATAAAACAAGCCCTACATTATTCATACATGCGCCTTAAATTAAATAAGCTGCAAGTCCTAGAAGTCCTAAATTAAAGCATGCGTTCAATTATATATAAGTAATAAGCCAAAACATCTTCAATTAAATAAGCTATGAACCAAACAAGCCCTAAATCAATCATGCCTTAAATTAAATAAACAGCAAGTAAAACATATATGTATATAGATACACAACGAGATATGTAGATATATGTACAAATAGACTTACAGTGTTAGCTAGGACGGAGGTGAAGTGGCTAAAAATGACAGAGAAGGGGGATAGATATGTATATATGTAGATATATGTATATATGTATGTATATTAAGACAGAAAGAGGGGTAGATAAAGCGGTGGGAGAGAGAGAGAGTATAATTAATAAAAGTGCGATAATGTGTGGAATAATGGTGGTGGGTTTGAAAAACGAGGAGACCAGTTCGGAATTTTTGGTTTGAGTTTTTGGCAATTTACCAAAAAAAAATTGGAGGCAAAATGTGCGCGTTCCCAAATTTTTTAGCAACTTTACTGCGTGGGAAAAGTAACATAACATAACATAACATTTACATGTTTTTTTATATAAAAGCTACAATAATTGTTAGTTAGGTAAATATTTAAACATTTAATAAAATAACAATCAACAAAAAAAATTGACACGAAATATTATTTTCCACGCGACTTACACAGTAAAATTGGGTCCCTCGAAATACCAAAACATATAGCGAATGTCGTTGCAGATCCATTTTAAAATAAACTTGCATATTAAATATAAATAAATAAACGAAACAATGATTGCTGAATTTGCTATAATTATAATTGTATTTCATATGTTGTAATGTTGAGCGAAAACATATATATGAAATTCCGTATAATATTAAATAAGTATATGAAATTCTCACCAATTAAGGCGGTAATATGGCTATAAAAGCGGTTCCTGTAATGGGTTGAATGTGACAGAATTGAAGCAGATTTGATATGGACTTTATACGTTCCGTTTCAATTTTTTTTTTATCATCTGTTAAAAAAAAAAACAAAGAATCTAAAAGCCACAAAGGCTAATTAACCCACAAAGGCTTTATACGTTCCGTTTCAATTCAAACGCAAGGACGTGGCAGAATAGAAGAATATGATTTAGTGTTTAGGGTTTATGATTAATTGTAATTAATCATAATAAATGTTTGTAATGTAAGATCAAAACAACAATTTCATGTGTTATCTAATATGAACGAGTTTTAAAAAATTCATTACTTAATTCAAACTATCATGTTTGTATTACATATTATGTATAATACATGTTAACCATTTACATTTCAAAATATAACCTATTTGTATTATTATAAATATCTAATAAATTTATTTTGAATTTTGTTAGTATTAAATTTTGTTATGGTTTGTTAATACAAAAATAGGTTATATTTTGAAATGTATTACATACATTTTTTTAAATACAGAATAACGACCATTTTGCAGCGGAAATGTTATGACACGGATAGAAACGTGTCAATTTACACTGTTCATGACACCCTATAAATACATTCTAAAACAACAAAAAAGAACATCCATTTGGAAACGGAATTGACGAAGGAAAATAAACGAATGAGAGAAGTGACGTGGCAATTTCAACTGTTCAAGTAACGCTGTATTACATTCACTTAACATTCAAGCTTTGAAACGGAATTAACGACGAACTAATAACAAAACTGAACATCTAAGTTTTGCCGTTTATAAAAAAAAACAACTAATATTTTAGAGCGTTTTAACGACGGATTAGTTACTGAAAAAAACTGTCGTTAGTCCAGTGCACCTTCACAAGTAGCGAATAAATATTTTTTGGATTTTATAACACACTTGCGACACGGAAGTGTAATTAAACAGAATTTTGACTTTTGAACGAAAATTTTCATAATTATATTTACGACGGATTTGTAACAATCATGTTCTTTGACTTTTCAAAGGCTTTAGCAGATCCCACTTTTAGTATAATCCGTCGTCAAATAGTGGATATTCATAATCAATTATTAAAATAATCAACCTGGTCAAACGTTGAATTTTGAAAAATAAGATAGTGTGTCAGATTCGTTGCTATTTCGTTACTAAACTTGACGGAGCTCATTTCGTCGTGAAACTGTATCAGTTCCCTTCCATTTTTGCTAGGAAATTTTTCGATGGAAATTTTCCGTTACTATCGGAGCTTTTTATTGTAGTGTATGTCTCAGAATTTTTCGGTTTCGGTCTTTTTATTTTTTGGACCGAATCGGACCGGTTTTTTTCGGTCCAGCTTCGGTTTTTTTAGGTTTCGGTCTTTTTCGGTTCGGTTTTATTGATAACCGAAACCGACCCGAATTTTTTTTGATTTTTCGGTTTTTCGGTTTCGGTATTTTTCGGTTCGGTTATCGGTCCGGTTCGGGTTTTCCGATTTTTCGCCCAGCCCTACTAGTGAGTGTTGGAGGAAATTTTGGATTAGCAGCCCTAATAGAATTTAGTAACTCATATTTTAATTAATAAATTGCAACTACTTTATTCAGTTATTATTTTCTAACTGACATTCGGTTGTTATATACTTACTGGTCACCAATTCAGTTGTTATTTACCAAGTGACAAATTAAAGTTACGAATCACTTGTTATATACTAACTGAAATATTTAAGTTATTAAATTTGTTGCTAAGTAACAACAGAAAAATTATAAGTTACAAATTAGTTGGTATTTCCCAACCGATAATGTGTGAGTTAATAATGAGTTACTATCTACCAACTAGCATAATTCAGATACTAAATGGTTAGTATATATTTAGTAACAACATTTCAGTTATTTATTCGGTTAACATTTTCTACCCACCATATCAGTTGCTAAAAAAAATTAGTATATATAGTTTTTCTTGTAGTGTTTGGTCTTATTACAACATATAATACACAAATATAATAATATCAATGTAAATTTTACCATAAAGTTGCAGTGTAATACAAGTTTCATATTTTCAAAGCCAAAAAATTATTATTTCTGCTATCGAGATTCGAACCCGCTTCAAAATGCCACATCAAAATTTTTATTCCTGTGTCAATCTTCTCATCATGAGTCAATTCACTGGTAGTCTGCAATGATTGTACGTACAACTACAATCTATTTTTCACATAACTTGAGTCCAAGTTCTTTGGTAACTTGCAATTATTGTTAACGGAATGCAAAATAAAAAGTCTAATCGCAAGCATGAGTTGTAAATTGTATCTTAAGGATGGAATCAATTTGTGGCTAGGTCCACATAACTAAATTAAATTTAGGGGTGCTATCGGTTCGTTACCGAACTTTTTGATTACATACCGATACCATACCAAACTAGTTTACTTTGAGAATTTTTATACCATTATCGAACCAAAAAATTCGGTATACCAAACTATTCGGTTGGTTCGGTTCGGTTTTCTTTTTATACCAAACTTTAGAGTTACAAGTTATGATAGAAAAATGGTGCGTAATGAAAAAAAAACATACTATAAAATTTTAAAACTAGTAGATTAAATATATATATATATATATATATATATATATTATTGTTACATTTTATAGTTTCTTTGTATAAAAGATTAAACACTAATTACATTTCTAGTAAATGTTAAATAAAAGAAAATGTTATAACTATTCCCTAGAAAATGTAATCTTATTAATATAATACAACCCAAGAAAAAATGAGGCTGTCAAATTTTGGCCATTTTTTCCAAAAATGGCCCACTCTTTTTTACTAATTAACAATCTACATAATATAATTAATTAACTATTTGTCCTCAATATATTTTACTAATTACGAATGTACCCTAAATTAATTAACAATTCGTTTTAACCTCCGTAACTATAATAAATTATACCAAATCTGAATATTATATTAAAAATAAAATATATTACGAGATTTATGTCATTACGCGTCTCACACGCAACGCGTGGGTAAATTTTACTAGTATAAGTATATTATAACAATTCTAATAATTAAGTGTATATAAGTTTTTTAATTTATTTGTCTATATAGTATATTTTAATATTTCAGTTTGAATCGGTTACGATACCGAACTCAACAAACGAATACCGAAACCGAATCGATTTTCAAAGATCGATTCGGTTGTATCGTACCGTAATGTCGGTATACCAAACTTTTGGTACCGACTTAATTGGTTCGATTCGAAAAATGATCGGTCGGTACAAGTCGGTAAAAAATGTCACACTAAAATTAATCATAACCATTGACAGCAAGCAAAAGAAATAACAATCTGCTTTTGAAGATTAGAATCACAACAATTGACAGCACAAATACTAATGAATCAACAATATTTACATGACGCTAGTCTTGCGTTCCTTGATTAGACATCAATTTATCACATATATTCGGAACATAAACATAAATGATGCTGAGATTAAACTTTAAGCTTCAGAAAGAATGCTGGCACATAAATCCCTAATAAGGGAAAAGATATGAATTTTTTAACAACAATATCAAATGATAACCACCAAGGATCATCTCCATGTCATCCCAAATTAACCATTAGTCAATACCACAAAGTCCATTGGTGCAGCCTTGACAGGGGTTAAACATTGAATAAAATGAGGCAACAAATAATATGTACACAATCGTGATAAATGGTTATCATGAAATGGAGCGGAGCCCCTTTTGCTGTCCCCAGTGTGGTACGTGATTGAAGCTACGACTCCTTCTTGCCCATCAGAGTAGGTGTAATTGAAACAATCCCAATAAGAAAAAGAGTGGCTATTGAATTAAAATCATAAAGATCCCCAACAGATCGCAGCTCTCCCAGAGCTATTCCAGCCTGCAGATGGCAATAAGTGATAAGTTCACCAAGCTATTTCAGGTCTTAAATACTAAAAATTATATAAAAGAAAGGAAGTGAAAAAAAAAAAAAAACTAACAAAGGAGACTGTGAGACTGAGTAAGACTGGAACTAGGTCCGAGGGATAGTGATACAAGAAGTGATCGAAGTCTGAATAAAGCACATTACCGTATGAGAGGATCACAGTTGGCAAGAACGTTTCAATAATAGTGGCATATATAACAAACCCAGATCAACATCAATAGAACAATAAGGATGTTTTTGGAAATATTACTATTGAGTATTGAATCTATTGATCAAGATATATATTCCGATCGAGCAATTTTTTTCTTTTTCGAACTATTACATTTACGATTTGAACTTACTAATGTTTTTGTGAGCTAATTATTGATATGAGACGCGGTGTAGTTTAGCACTATTCACTGAACTTTCTTGTGTATACTTCATTCATAGAATATGTTTGGCAAAAGCACATTTGCTCTCCATTTTTTCAGGTTTTACATTGCAAATTCGCTCATTACAATTCTACTTATGAATAAAAGACACCATGCTATGTTTATTATTTAGCGAAAAAGGTTTGTCAAAAAAAATTTAAAAACCAAAACTCAGGAAATAAATTTTAGTATACATGAAGAGGTTTCCCCTAAACATTTCGAACCATTAAATGTTGTATGAACTGTTGAGTGTGATCCAATAAGTAGGTATGTAAGATCAATTAATTTATTTATTAGGTGTATACCACTCCATAACTACTACACCTCTGAGCAAGTTAAGCCCAAGGCTTAAAAAAGTTCTGCATTTTACACATTGTTTATTTTTTCCCCTATCTCAATTCTGAAGCTTATCAATCAACATAACATATCATCAATTTGATCTTTCAAAACTAATGCTTAAAATAAACAGTCATAAAGAAATTGGTCGCAAAATAATAATAATTACCCGGACAGTGACATAAGCAGCAGGAATCAACCCGATGATCGTTGCGAAGAGGAATATATGGTAAGGCACATCGACTATTGGCGACGCTACGTTAATAAATGTATTCGGCAATGTAGGGGTTACTCTTAAGAAAACCATATAATTCAGAAGCCGTGTTCTCCTTTTTGCAACCTGAATAACAAAGAAAAGGGAAGTAGTCAATTCCCTTTACATGACATATTCTCGACTTATATCTGTTAAATGCTACGAGAACATTTCATTCCCATTTAGTAGGTACTGCATACTATTCAGTATGCATAGCAATAATTAGTTAATTGAAGTGTAAAAATCAGTTTTTGAACAGTGTGCAAAAAACAAAGTCCCTTAATGGTAGATATCAAAAAATAAATTACACCAATGAATCTGAAACTGCCGAACACAAGCCAAAATCAACCACAAGGGCAAGATAAACTCACCTGTGTTTGGAAAAATACTAGTTTTTCCGGCCAGAGAGAGAAAACAAGAGGCTTCCCGATTAAATAAGACAAAAAATAGCAAGAAGAAGCCCCAGCCGTGGCGGTGAAGACGACCAACGCCACACCTCTGAAGACTCCAAAAAGGGCACCAGCTAGCAAGGACATAAAAACAGTTCCCGGGATCATAAATGTTTGCATAAATATGTATACTACACAGTACCCCACAAGAACTTGTATCGTGTAGTCGCTTGTGTAGTTCTCGAGATGATCTCTGCATGAAAATACAATATTAAGTTCCACAATAGCAATGTGTGAAAGTAACAAGATTGAGTAGTGTTAACTCGTGAGGGTGTGATCACATTAAGGCCAATTTGGTTAACTTGGATCTCGTTGAAAGGAAACGTTGTTGCCGATGGCTTGTTTTTATGGTAACTTTTAACATTTATTTCTTACTCGAATGTTGTTGTCCCTAAGAATGATCAGCTTTTAAGCGAAGATTCTTTATTAGTTTCGCCTAAAAAAAGATAAGGTGGTGACCTATTATGAGGCTAGGAATAAATTTAAGTTCATCGGGCCTGGAACCTTTAGCTTTTCAGGTAGATATCCAACGAAACGCACTGAAACATATAAGCAAACCAGCTTATTTCCAACTAATCAAGCTTATTTGCTAAAGACATGCCAAACAATCACTAACAAATAGTGTACCAATTAAAATAATAATAGTATCAACAAAGAAAAGAATAGACGTACCCACCGTGATCACTCCAAACTAAAAACCAATGAATTCTATTTGTTCGTATTAAATAGAGCAAAGAAAAGGACTAAATTAGTTGCAGCTTAAAAACTCATCCTTTTATGTTCTATCCTTATAAGTTGCATTGCAGTTGGTTGGTTAGCTTAGAAGCTGACTTTTAGGATTTATTTGATTGCAAATATAAGCTCAAGAGTGTTGAATTCTAAAAAGCTTTAATCTGGATAAATGTAGCTTATTTGTCAACCTTCAAAAAATATAAGCTTGTTTCCTTAAGAGGTAAGAGCTACCATAAATAAATATTACTTGTTTCCCTTCCCTAAAACAGCAGTTTGAAGCCTTTTAGAGCATCTGCATGATGATTATGGTATAAAAAGTGACATGCATCAGGAACCCTATAAATTTCCTAAATTTAAGGAAACACAAAATTCACCTCATATACGAGGAATGCATATGATTCCCTAGATTAATACTCATTCCGTCCCTAAACAAATGTCCCCTACGAAAATACGTACAATTTTGATCGATAATTTTTTCATATTTATATTACCGGAAAAAATTATTTCAAAAGTTAATCACATATTTTATGGTTAGAACTATATGATGAAATTTTCAATTTTTTCATTTCAGTAATTTTGATATGAAAATTTTGATGGTCAAAATTGCATGTATTTTCGTAGGTGATATTTGTTTAGGGACGGAGGGAGTGTAATAGTATTAAACTATCATGGGGTCCATATTTTTGTGGTTGTAATATTGTTATGATTATTAAAATATAATAAAAAAATAAAAAAATTAATGTAGAGTTATTATAAGTAAATTAATAAGGAAGCTGGAATTTTGTGTAAAGGTAAACGGTTACTTAAAAGTATAAAATGGGTTAGATTCGAAGAAATGGTTCCCAAAAAAAAGTCAACTGAAAAAAACATACTCCGTAAACAAATAACAGAAAAACACCAATAATGAGATATGATAAATCCCTCTAATAACACATAACACAACACTCTCCACAAATTCATAAATTCATAAATCGAAGGCTCGAAGCTGTGCATTACAATAAACTTCTAGTAAACAATTCCAATTCCTCTTAAATCATCATATTTCCCCAACACACATGGAAAACATATTCAACACAATAAATACCTCTCCAATGAATCATATTATATAGATATATTAATCTCTTGACTGTATTGTACGACTGAGAATTCATTATTATTTTTATAATCAAATGTAGGACTGAGTTAATTAATTTCTTCTAAACACAAGTAAAAACGAAAAAGGCAACGCAAATACAGATCCAAAACATATATATATAGATATATATATATATATATACACACATATATACATGTATGTATGTATAAATGTACCTTAGGATTTGAATATCTTGGAGATTACGTGGCAATTTGAGAAAGGAGTAATCGGAAGGGGGCATTGTTAGGTAAACGGCAAGGAGACCAAAGGCGAAGCTCAGAACAACCCCCGTTGCTGCCGTCACCTCCCTCGCCGTCGGTTTCGTTCTATTTACATCCATACCATTATCGGGTTTCGTTCTATTTACATCCATGCCATTATTGGGTTTTAGTTCCGTGGATGCCATCATTGATTGGGTTAGCTCTTGTATATGATTATTTCCTCTTTTTTTTCTCTCTCTAAAAGTCGTTACTATGTCTTTCCGTGTTGGTATTGTATATTGTGTGGAAGGGACGTGGATGAAGCATGTATAAATAATTATACTAGCGGTGTATATGAGTTAGCTCGGTTCCCAATTAATTTTTATGTATCGTAATTTTGATATAAGAGTATTAAAATTATCGAAATAATAAATTTTAAATTAAATCATATAATTTAATATTTTAACTATATGATTAACTTTTAAAACAATTCATTTTGTCAGTTTTAATATAAATTTTTGACCGGACAAAATTGCACAATACGAAGAGAGGGAGGTAGTATATAATAATCAATTTAGCATATTCTTTTGTTCTATAGCTTAATAATCCAAATACCACTATGATACAAGTTACCTATTGGTCATAAGATCATCTGTCGAATGTCGTTAAGGATTTATGATCAACCTAACGTTTTTATTAAATTAGCCCTATTGCTCTTGTATTTTCAACTTACGTTTTGGTATGTTTTATAAAATTTATTTTGCCAAATAATTGTGAGATGGACAACTATGCTCAAGCTAAAAAGATGACTTCCATATGCATCAATTCTCTCGTTTTCCAAATTTTGTTAAAATAAGGATTTTTTATTTATTTAAATAAGCTCACATCAATTACCTCATAACTTACCTCATAATTCCTCCTTAAATTTAAATACTAATTTATCTCTCTATATATTACACTTCATATATCTTAACATCATATTATAACTCTACCTGTAACGATCCGATCCTCCGATCAGATCGTCACTATCTGCTTACTACCATTAATATTATCCGTTTTGGCCTGATTTTGTCCTCGTTTCTCGGTCCGCACGGCTTTAAAAGGCATTGTTGCTAGTAAGGAGGGTTTTATTAGGCTTATATACTCACATATCTATGTGATGTGGAACAATACTTTCTCTTTACACATGTATTTTTCTACAAAAATCCGGATTATTACACTATTCCCCCCTTCAGGCACGATGTCCTCGTCGGGCACACCGTCCTTCCGGGGGTGTTTCACACACCATCGGCTAGATAGCGACTCTGATACCAATTGTAATGACACAGTCCTCCGACCAGACCGTCACCATATGCTTACTACCACCAATACTGTCTGATTTGGCCCGATTTCGTCCTCAGACCGTACGGCTTTAAAGGGCCTTGGTGATAAGAAGGATGATACTATACCATATATGTACTACATATATAAGTGATGTGAGATAACTCACTTCTCTTTACCACAATATTTTTCTACGAAAATCCGGTTTTTTACACTCTTCCCCCCATCAGGCACGACGTCATCGTCGGGTATGCCGTCTTTCCGGGGTTGCCAGTGCCTACATCGGCTAGATAGCGGCTCTGATACCAATTGTAACGACCTGGTCATCCGACCATACTGTCACCATCTGCTTACTACCAACAATATTGTCCGTTTTGGCCCAATTTCGTCCTCGCTTTTTTGTTCGCACGGCTTTAAAAGGTGTTGGTGATAGTAAGGAGGGTTTTTTTAGGCTTATATACCATATAGGTACTCACATATGTAGGCGATATGAGACAATACTTTCTCTTTACACCGACATTTTTCTACAAAAATCCGGGTTATTACACTACCAACTTCAATAAAAAATATTTTTTAAGTGTAATAAAGTATATTTTATTTATTTGAGAAGAGATATAAGGATATTGGCAGGGTGGAACTAGGGAGGGCGAGCGAATGTCACCGCCACCCCAGTTTTTTTATACATATAATTTTTTGAATTAGTAGATAAATACATTTACAGCTTCCTTGTTGAACCATGGGGTTCAATAATTGATTTTGATTACAACGTTGATTATGTTTTTAATGATTTTACGATTTCTCTATTTCGATTATATAATGCTTGTCTTTTTCCAAAAAGAGAATTTGTAAATTCCAGAACGCCAGAAAGATAGAGCACAGAAAAACGAAGCCACAGGTTCAAGCGGAACCAGAATCAGAGCTATAACGAAGAAGTTACGGGCTTTTGAAGAAAACTGAACAACGACCGATCGTCTGTACAAAAACGATCGGATTTCTTCCAGTGAGCTCGTCTTTTAAACGATCGATCGAAACTCAGAAACGACCGATCGTTTTCTGGAAAATGACCGATCGACTGTAGAAAACGACCGATCGTTTTCTACAGATTTCGAAAACAGCTTTTCAGCTTATTCTGGAAAGCTGCTTTGTTGAACATAGAGTTCAATAATGATTTTGATTATTACTTTGATTATGCGTTTAATGATTTTACGATTTCGATGATATAACTCTTGTCTTGTCCAAAAATAGAAAACGTATATTTCAGGTCGTTAAATGATAGAGCATTCGATAACGAAGCCATAGGTTCAAGCGGAACCAAAATCGGAGCTAAAACGAAGGAGTTATGAGCTTTCGAAGATTTACGGGACCAGGATTACAGTCGACCGATCGACTGGACAAAAACGACCGATCGTTTTTGATCCAATTTCTTCCAGTGAGTCCAGTATAAAAACGACCGATCGTCTTCAGAAAACGACCGATCGTTTTCTGTAAAACGACCGATCGACTGTAGAAAACGACCGATCGTTTTCTGCAGTTTTCGAAAACAGCTTTTCAGCTTATTCTGGAAAATAGCTGTTAAAACCTTTCAACGGTCATAACCCAGAAAAACAGACTTTGCTGTTATATAAACCAGCCCAATCATCTCTCCAAAGTCACCAATTACAACACCAATCAATCATCCAAATACCTCTTTCAATAAAAACCCAATTTATCACCATTTTGGTGAAAATATTCGAAAAAGAGGAAATCAAAGAAGAAAGCGACTCAAGCTCGATCAACAACCAAGACTCACCAATTAGCTTATTTAGAAGCAAATAGAATAGTGAGTGTAGTTACATTTTTGTAACAAAATTGTATCGAGTGTTTTATAAACTCATTTTTGTGAGCGAGTGATCGGGTAGAGGCTTTGTAAGCGAGTTGCTTAAAAGCTCTAGGTCTTTTCATTTCGGGACACTCATAAAGTGAGGGGGAGCTTAATCGGTCGATTAGCTCGTTAGGATTGTAATATCCGGGAAAATTATTTATAGTGAAATACTCGGTAGTACCGAGGAGAGGACGTAGGCCGTTTGCCGAACCTCTATAAACTACGGTGTCATTTTCTTTCCCTTTACTTTTACTTTCCGCAACCTTTACAAGTGCTTATTTTCTTGCTTGCGTTTATGAATTATAGCTTGTCATTAATATTATCAAACGCCTAAGCTTAGAATAGCTAAAAAGTTGGGTTGCTAGTTGCACTTAGTTTAATTAGGCGAAAAGCGCCAAAACCTTATTCACCCCCCCCCCCTCTAAGGTTAGCCGCACCCGGGCCAACAATGCTTAAACCACTGAATAAAAGCCTCAACCACTGCCAACGGTCATAACCCAGAAAAACAGACTTTGTGACCTTATAAACCTCCCAAATCTTTCTTCAAACACACTAATCCATTATCCTAAAATCTCTCTTAATCAAAACCCAAATTATCACCATTTTGGTGAAAATATTCGAAAAAGAGGAAATTAAGAAGAAAGCGATTCTAGCTCGAACATCATCAAAAACTCACAAATTAGCTTATTTAGAAGCAATTAGAATAGTGAGTGTAGTTACATTATTGTAACAAAATTTGTAACGAGTGTTTTATAAACTCTTTTGTGAGCGAGTGATCGGGTAGAGGCTTTGTAAGCAAGTGAAGTTTAAAAGCTCTAGGTCTTTTCATTCGGGACACTCATAAAGTGAGGGGGAGCTTAATCGGTTGATTAGCTCGATAGGATTGTAATATCCGAAAAGAAGATTTTTTAGTGAAATACTCGGTAGTACCGAGGAGAGTACGTAGACCGTTTGCCGAACCTCTATAAATCTTGGTGTCATTTTCTTTCCCTAAACTTTTACTTTCCGCAACTTATTATTTGTTTATTGCTTGCGTTTGATTGTTTAACGATTAAGTAACGCTTAAGCTTAGAATTGCTAAAAGTTGGGTTGTTAGTTGCACTTAGATTTTAATTCCGCAAAAAGCTTCAAAAACCTTATTCACCCCCTCTAAGGTTTAGCCACAAGGGCCAACACTCCTGTTAACATAAGATATTTCAGTGATAGAATGATATAATTGTATACTAACAAACAGCATGTCACGCGTTCGAATCCCCTTCCTTGTATTTTTTTTCCTTGAATTATTCTTGTTAACGACAGCCTTCAAAAATAAAATTCTGGTTCCGCCACTGAAAATTGGTATTTCAAGTATCTCCTTAAAATATAAAAAATGATATTTAACCATAAAATAGATAAGAATTATGAGGTAATTGATGTAGTTGCTCTTATATGATTTAAAAACACAAATTAAAAATCCAAATAAAAATATACTAAAAACCCTAAGTAATTGATGTAGTTGTTCTTATATTTTTCTCACGTTAATTCGAGATAGGCATTGTAATGCGGGTTGAGCTGTCATTATATCTCAAGTGTCTGCGGGGGTTGCTTTTAACATTCGCCAAAACAATATAATTCTAATGTTTGGAATTTTCTTTTACCATAGTGATGAGAGTCTTTAAAAGATGGATATGGGGAAGTTTCTCAATTTTATTTTTTTTTGGGTAAGTAAGCGTGTAGTTTAACTTATAAAAAAAAAAAAAAAAAACGTGTAGTTTTGAGTAACTTGATTAGTCAATTAAGCGAGCAACTTTTTAGTTTTCTTCTAGGCAAATGAGATTAAAAGGCATTTGGCTGAACCCAAGTTCTCTAATTTCTCCACATAATAGCAACAATCTCTTTACATAAACTCCAACTGGGAAAAAAAAATTGCTTATCAAAAAAAAAAAACTCCAACTAATTTGAATTTTTTTGAACTTTTCCAACCTGGTTAGGATTTGATTTGTACATAGCTTGCTCACAATCACGATTCTTCGATCTTGACGTCTCCATTCCATATTGAGGACTAATTATTAAAGAAAACTACTAATTTCATAAGCAAAGTATGGTTTCACCACAGGGCAGATGTATACGTTATGGTTAGTAGTATGAAATTATAAAAATAATGAAATAGGCAAACAGGGCACGTGATATTGGTGGCAACGTCGCATTATGAATGTGGATCGTAGAGTTTTGGCAATCATTTGCCTCCCCGGCACATGGTGTGCATTTTGCACTTTGCGCCTTAGCAACCCACTTTCGAAAGCAGAATATCTGACTCAAGAGTCAGAGTTACTCTGCTTCCATAGCCATTGGATCGGAGTTTAAATTTAAACTGTAGCAGATCCAATGGCTGTGGAAGCAGAGTAACCCTGACTCTGCTTCCTCCACTTTCCTTGTTTTTTTACTCTTCACAAACAATTTTTCTTTTTTTTTCTTTTTGGAGGGTACTTCACAACATTTGTTTTTTTATGAAAAATACTAACATGGGAGGCTTATACAGGTCCTTTGGATTAAGTCATTGTATCTAATTATCTAAATGATTATATAGGAACAGAAGTAGGCATAAAAAACCCGACCTAACCCGATATAAATCGTGACACAAATCGCGACACAAATCAACCAGTTACGGGTTGGGTAACTTGGGTCGGATTGGACATTACAGAAATATGAACTTGACCAAACCCGAATCTCATTTAAATAGCCGAATAGGACTAAATAAGTATAACATATTATTATTATCCCTCTATTTCAAAATACTTGGAGGCTTTTCAAAGTTGAATATCATTAAAACTGCAAAGTCATATATCATACATCTTTGAATATCTAATGTTTTTAATTTTCAATAAAAATACAATTATTCAACTTAATTTTATATTTAAAATAACAATTAATACTTAATATATATCATACATCTTTGAATATCTAATGTTTTTAATTTTCAATAAAAATACAATTATTCAACTTAATTTTATATTTAAAATAACAATTAATACTTAATGCAATGAAAAGATTGAGGACATGTGCTTTAATTCCAGTATTCAACAACCAAAACATAAGGAATATACATGAAAAGGTGCAAAACCTTTTTATAACTATTATGTCCGTTGCTCTCTGACTCTAATTAGTTACAGATACAAAATTCACCATTTTTAGAGCTAAGTTTTGTGTAAGCTCGATTAGAATAAATTATTGTACCTTTATGCTGTTGACTAATCTAGAGAACTGCCTGACTGGTATACTATCAATTTTAACTCATGGCTATGCACCTTTTGACCGTTAAAGTATAGGACAATACTGGTTAGTGCAGATTGCTAAATTAAAAGTAGATAATGACCACTCTGACTAGTGCAGGTTACAACTATAAGTAAATAAATAGTCACGTTCTACTGAAGGTTAGTACGAAATTGTTTATTTTCCTGATAATCAATGACCTTCAGTTTGAAAGTCATACATTGGGTGGACATCAGAATTCAAACATGATTGTGAACTAGATATATAATAAAGAGTTAAACTAGAGATTCAATAATAGATTTTTTTGTGGTCTTTTGCTATTACTTTAACTTCAGTCCTCTGTTACATATTTCTCTCCGAACAGGTTTCAAATTTTGAAGGCTCTGAGTCTTCTATATTTCTTTGTAATACTTTTTTTTTTATCAAAAAGTATCTGTCGGGTTTTTTGGCTGCAATATATTACTCACCTTAGAATTCAACAATCAGTAATTTTGTCAAAATAAAAAATAAAATGAAACAGATCTTAGCTGTACGACCCGCTAAGATCAGAGTAGGACTATATGTCAATATGGTGATAAAAATATTGCTCAAATAAATTTTTTCCTATTACTGAACCGCTAGGATCAGAACAATAACAGCATAATTGCGTACAAGTAAAAGAAAAAGAAAAAAGTGATGAAATCAGGACTATATGGTACAAATTACCTGACTAAACCTGCAGTTTTCCAAATGTTTTCTATAGCCAACGTCTGAAATCACTTTATTTTATCAAGTAATAATATTATCACATAATCACATTGCAAAAAAAATATTAAATTTGAAAATACAACTTATACATATAATGTTGAAACAAACCATCCTTCCCAATGTACTTGTGTGTTTTGTTAGCTACTACTAATTATGTTGTTGCTGTTGCTGTTGCTGCAAGTTGATAAGCTTGAAATAAGCCCCATCTTTGTTTTCGACAAGAGTAGAGTGTGTCCCTTGCTCTAATATTTTCCCATCTTGTAATACCGATATTTTATCTGCATTCTTAATCGTCGAAAGCCTATGTGCCACAACCACAGTTGTCCGATTCTTCATCAAACGATCCAATGCTTGCTGCACTATCCTCTCGGATTCAACGTCTAATGCACTAGTGGCCTCATCTAACAGCAATATCGCAGGGTTTTTAAGCACTGCCCTTGCAATAGCTACTCTTTGTTTTTGTCCACCTAGTATTTGGATGACGAAATCGGTCAGGCATGCAAATATAAAATCCATTTTAACAAAATACCAGATAAAACAAGTACCTGATAATTGGACGCCTCGTTCACCGACCCTAGTTGAGTATCCCTCTGGAAGGGAACTTATGAAACTATGGGCGTTGGCTAATTTTGCGGATTCGATTACTTCAGTTTCTGTTGCGTCCTCTTTTCCATAAAGGATATTTTCGTATATTGATGTGGCGAAGAGGGCGGGCTCTTGGCTGACTAGGCCAATGTGTCTCCGCAGAGATTTGAGCTTCAATTTCCTGATATCCTTGCCTATTTTGAGATGAAATAAAGAATGACCAATTGCAGTACTGCATTATACTTAATTACTTATTGCCAGAGACTAGTCGGTCATACACACTAAACATTCTTTAAGTTTATAGTGTTTACTGATAGTCGGTTTGGCTCAATGGTTGCAACTTTTAAGCTCACGACATTATTTCTATTTATTTATTTTGCTATTTTGTATCGAGATTTTATGCATTAGGTTATCCAACTTTTAAGGTGAATTCTTTCTGCATTATGGTCTAAATAGCAAGAATTTTAAGCAAAATGGATCGAGTTCTCTTTTCATTTGCTTACCAAAAGAACCTCAGACCAGTAAATCTAGCCTCAATACGTACAAGCCATTAACAAAATATTCACAATATTGTCTGCACCCATATATTTGAGTATAAAATGGTATTTAAGATTACGGCAACTAAAATTCAGGAATGACATTTAAAAACTTAGCCCGGTAGTACCGGAAACTCGTTAACAACGTTGTTTGGATATAGAAATCTGATGCATGTTATGTATATTGCAAAAGCACAAACTAGTTAAAAACTCACCGTCGATCATAACTTTCCCAGATGATGGATCGTAAAACCTTAGAATAAGACCAAGAACGGAACTTTTACCGGATCCACTTTGTCCCACTAACGCCATGCTTTGCCCCGAGCATACTTTTAAATTAAAATCCTTAAATATAATAACATCTGGCCTCGAAGGGTAACTAAATTCAACCCCTTTTAGCTCAATTTGACCGTCCACTTTTGCTAGCTCTTCGCCTGTATCGCCTATTATTTGCGTTTTACGGTCAAGTATTTCGAAAACTGAAGCTACCATTTGATTTCCCTTTAAAAGGTCTGGTGCCATAGCTAAGGTCTCTCCCATGGCTAATGCAGTTACGATTAATACCATAAACGACTTCATTATGGATCTAAAGCTTGATAATCCCTTACCCATCAATACGGATCCGTACCTGCATAAAGATAACAAACTGTAAGGCTCCTTCCACACTAAAATTCAATGGAGAGAGAAAAGAAAAGGATTCAGATATTTTTGAAATAAAATTTCTCTAACATTACTTGATAGCAGAAACACATGCATCTTGACTTGGAATGTCTTTTTGCATCTATGATATTTAGCAGCTTTTTAAGAAAATAAGCATGCTTTTCAAGGTGAAAAAAAGAAGTTCCGAGTTCATTCAGCTAAAATCCTAAAATTTATAGTTTCCTGAATATAGAAAGCAAAAGAAGCCCCAATTTTAAAATTAGCCAACATATGTTATCTCCCTTTCTCTTTATGTAATTCACATCATTACATGCAATTTCCGTAGATAATTATGTAATTCAGGGGTTGTTTTACAGATTTAAAGAGATTAAGAAGATCTACTCTTCCAACTTTCCAATCAAAAAGTGTATCACCTAGACGAAAACAAATCAAAAGAATGACGCTTCAAAACACAAAGGGTCAAGCCTCAAGGCCTAAGTGGACTAAATAAATTTAAAATACTTACCACAAAGCGAGGCCATAAGATGAGAAGATGAAAAATTGCGAAACACCATAGAAGATACCCGCAATTTGACCACGAGTAAACGAATTCTTTGAAGGCTCAACTAGCTCTCTAGAATAATGATCAAGTATTCTCCTTTCAGAACAAAATGCTGCAACTGTCCGGATATTACTTATAGCCTCGCCAGCTAGCATGTTAGCTTTCAAATAAGCTTTGCTCAAATTAACACCATATCCTTTCATGAACAATTTCTGAAAATGTTAAATACAAGACTTTGTAAATAAGATCGGTAATAAGGTTAAATATGGTTTTCTACACTAATGCATCACCATATACTGTTTTTGGTATATACCAAACGACAAATATTAGCAATTAGCTGCATACTAATATTACGCCTCTGGACAGTCTTGGTACACTTAGATCTGAATTTAAAGTTGGAAAAATGAAGATAAAGAGAAGAAGAATGGAATTAACCTCGCTAATATGTCCGCTTATGATTAATGGGTACGTGGCGATGACAACAAGTGTGAGCCTCCAGTTCAAGATGAAGGCGATGACAAAAGAGGTGACAATTAAACCGATGTTTTGAATGAGGATCCCAGAGCGGTCAACAACGACCGTTTTTAATAAGGTTGCGTCACTCTCTAGACGGGACGCGAGCATGCCACTCATGTTGTCCAGCTCATCAAACCAGCCGATCTCGTTTCTTAAAATAGCTGCAACCAATAATATGTTAAAATTATAAGCAACCAAATATCCAATATGTTATAAGGCACTAAGGTTCGTAACAATACTACATAATTGTTTGGTTACAACTTCTAAGCAAAGTTTGCCTCAAAAGGCTACACTTTTATCTGGATGAATGAGCCAACTTTTTTCTAACCTAAAAAAATCCAGCTTATTTGCATGCATCAACCTAACATACACCAAGTCTTCATTAAAAAACTTCTTCTAAGAGACAAAACAATAGTAAGAAAAACAACAGCGAAAGCATAAGGTCAATATGAGTTTTTTTTTACCGGAAAACATCTTTTCTCGGACACGGAGAGTAAGCCGTTCCCCCATTATCCCAAAAGAGAGATGAGCAATAGCATGTACAATAACGGTTAAACCGGCACCACCACAGAATAAAAGTGATATCTTTTTAACCTCGTGGCGTGTCGTATCCCAATCCATGTAATAAGATACGAGAGCTTGTGTTACACCAAGGGCAAAAAGAGGCATTTGTGCTCCGGCAATCAGTAGACCGATTGTTCCATAAGCTCCGTATATCCAATCTGGGCCGATCATGGAATATAATCGCCAGCTGGATACTTTTTGTCCTGTTGTAAGATCGGTTTCGTCGGCTCCAACTCGCCCAACAGATAGCTTGTCAGAGCGAAAACTTCCGTGGCTTGTAGTTCGAGATAGTTCACGAGAATATTTAATGCTGCGATAATGGCAAAAAAGGGACTATGGTCAATATTGGTCCATACATGTTCTGTAATATCATTTGTAATTTTCAAATGGGAACTTGATAAAGTTGCACTTATTTGTGGTTGTATAATTAATCAGTACTAAGTATTAAGAGCAGCATTAGGGCTTGCTTTGTTGCAGCTTATGAGAAATAAGTTGGATTTTCTGAGCTTGAGAAAAAAAGGCCTAGGTTCTAACCTGGTTAACTGGATAAGGTCTACACGTTAACCAAAAAATATCAGCTGCTTTAGAACTGCAACCAAACAAGGCCTAAGGTTCTATTGGCTGGATTAAGAAAGGAAAACCTGGAGTCCTAGATCTTACAGTTGTAGTGGTCCTTTGAGGGTTCAATATTTTGAGAATAAAATTAATCTTCTTAATTTTTCAACATTATCACCAAGTACTTCTGAAAACTTTGGTTCCATCTTTCTGAACTTAAGAAACAACGAGTAGAGCAGAAAACTTGATTTTAGTTCACATCCAAGATTGGTCATGAATAAGTTCCGAAAACAACACAACTTATCAGGGTTGCTAAGAAGTGGCCACTTCTAAGCGTACTACGTACAACTGCTTATATCATCATTCATCGGCCCAAGCTGTCTTTTTCGATTCTCCGCACAGGTAACCTTTTACTTATCTGGTTTAACAACCAAAAGAGACTGTCAACAAACAAGCACGACGCGGTTTGTCTAAACTTAGCTGTGCTCTTTGTTAAGAATTGTGTATGTACATAGAGGAGTAAATACGAAATGATATTTAGAGGTCATAAATTACAAAAGATACATTCTTTCTAATAAACCTATTAGCTATAACATTTTAAAGGCCTTTAACAAAAATAAAAACAAAATTCATTCTTGGTTCCCGCATTAAAATATACCTGAGTGGCCGTTGTAGATTTTGTCCACGCGAAGAAGTTCTGTGCAACGAAGAAGCCCCTTGGAGCTGCACAAACGAGGCGTACGCACTGTTTGGTCTTGAAATTAGCTCATCGTGACTCCCAGTCTCGACAATCTTTCCACCATGAACAACAGCTATAACATCAGCGTTTCTAATGGTGGAAAGACGATGGGCCACAACCACGGTTGTTCGGCCCACCATCACACGATCTAAAGCCTCCTGCACGCTCTTTTCAGACTCTGAATCTAGTGCACTTGTGGCCTCGTCGAGGAGGAGGATGGAAGGGTTTTTCACTATTGCTCGCGATATTGCTATTCTTTGCTTTTGCCCACCTGATAATTGAATTCCCCTTTCGCCTACCTGAACAGATACATGAATGAAAAATCTTTAGGTGCAAGTTTTATGTTTCTCCGAAAAATATCTCCAGGGAGACTAGGCAGTGGTGGAACCAGGACATACCATGAAAGAGACTAAGTTACTAATTTACATATAATAAAATAAAAAGATTTTAGTCAAAATACCTGCTGCTAAGACAAACCAAAATTCCTTACTTTTAAATCAAACTGGGGGGTACTTAGCCTACCACAGTTTCCACTACCTAGTTATTTCCCTGAAACTGAACCAATTACAGTAAATCTTGTTTTCACCGTGTGATGTTGTTAGAATGGGAGAATAGTAGGACATTGTCCATCCATATTTATATATCTATGTTTTAAAGAAACCATTTTCTTAGTGGTTACTTCGAGGAAAGATTGAAAAATGAAGGAAAAGGTTGAACTGAGGAATAGAGTAGTAGGTGAGTCTGTCCTAGAACTTGTATTGCTACTTCCTAGCTTTCCCCTTATACATATGAGTTGGGTGAAGTTAGATGCTATTCAGTACGTGGCGGAAATTGGACAAGATAGAGAGAGGGAATGAAATTCATGTATGAATTTTTCCTTAATATGGGTTTAAAAGCGCTACATTAAGAACATATTTTTCCCCTTTTCATCAAAAAAAAAAGAAAGAATTTTTTTTTGTTTTTTTTTGTCGAAATTGTGAGTTACTGCCCCATTGTGCTTACGTTATGTATGAAACAATTTATGTGTAAGTCAGAAGAAATTCAGTTCTTATATATATTTACCTGAGTTTCAAATCTCTCAGGAAGGTTGTTAACAAAACTAAGAGCCTCCGAGAGCTTAGCAGCACGTTTAATCTCCTCCATGGTAGCATCATCTTTTCCATACAAAATATTTTCCTTTATAGTCGTCGCGAAAAGTGCAGGCTCTTGATTAACCAACCCAATTTGTTGCCTTAGCCAGTTTTTGTCAAGCTCTCTGATATCAACACCGTCTAATAATATCTGCCCAGATAAAGGCTCGTAAAATCTCTCGATCAATGATATAACCGTGCTTTTTCCTGATCCACTTCCTCCCACTAAGGCTACAATTTTCCCCGAAGGTATATCTAGAGAGAGATTGTCAAAAATTGTTACATCAAGACGAGAAGGGTAGCTAAAAGACACGTCCTTGAACTGGATATGGCCTTCGAGTTTTTCAAGCCTTTTCCCAGGTTTTGAGATAGTCTTGTTTGCGTTATTTTCTATCATTTCAAAAATAGGATAGGCTGAAGCTTTCGCTCGGATAAAGGCAGTAACGTCGGGAGCTGCTTGTCCAAGGGACCTGAAAAGGCAACAAAGCTCATCATACGGTCATCTTTTTCAAATTTAAGCAATTGTTTTGTTGCAGCTAATAAGCAAGTTGGAATTTTTTAGTTCCAGAAAATAAAAAACAGATCCATACAGTTTAAAGATTCAAGCTCTTCCAGGACAAAAATCCAGAAACCCTCTTAAGTTATTCAACCAAGTTTTTGAATAAGCGAGAGGGAATAATTCGAGCTCGTAAGTTGTAACCAAAGAAGGTCTTATGGTTATAAGTTATTACTAGCTTCCTCTACCACTTGCAATTATGAAAAAAGAATAACAACCACAAACGTTCATAAGAGCGCACCTCGATTCATCTAGGATTTAATGAACATCTAAAATGATAGTAGAAGAAGGGCATTTGATAAGCCGCCACTAACAGACATGGAGAACAATGAATCTTCTCATATTGCGCTTATACTTTTGAATTGTTATACATTGTAAAGCAGTACCTAGCTTATTAGTTCAAGAACCAAATTTTCAAGAAGGGTTAGTTTTGCAAGGTACGCTATTTGCTTATGAAAATAACTTGAGACCCAGACTCTAGAAATTTTAATAAGCTCGTGTTCGTGATAGTTGTATATCACTTAAAGATTAAGGGAAATAGCAAAACCAGCATTCAAAAGTACCTGAAAAGGGCTAGTTTGGCTACACCTTCTAAACAAAAAAGATAGGTTATTTGAGGTTGGAAAAAAAGTCAAGTTCATCCAGCCTAAAGTACCAATCTACTTCAAGGAAGAATGAAAACACTAAGCTCAGAAATTGGCCAACCAAATGAGTTTCAACTTATAACAATTAAGCTACCTTAAATTTGTAATTGAAGGAATCCTATTAGGAAAATTTGAAGAAGAAACAAGACTTACAGTCCAGCAATAACAACATTGAGCATGGTAGTGAAAGAGTCCCCGCCATTGGCAATGTGTTTGTGAACAACAATACTCGTAAACCATACTAGCAAAGACCAGGAAAGGAAAAGGACACAGTGTAGGGTCCCGAGCCCTAATCCCTTTGCAAGACCAGCTTTTCTTCCGTATTGATATGTATGCGAAAGGGCTTCTTTATACGATTTTACGGCTTTTTCCTCTCCTGCAAATGCTTGAACTGTTCTCACATTCGCAATCACCTGAGAGTTGCACCCAATTTTTTTTTAAAATACGAAAAAGATATATACCATGTAAACAAGGGTAAATGCTGGACGATTGTACACATATACCATACATAGCTGGAAATGAAAGTCCCATTCATGAATAAAGTTAACTATAACTTGTAAGTTAGCAGGTAACCTAAGTTCATGATTAACATTTTTAAATAAAATATGGGAATGTTGCTCGTATAGACGTATTTAACCATTGACTGTTGGCAACAAAAATAAATTAAAAACAATCTTAAAATATGAAGTCGTGCGAAATTGGAATGTCCAAGATATATTCATTGGCAAACTCTATATATCTCGGGAACATAATAGGCTCAATTTGTGGATTTCTACATTTTAGATGGTTTTTAAACCAAAAGTAGGCATAAACAATTCCATATTGTAGCATAACATTACAATTTTACTTTGGAAATCGGAAAATACTGATGGTTGCTCTGCTCCATTTTGCATAAGTAAACTTCTGTGTAATAAAACACTTTTCTTCTAAGGTATAGCTCTAGCTAATAGCCTAATATCTTGCTCCTTGTATGGAAAATAAATGTTAATCGCTAAAAAAATCACCTCTTCCGCAATTTGACCGGCCTGAGCGTAGGATTTACGGACTCGTTCAATAAGGCCAATTGCCACGTAAGCATAAACACCACCGGCAATGGCGATTAAAGGGACGATAGAGAGAGTTACGAGACTGATTTGCCATACTCTTATGAACCCTATTGTAAACCCTGCTAAAAACCTGCCTATGTAGTGCATGAAGTTCCCCACCTGCATATCATTACATTACATACTTACGTAAAGGCTATATAATATGAGTAGTTATGTATCACTAAACTCCAAATGTGAATTAAAAATGACAATAAGTTATAAGTACGTGCATTATAAACAAGTATATATAGAGCAAAAGAGATTTTGTTCAAATTTGCTATTTTTATAGTTATGTCATGTCGTGTTCCTCGATGTTAGTGCATCTTAATTAATCACTTCTCTTGACTTTTCACGTCTCAAATAGGGGGTACTAATAGAAGTATAATATTCCTATGTTGGTTGAAGAAAGTTGTTAATTAGTATTATGGACATGTGTATTTAGAAATTAGAATGGAATGCCTAGGCCTAGTATTACCAGGCTTTTATGTATACTGTATTATTTTTTCTAAATTTAAATATCGACTGTTGTTTTATTTCATTTGTTTTAGGTAAAAAAAAAAACTTCTTTACTGAATAATTTTCTCGCATTTAAGTCCGCAATATTCATTATACTCGCATATATATATACCGAACTCTTGAGTCTTATTGTCTCAATAATATTGAAAAGCCAATTCACGTGGCACATCTACCTACAAATCTTTTCCAGAAAATTTAAATAAACCGACAGTGATAACCTTTCCATTGATAAACAATGATCCAAATCCAACGAAAGAAAAATATTTTACTTTAATCTTGATCAAATCAGTAAGTTTAAAAGCGAAAAAAAAAAACTTTTTGAAATGTTTCAACGAGGATGGAGCCTTCCGTTTAGAAATTACATAAAAATAACAAAGAAATATGAACAAAGCGATTCACTTGGCACCCATGGTGATAGCATTAATTAATATATGGGTCGGTGCCATGTGATGATTTTCCTTCAATATTAAGTATTAAATCCTGATGTTTCTTTTTAATTGACTAGGGTATACATTGAACTAATTACATGCAGAAGTTATGTGACTAGCGCGTACTATATTGAACTAATTATTTGTATGACTAAAGTCTTCAACCGTAAATAATTGGAGTTATAACTGTCCAATCCACCCACATAACCAATACAATAAACAACATAACTAGCCCCCTTTATAGCTCCTTTCTTCAGAATTTAATGATCAAACAAAAACAAGGGTTTGAATTGTCAAATGCTAATATTCCATTACATCATTTTTTCCTTAAAAGTAAAATAATGTAACAAATTGTGTAATAGCTTGATTCAGTAGAACTCTCGTTGTCACCATGTAATTACTGTTCGGTTTTACCTGCAATGTCCTATACGTGCTATATTTCTTGAAATAACATTAAGTGTAGTTAGATTTTATTAGGGTTTTGTAGTACAATATAGTGGAGGGATGATATTTTATAACAAAAATTATTTAGGAATGGAGGTGGAGCAATATAGATATTAGATACTATTAATAGTTAAATAATGAGAATTTGTAAGGATATTCTTCACAACTCACAAATAATGCAATGGGACACAATTAGATCTGAAAGAAGTGTATTTTTATTTTTATGTTAATAATGGTATATGCTTTTAGACTTTTAGTACTTGTTAAAGTTGTGATATTACAAATAAGAGCTAAGGACAAAGCCATTAAATGTTTGGGCCATTAGAACGTGGCAGTATGGAGCTTGTTTTGAAACAACATGTAAGAGCATCTATATGGTATACATAATTTGTAACTATATATAAGGTGTCGCATAATCAATAAAGTGACAAGTTTAATTACACATTTTACATGTTAACATGTTTATTGATGTTACATTGATCACTTTTAGATTTCACTATAAGATTACTTTTATACTATATTTGACATAATTTGCAAGGTGTTGGTATAACTTTAGCTAGTTCTTACACCTAACATAGGGTTTGTTAGTATTTATAAGCAAAATTTAAGAAAAAAAATATTTTAAAAGATAAACTTAAAAAAAAGTAGTATTTACCTTTATGCTAATTAAGCTTATTATAATGCATTAAATATATAATAAATACTAACAAAGTTTTAATAATATATTAAAGTTTATTAAGAAAATACTGTAAATACACTTGTCATGCAAAAACCCTACAAATATACCTTCTTTTTAGTGGTTCTATTAATAATTTTGAATATGTTAAAAATATTATTAAAACTTTGTATACACTACCCAGGGTATAATTGGGTTCCGTGGTATAAGAGTACTCAACTATAATAGCAGTACATTTAAAGAAATTAAGAAGAGGAAAATTAAAAAAATGATCCACCGTACTTGTAAATGACACCTCACCCTTTACATGTATTTGTACATTTTATTTGCGACATCACCTCTTAACAACCTAACCCTAAAGATTGAACTTTAAAAAACACTGACACTAACATGAAATATAAAACCATCATTGCAGATGCTCTAAGCAAATAGCTCAACTTATTTGATAAATTTTCTATTTTATGTTGTTTAGTCTAACTTACTTAAATATTTTAATTTTTCCAAGCTCATCAACAACAAAAATAGCTCTGAAACGGTTCAGACATGCATCATGAGTAGAGTTAACAAGAAAAAAACAAAACTGAAACTTTAAAAGCTCCACACAAACAAGTCCTTTTTTAGTATCATTACAAAAATGGGGTTATCTTAAATTGCAACGAACCTTTTCACTTGTGGCATAGAAAGATTTAAAAGTAAGCCTATATTAGGATCAAACAGTTGAAACGTTAGTTATCAAAGCGAGCTGGATTCCATTTTGTTAGGACCTACTAGCACTGCGCCATTAATGAGAAAATGACTTTTTTTAT
The DNA here is from genome assembly GCA_963920805.1 of Primula vulgaris. Lineage (NCBI taxonomy): Eukaryota > Viridiplantae > Streptophyta > Magnoliopsida > Ericales > Primulaceae > Primula > Primula vulgaris. The sequence continues at coordinate 17,305,754 of OY987212.1, forward strand.
AGAGTTCGACCAAATCATTTGCTAGAGTCAATAAAACTTGTGAGTTTTTTAATCTTTGTTTTCTCACTAAAATATTTTGCAAGTCTGGGATCGTCCATCTCTTAATCTGTTTCTTTGTTGCACCTTCGTCAATTACAATAAAAAGTTCATTTACCGACATTTTATTTTTTAAAAACTGTTGATAAATTAAGTGTCATTAAATTTCAACAATAGTTTAACAACACTCACTTTAACAACAGTTTTTAAAAAGTAAACTGATGGTAAATAAACTTTTTCTTGTAGCGATGTCAATTTTGATTTAGAACTTTACAATAATACTTATATATATATATATATATATATATATATATATATATATATATATGTTAGAAACTCTTATAATCTATTCTTAATCATAATTAAACAGTTTATGGAACTTTTATTGACTAAATGACATAATAGAAAACTTAAATTATATATTAATTTCTTTAGATAATCGGTACGAGTTGCTTTATGAATATTTACTGGAACATTTGATAAATGTTTAATCATATTAACTAGGGATTTCTTCTGAAATAAATATTATCGTTAGAGAAAATCCTATTTGCAGGCCCCTATATGCATTTTTGAAACAAAATGTTCCTTGAGCTTTGAGAAAATAACAAAGTTAATTGGTTCCTGTTAAGAACAAAAAATCATCTAAAGATGAAAATCTTATCGGAGTTCATTTAAATAATTTAACTCAAAATCGAACAAATAGTCCTTTTTTCAGTTTAATTGAGACCATCTTCGATTATGATCACTATAGTAATTTAAGATTAAAAAAGTTAGAGAAAGATACTAAATTTTATCGATTTAGGCAAACGAAACTAATTAAGAGAACCAACTAGTCCTTACTCATTGTACCTAGAAAAAGAAAAAGCTATCCTTAGTGAATTCAAAATATGTTCACACCAAGAACTAAGAACAATAAAAATTTCCACAAATATAATCAGTCACGACAACACTATCGTCGTCAAATGGTTGTACAACCAAAATGGTGAACCGGTTGATTTTAATAAGACAGTAGTCACAATACGATGTTGTTATTTTAATTAATTACCGCTAAATCTTATTATATGGTTTATCTCCTCATGTTATTTCTTTTGGCACATAGAGTGATGGAGGTAAATGTAAAATAAAAGGACATATTGTATATTAAAAATTCCAAACATATATAAATATATACTTGATAACAAAAAAAAAAACATAAATACCTTCTCAGAGATTGCATCTTGAACAACAATAACATCGGTAGTTATAGCAGCAATAACTTCTCCAGTAGAAGATTCGGTGTCAAATAAACTTATATCTTGATTTAAAATTGACCTTAAATAGGCCATTCTCATCTTAGCTGCCTGTCTCTCCCCAGTGTGCATCCAGCATGCCACCTCTGTAATTTTTATTTCATCAAATATGTAAATTGTCAACATTTAATTAACATCTATGTGTGTCACTTACAGCAACAAAGGGAGAAATATCAAGAGATAGGGATTACGGTTCAAGAAATATTCAATTTAATTCCTATCAATTTTGCTTTCCACAATTATAATTTCTATATATGTTTGCGGATAGTCATTTGGAATGCCGAAAATCTTCACAACCGGTTTGGTTTTTCTGAATAATTAATATAAACGCATATATATTTTTTTCCTAACCCCTGAGTGTATATAGAGGAGTACTTCAATAGTTTTATGCATTTTTTTTTTTAATTTTACGTTTGTATCATTTACAACCTTTGACCATGGAAATATTTTTAAATTCTAAAATACGATTAAAAAAAGGAACATTTGGGGATTACTCGGGTGTCAACTGAAACTAGCTACAAGGATCAAGTTTTATCTAGACTATGGGAACCATTGGTGTGATACACCTAACAATATAGCAAACATTTTAATTTTATCCGTAACTTACATTATTCGGTCTTCATTAAATTATCCACCTCATAATCTGTTATATATATAGCTTATTGATACTACTCCTATATCTTTTATTGAACAAGGACATCAATCTTATTTATTCTAAAAAATAAATTGAGGCTGGACCAAAATAACAATGAGGATACTTGGGGAACAGTAAGTTAATGACAATAACGTACCTGTCCAAGATGAAAATAGTATTACCACGCTGAGATATACAAAATCCAGAGAGTACTGCAAAAGGAATTGCAAGATGTATCACATTAATAATGAAATTTCACTGAAAATGAGATATGATAATTTTGATGTTCTGGAAAATTTATAATGGCTCTTTTTGAACCAAAACCAGAAGTAGATATCACTTTTCTAGTTACTTATACTGCAAAGGAAAAGACAGTACTAATTCTTAGTAAAAACTTTCTAGGGCCAAGTGAAGACAGAAATGTCGTTACATGGTAAATTGGTAATAATACTTTGGGGTGGGTTCGGTTCGGTCCGGTCCGATTCGGTTTTTAGCAAAACCGAAACCGAAACCAAGCATATTTTTCGGTTTGGTTTTTTTCGGTTTCAGTCTTTTTATTTTTTGGACCGAACCGGACTGGGTTTTTTCAGTCCAGTTTTGCTTTTTCGGTTATTTTTCAGGGTTTTTCGGTTTTTTTCGGTTCGGTTATCGGTACGGTTTTTCTCCCAGCCCATTACTACTAGTCATTAAAAGGTATGCATGGCACTGCCTACAGGCTACAACATAAAAATTCTGTAACTAACAGATTTAGTAACTATTACAAATGGCATCGCCTGAATTTGATATATATTCGACAGCAAATTTTTACTAATATAGTTGTGTGTTACATGCATGTACATATCGATAAAAGATTATTTAAAAAATTTGTTGTTCACTTTGATATAAATGCTTGTTACTTGATCAGTGGCCACTGACAATCCTAAGCTACCCCTCAATGAGAAAAAGATTGTTTTTAATGTGCAATTAATATATATCGTACTGAAACCTATATATACAAACAGTCAACAAACACGCCTATTTTGTCCAAGATTAGTTGATGAAAATTTAATATCGATCCACACAATTACAATTATATTCTGTATGCCTAATATAGAAGCAGGGCAGTCCGGCGCGTTTTTACACCTAAGACGCATAATATGTTTGGCGCCTTTTCAAATTTATCGGATAAAAAATTCAAATCATACACAACAAAGAATTTTCATAGAAAATTTAGAAAATCAGGGGAAAATTCCATTAAAAAATCCGATACATCAATCACGTTAAAATGAATAATCGAATAACCCATAAAATAACTTGTAGTGTTTAAGTTAATTATAAATTACAATAATGAGAATATAGAGGGACTTAGTCACTTAGCAAAGACTCGAGACCAAGTCTGTGACCTTTTAAAACTTTGGATAACAATTACAAAAGTTGTAAATTAATAAGAGACCAAATAAAAATATATGTTGAAGATATGGGCCTCACTTAGATAAGAAACTAACTGAGGGCCATATGTTCAAATAATGGCCGAATAGTATAAGCCAAATTACAATAATCAGAACATACGGCCAAATAAAAACAGTATCATTAACCCATATACGTGGCTTGGTCTCATGTAGGGGAGTCAATTTTATCCGATTCGGTCCGATCCAACGGTTTTTGGTATTCGGTTAACAGTTTTAGCGGTTATCTTGTTATCTACGGGTCGGATCGGATCTATATAACTTTTGTACTTATTTTACCCGACTCATACCCGTATTTATTATAGGCTAACGGTTCTCGATGCGAATATATACCAAAACCCATTAAATTAGAAAAGTTATAGAAATAATAACTAAAAGTCAAAGGTTATCTTATTTGTTTATAATAGTTATTCTACTCTTTTAGATATTTTCTTTTTGAAAGACATTTTTACAAATTGATGAGTAATATGTTTTTCCAAGTAATTAATTAAATTCATTTGTAAAAAATAACAAGCTAATGGTTTCTTATCAAATTTCTTGCTTTACTGACTATAATCAAAGTCAGTCGACTCGTGTACATATACTGTGAATGTCTTATTATTGTTTATATTCTATGTTTAGGTAGATGTGCTTTTATTCTCATGATGTTAGTTCCAATGATGTTATAGTTTACGACCTATTACTAATGTAAGTCAAATGTATAATGGATGTATATATATTTTTTCAAAACATTGGTATATTGCGGGGGTTTTAGCGTGTTTTACGGTTCGGTTTCGTGGATCGGTTCTGCGGATCGGTTCTTGCGGTATAGAGTTGAAAACCATACCCGACCGTAGAACCGGTTGGATCGGGTTGTGTAGACTCGATAACAGTTCTGCGACGGGTCGGTTTTTACGATTTTAGGGTATATACGGTGTGGTTTTTAGATTTTGGTTATTTTTGACACCCTAGTCTCATGCTCTCAGTCAAGCTAAACATAAAAAGAGTAAAAGTAAAATTCTCCTCCTTCCTCATTAACCTGTAACCTCTCTTCTCCCTCTTCTGTTACGAAAATTGAGTTTTTCTTCGCTTTAGTAAAATCAATTGGAGTTTTAGTTATCATTTTACTGAATTAGCTCAGGTTTTCTCATAGCTTTCTATATATATATATATATATATATATATATTTTTATTATTATTTTTTGTTTTTTCAACGTCTTTTTTACGACCGATGCCTAAGTTCGTTAACTCTTTTGCCTGCTATTAGGCCTGGCCCTGCATAGAAGGGTTTCCCAAGAAGCGTTTACTGTCACAATTTAGAAAACATTATATATACTTTTTATAATCTAATTAGACCGTAGACAATTTGGTATAATTTGGTATATAAGCATATTTCTAATAGCGTTTCCGTTATTATGATAGGTACGGTTTTGGCAAAATGACAATTTAGTACATATTTATAAACTTAAAAAATCCCGATTGTTTTGAACTTGATGACCATTTTACAAAAAATTACATATTTTGTGAACTTATTTACAAATAATTACAAGTCATTAAAAAATCCAAAAAAACCGAAAAAAATATTTAAAAAATTAAAAATTAAAGACCAAAATAAAAAATAAAAAATACATTTTTTTATACAAAAAATATGTGTGATCCTGTATAATCATGTATGTCTAATCCTGTTTAATTATGTCTAATCCTGTCTAATCATATCTAATCATGTTTATTATGTCTAATCCTGTCTAATCATGTTTAATTATGTCTAATCCTGTCCAATATTGTATGTCTAATACTATTTAATTATATCAAATCATATTTAATCCAGTTTGATACTATGTACAATTTTTTTGATTTTTTTGATTTTTTTTTTTATGTTTTGTTATTTTTTATGACATATGTACTTAATTGTAAAAAAACACACATAAGTGAGTTTTTTGTAATTAATTTAATTAGTATGTATCTATTTGTGAGTCTCACTATGGTTTTTTCTTATACATGAATGAGGGAAATTCTATGATTTTATTAATAAATTTTATGACAAAAGAGCATACAAGAAAAATAAAATGATTAAAGTGACGGGTTCATGATAAATAAAATGAGTCAATGATAACATAAATGAATATTAGGCAAAAACTTATTTCTACTCTTGGAAAAATAAATAGCCATATGGGATGACTTTTTGTCCATAGTAAGTCTCAATCTATATTATGTAAAAGTATTTCCTATTGGAAATGAAAATATGAGAGCGTGCTGTTATAAAACTCTACCGCTTTTCCTATGTTAACTTAAAAGTAAAAGCACTTAAAAGCCATCTTATGCAAGACCAACTTCACCATTCAAGTTTTAATTCAGTTTAAACAGAAGACATACTTTACATAAGTACCAATTTTACACCAGTGACACGATACATAATTTAGAATTTAGATATACAATACCCATGCGTAATAAATAAAACATAATTTTTTTATTCTTGGTTGCAGTGTACCATAATGAAATAGTTTAAAATAATGTTTCTTCCAATGGCAACTGATTAGTGTGCTATATTTCTCTTCGGAATTCACCGCTCAGTATCCACACTACCAATCAAACTTCAAAAAAATTTACTAATCAAAATTATAATCTTATTTACGTCTAATCAGGGAAAATATTAGGAACTGACACCAGGGCTACAAAAAATTTCCACAGTTACTAGTACAATTTAGCTGATCCATTCATAGTATAACAAAACACGTATAATTTTGACCGGCAAATAAATTATATCTAAATTATTAAAGTAGTTTTCAAAAAAAATTATATAGCATAATTTAACATTTAGTTATATGTACAAAGTCGGTTAACATTCCACGTGATTCCGCATATCAGTATATATAATTATATACCTGTTCACTAATACTCCCCCTTAAGAGATACAAATATGAGCCACATAAAACTTTCAATGGAATAAAATTATTGAAAAGTACATTTCGACATTTGGAAGTCAAATCTAAGAAATGTAATAAAAACTTTTTTTTAAAGGTAAATGTAATAAAAACTTAGAAAGTTTAGGTTAATTAATAATTATACCAGAGCACGGGAGTAGTTAAGATGAGGCTGGTAAGTAGGGCGGGTAAAAAACCGGAAAAACCGAATCGTACCGATAACCGAAAAAAAACCGAAATCGAAAAATTGTCGGTTTCGGTTTTCAATAAAATCGAACCGAAAAAGGGCGAAACCGAAAAAGAAGGAAAAAACCCGAAAAACACCGAAAAAGACCGAAAACCCGAATAAATCCGAAACTGGACAAAAAAAACTGGTCTGATTCGGTCCAAAAAATAAAAAAATCGAAACTGAAAAAAATCGAACCGAAAAATATGTTCGGTTTCGGTTTTGCTAAAAACCGAACCGAAGCGGACCCAACCGGCAAGACCACACCACCTCTAAAAAAAAAATCACCCCGACATTTTAAAATTTTCATTTATATTATAAAAACAGAGGTTTATCCCCTCATATTGAAATTCACTTCTCCAATTTGCATCCTTGCTCAGTCACTATACCGGGTAAGCGAACAATCATATACGGAATTTTGAATATTAAGTAGTGTATTTTTATATACGAATCAATGAATCTCCCTGGTATTTAAACTAGAAAACTCCATACCTTGGCAACTTTATGAGAGGCTTCTTGAGGAAAAAGATACGCCAGACCAACAATATTAATTAATTTTCCAAAAAAAATAAAGAAAACCGGAACGGATGCTCCGTGAACACAGGCACCGATGCTTCCCATAAACATCAACACATAGTCGAAAGTGTCGGCAAAGCTAAACAACTTCAGGAAAGGCACTTTCTTCGGCTTTTTTCCTTTCATTTTCGCTGTTTCGTCACCCATTCCATTTCCCGATTCTAAACCATTCATTTTAGCCCTTGGATATTTTTTTCCCCTCTATAGTTTGGAAATGAGATTTAGATATAGTTGAATAGGGGAGAGAGGGTGTGAAGAGAGTGAAACAGTTTGTAGTTGAGAGTTGTAGAGAGAGTGAGTAAGTTAGTTGAAAGCCATTTAATACAGAAACTAAAATACAAAAGTCTTTGGCTTGTACTTCCTCTGTTATAGTTTAATTTTACTTATCAGCGTAACTTGTATCAAAATTATTAAAATAATTTTTTTTAAAATTTAATCATAAAATTTAACATTTTAACTATATACGATCAATTTTTGAATAATTTTATTCCAATAATTTTAATATAAGTTTTTCAACGATCAAAATTGCGCATAGTTTCATCATATACAATTAAATAGAAATGGTAAGGGATTATTTATTATCTATTTCTCTCAAATGGTAGCTATGTCATAAACTTTGAGAAAAACATATATAAACAATTCTATTACTAATATTTAGCAAAAAAATATATATCGAAAATAGAAAAGAGTACTTTAGCATCACTTCAAATATATTTCGGAAAAATTTAGTATAAAATTGTTTACGTGAGTTTTCATAGTCATTTTCGATAATAAGTTTTTGGAACAAAATAAAAATGTATATTTTTAATTTCTTTTAACTCAGTGACTGTTATATGCTTTTGGAAGTACTTTCCAAGTATAAGCAAAATTATGAAATATTTACCTTTTTAATTGAAAAAAACAGGGTATAGTTGTGTTGTTTTCCATTTTATGCATCTCAAATTTCAATCTTTTTTCAAACTATTAGTTGTTTATTTTATATTTATAATATTTAATTAAATGCTTTATATATATATCATGCATTGACATGTACAAAATATAAGACACTACACATACTAATAAGGTAAAAACATTTCTATTTCAACTTTTCAATAAATACTATGTGTTACACAAAATGTAATAAAGAATCTCGAGAAATGCATGGAAGAATCGAGAGGTTAAAAACATTTTTATTTTATAGTAGTAGTATTACTATTAAATGTTAATGCGTACTCCATTCGTTTCTATTTAATTGTTCATTATAAAATTACGTGCAATTTTAACTGTACAAAAACTTATATTAAAATTGTAGAAATGAAAATTTTCAAAAGTTGACTATATAGTTCAAATGTTAAATTTTATGATTAAATTAAAAAAAAAATCGATAATTTTGATACAATATATAAACCGGTCAAAATTACACGTATTTTCATAATGAGAGTGGTAAATATGAAATTTGGACCGTTTGGAGAAGCAGTGGAAGAGGGGAAGAAAGGCGATAGGTGGACAAGTGTAGTCTAAAGAACACCCCCTAAGTCCCTAACCATTAATTAATAGCCGCTACAAGTCGATATCCCAATAATTAATACCCGCTACAAGACGATATCAGTGTGAATATAGCAATAATGTTATAGAATCAGACTGTCTCAACCAGATTGATTACCAGACAGTCATTTATGTAATTTTTAGAATTATTTTGACAGCCAACCAAAACAAAAATAAAACCCAAATATAATATTTATGGAACCCTAGTTGAGACTAGCTACCCTAAACTTAAATATTAATTAAAAATATTTAAAATTTTAATGATTTTAATATATTTTATTTGACGATTCAACAAAATAAAAATCCAAATATAATATTATAGAACCCTATTTGAGACTACCCTAAACTTAAATATTAATTAAAAATATTTAAAATTTTAATATATTTTATTTGACAATTCAACAAAATAAAAACTCAAATATAATATTATAGAACCCTATTTAAGACTATCCTAAACTTAAATATTAATTAAAAATATTAAATATATGGCCGAATAGCAGACTCTTAAATTTCGGGGTGAATGAAATTCTAAATTTACATTAAGGACTAGTGTGTTGAGAGTCTGATTGAGTCTATCTGGCTCATTAGCATTATTCGTGAATATAGATGTATGGTTTGATCAATTAGCTAAAGATACAATTGATGAGAATGTAATATCAATCAAAACATGTAACTTTGGAAATTTTTTTTCCATAAAACATACAATTAAACTATTTAACAACAAAACCGCTACGGATACGATACCGGTACATGTACGATATCAATATCGGTACGGTTATGGTATCAATACCGGTACGGGTACGATATCAAAAAAATTAAAAATATAAAGAAATTCAAAAAAACATCAAAAATCAAAAATCAAAATTCAAAAAAATAAATATAAAAACAAGTTAAAATAAAAAAAATCGAGAAAAATGCATACACAATCCAAAAAAGATGCATACGTAATCGTAAAAAGGTACATACACAATCCAAACAATGTACATACACAATCAAAAAACTATATACACAATCGAGAATGTACAATGCATAAAAGTGCATACATAATCGAGAAAAAATGTATACATAATCCGGAAAAATGCATACACAATCGAGAAAACTGCATGCAAAATCCGAAAAAGTGCATACGCACTCTAAAAAATGCATACACACTCCAGAAAAATGCATGAAAAATCCAAAAAATGCATACACATTCGATAAAATACCTTACACAATAACAAAAGAGCATAGATAATACAAAAAAAATACATACACAATATAAAAAAATGCGTAAATAATATAAAAAAAATTGCATAAACTATAAGAAAAGTGGATACACAATCGAAAAGGTGCATAAACAATCGAGAAAATACATACACAATCGAGAAAAGTGCATACAAAATCATAAAAGTGCATACACAATCCAAAAAAATGCATACACAATTGAGAAAAATGCATACACAATAAGAAAAATGCATACATAATACAAAAAATTTCATAAACAATAAGAAAAATGCATACACAATCGAGAAAAATACATACACAATACAAAAAAATGCATATACAATTGAAAAAAAATGTATACACAATCCAAAAAAATGAATATATACAATAATAAAAATACATACACAATCGAGAAACGTGCATGCAAAATCCGAAAAAGTGTATACACATTCTGTAAAAAGTGCATACACAATAAAAAAAATGCATAAAAAATCCAGAAAATTGCAAATACAATTAAAAAAAATGTGTATATACAATCGAAAAAATGACATACATAATAAGAAAAAATGAATACATAATAAAAAAATTACATAAACAATACAAAAAATTGCATACAAAATAAGAAAAAATACATACACAGTCGAGAAAGTGCATAAACAATCGAGAAAATACATACACAATCGATAAAAGTGAATACACAATAAGAAAAATGCATAAACAATCCAGAAAAGTCCATACACAATCCATAAAAGTGTATATACAATTGAGAAAAATGACATACACAATAAGAAAAGTGCATACACAATAAAAAAAAATTACATACACAATAAGAAAAATACATACACAATCGAGAAAGTGCATAAAAAATCGAGAAAATACATACACAATCGAGAAAAATGCATACAGAATCAGAAAAATGCATATACAATCAAGAAAAATGCATACACAATCTAGAAAAGTGCATACAAAATACAAAAAAGTGCATATACAATCAAGAAAATGGCATACATAATAAGAAAAATGCATACATAATAAAAAAAATACGTACAAAATAAAAAAATGCATAAATAATAAGAAAAGTGCATATACAATAAGAAAAATTCATACACAATAAGAAAATGTCATACACAATCGAGAAAGTGCATAAACAATCGAGAAAATATAAACAAATCGAGAAAAGTGAATACACAGTCCAAAAAAGTGTATAAACAATCGAGAAAAATGCATACACAATAATAAAAGTGCATATAGAATACAAAAAGATACATAAACAATACAAAAATAAAAAAAAAACAAGAAAAGTGCATACACAATAAAAAAAAATGCATACACAATCGAACTTTTCGGCTTTTTCGAACTTTTTTTTGTGATTTTGGATATTTCTTGGTTTTTTTAATTTTTTTTTACCATTTTCCGGATTCTCAACTTTTTTAAACGTTTTTTCATTTTTTTTACCATTTTTTTCGGTTCCCGACTTTTTTGAACTTTTTTTTTTTTTTTTGTGATTTTATGATTTTTGATTTTTCTTGGTTTTTTTTAACCATTTTTTGGGGGTTTTCTTCGGGTTTCCAACTTTTTAAAAGTTTTTTCTAGCCTTTTTGAGTTTTTTCTGGTTCCCGACTTTTTAAAAGTTTTTTGGGTTTTTTTTTGTGATTTGTGATTTGTGATTTTGGATTTTGGTTTTTTTCTTCATTTTTTTTTTATTTTTTACCCTTTTTTTGGGTTTTTTTCCGAGTTCCCGACTTTTTAAAAGGTTTTTTTTATAGCTTTTTTTGGTATTTTTGATATTTTTTTCTTTTTTTTCTTTTTTTTTCTTTTTATTATTTTTTTGAGTTTTCCCTATTTTTTATTTTTTATTAGGTAATTAGGTGTAAGACCGTTCCTTAATTAAGTTTTGGAGAGTAACTAATTATTAAATAGTTTTGTTTCTATATATATATCAATACTTAATTAACTCTATTAATTAGAGTCGTATGTTTTACGAAAAAAAGTTTTGATTTGTAGTTTTTAGTAATTAGACTTGAAAAGTTGTATGTTTTATTGTTTTGTTAATTTTCCCGGTTTTTTATTATGAACTCACAAGGCTCTCCATAGCTAAGTATAATTTTAATTCTTTTATAATTTTATTACTATTGATAGATGTGCGTTTCAACGGGTCAAAATTTACTTGGACGAGACAGAAAAATAGTTAATTCCATTATTTTGGAGAGATTAGAGAGGCCCTGTGTAATATTAACTGAATTCATACTTTTAATAACTCTGAGTTAATTTATCTAGAGAGAACTCATTATGATCATGCCCCTATTTTATATAACATTAAGAGAAATAATTCAAGGGTACCTAATAACGTAGTTTGATACCTAATAACATAATTTGGTACCTAATAACATAATTCCTTCTCTTTTTAAATTTCAAATTTCAAAGAATGTAGACTTTGCATGATACATATATAATTTGGTAGCTAATAACGTAAATAAAGGTTGTCATTTGCTTTAGGTGTTTGGAATTATGAAGTGTTTAGAAATATTCTTAATAATGTTGCTCTTGAAAACAATATTTTGATTTATGTTAAAAATGTTACAGCATCTAATAGCTCTCCTGGTAATTTTCGGTTTATTATAATTTCTGCCTTTCAAAGTACATTGCTGCTATTCTTAATGAGGGATTTATTTTTTAAAACAAACGTCTACAAAATGGTTAATTGAATGAGATGGAAACCCTAAGTTATTTCACCAAATGATTTAACATAAAAGATCTAAAAGTAGAATTACTCTAAATCACTTTGGATAATGGAAATACTCTTGATAATGATATTGATATTAAAAAAGATGGTGTGGATTTATTTAAAAATATTAAAAAGAGATTTGAGTAATTCTATTTTTGCTGGAAACGACAATGCTGCGAAAGTATTAATTAATCAACCTTTTCACCTTGGACTGCATTTCTAATATTTTCTTGTATGTTAGTGAACACTCAAGAATCCCAGAAAGACATGTTACAAAAGTACTACTTATACGTACAGAGGAATTGATAGGAAATACAAGTACACTAAGTAATTACGTATGCGTTAAGTCATTGCATGGCTTAAAAGTAAATCATATATTTTGTAGTTAGAATTATACGATGAAAATTTTAAATTTTTTATTCCGATAATTTATATATATTAAATTTAACGGTCAAAATTACACGTATTTTCATACAAGACATTTTTTATTTTTTTTCGCAACCCAACTTTTTCATTGAACAAAGTGGGACCAGACCCAGTTTCATTCACAAAAGCAGCTTTTAAACTGCTCCAAAAACAACCTACAAACAGGTAGAAAAAATCAACTAACAAGTGTCGGTTTAGCCAGTTATTTTATTCGAAAGCTGACTAATTAAGCCCATTTTATTACTAATCAATATTCCATAAAACATTGCTAGAAATTTCATTTACTTTCGTAAAAGTAGAATTTAACTTTGTCAGACCCTAATTTGTCAATCTATCCGCTACCATGTTTTGTTCTCTCCAAACATGTATTATACTTCCATCCATATAGCACATCAACATCTCAATATCCTCCCACATGTTTATAAACTGGATAGAGACTTTTTTCATTCGATTTTGTCAGTTTTAAATAATTTTCGAGTCCACTTCAACATGTACATTATTTAGATTTAGTGTGTAGCACAATTGAATGCCACTCAATAAGGCTTTAACTTCAATTTTCAGAGAAGAAGAACCTTTCATAGAAGCACAATAAGCGACCACCAAGTCGTCATTCTCATTTCTTACTACCCCTCCACTACTAGCATTTTCACTTGTCTTACAAAAAGGCATTTATTTAGACACAGATGGAGTATATAGGTTGAACTGTTGAACTTGATCGGTGGCCATGAAAGTGTAAAGTTTGTCACATAGGGGATGAAGGTGGAAAAAAAGAAAAGAAAATTAAATAATGTCAATAGATACAAATGGTTATTATAATGGGTCAAACTATATTAACAAAACTATATTCCTCAAAACCACAAAAATACGACAAATCATTCAACAACTCATCACAATATAGAGCACTCTCACAGTTTTACCTCCAGCCACCAACATCACCGACTACCACTTATCCGTAGTCAATTGGAGCTCCAACGGAGCTCCGCTAAGACTTCGATAAGATTATCAGAGCCCGTTTATGCTTCGACAAGCTTAATTAAGGTTTGGATAGGTTGTCCATAGCTTGAGCAGGGTGTTCAGAACTCGACGAGAGTAAAGTAAAGAAAAATATACTTACGTTGGTTTACCAAACAAACACAATTGCGACTTAAAGTGTAGTTGTAACAAAAAAAATGCTATTTAATCCACTACAAAAATAAGTTCAATCAGGGACGACCAAATCTATCAGAAATCTGTCATAAAATAACAAAATCCGTCAGTAAAATTAAAATCCGACATAGATCCGTCTGTGATAACAGTGTTGGGGAATAAATCTGTCATAAAATTCGTCCCTGCTTGAACTTTTTGTTGTAGTGATCCTTTCCTTTTCAGGAATTTAGTTGATCACTCATGACATGACTAAAAAAGTCATAAAAATGAAAAAAAGCATGTGTTGGAACTTTAATGTCGTTCTAGTGAAGAAAAATAGTTATTCCACAGTCAATTTATTAACACCGTCTTCTTAAATGATAGAGGCTTGGAAATTGAAGATAAAATATGAATCTACGTGATTGTATATTATGGTTTCACATCTATTAGTACAGTTGCATGGTTATGTACATTTATATATTTAATGTAGCCTCCTTCCTGGCTCCTACATTTAATACTATTGAGAAAAGAATTATGTTCTTGAGATGAGACGCAACTGTTTCTACCATGCATTTATCTAACTTAAAATAAATAAATAAATTGTCCGACATAAGTACAAAGATGGGGATGTAGCTCAGATGGTAGAGCGCTCGCTTAGCATGCGAGAGGTACGGGGATCGATACCCCGCATCTCCATTTATTCTACCTTTTTAATGGTTTATTTAGTTTCTCGAATTACTCACTTTTAGTAATATATTACACGGTTACGTTAACACTAATATTAAATGGTAGGATGTCTTTATAATGCCCATTGTTTAAAATATTTGATAAAGATCATCTCCATTTATTCTACCTTTTTAATGGTTTATTTAGTTTCTCGAATTACAGTTAAACCTCGATAAATGAATGTCCGATAAACGAATAACCTCGTCAAATGAATAATTTTCTCCGGTCCCGACTTGGGCAAATGGGCTAAATGAATAACCTCGCTAAATGCATTAATGGTTTATTTAGTTTCTCGAATTACTCACTTTTAGTAATATATTATACGGTTAGTTAACACTAATATTAAATGGTAGGATGTCTTTATAATGCCCATTGTTTAAAATATTTGATAAAGATCATCTCCCTTTATTCTACCTTTTTAATGGTTTATTTAGTTTCTCGAATTACAGTTAAACCTCGATAAATGAATGTCCGATAAACGAATAACCTCGTCAAATGAATAATTTTCTCCGGTCCCGACTTGGGCAAATGGGCTAAATGAATAACCTCGCTAAATGCATTAACGAATAATTTTTTTTGAATCCTTAAAGACCCCATGTAAATATAAATGAATAATCATTAAAATTCATAATATATATATATATATATATATATATATATATATTTATCCTAAAAACAAAAATATTTCTTTCAATCAACAATGTTCGTACAAGAAGTCATTTCTTCACAAAAAAAGCGTATAAAGTTGTTTGTTTTTTCCTTCCACCAAAATGCATCACATCTGCGACTTTTTCTAGTGCAAACACAACTTTTGGAATATTCTGCTCATGCTGTAGCAAATAGTTTCGTAGGGTGATTACTGCTTGAAAGGCTTCTTTTGATGACACATTTGGTGTGACGCCACTATCATCTGGTTCTGGATCATTCTCATCATTTAGTACGGAGTCGATAATTTCTTCGTCTGTAGGCAATTATTCATTTAGTACGGACTCTAGAAAAATATATATATTAGTTTGTAGGTAGGTTAGGTACATTGTCTTAGTCTCTAAGTATTCCATACATAGAATATTATTATTAGTACATGTTGCATGTATTTAGACTCTAAGTATTCCATACATAGAATCTTATAACTACATGATGCATGTACATAGTCTATATACATATTTGTACATTAGATGTAAAATAAATAATCATACGAAAAAATAAAAATGTAAAAATACTATCTAAATGAATAAAAATTCATTTATCGATAAATGAATAATATATTCATTTATCGATAAGTAAATAAACTCACTAAACGAATATTTTTTGCTGGTCCCAAGAGCATTCATTTATCGAGATTTAACTGTACTCACTTTTAGTAATATATTATACGGTTACGTTAACACTAACATTAAATGGTAGGATGTCTTTAAATATATATTTTTAATTACTTAAAATACAAATTATAATTTGATAAATTAAAAATTAATTACTCAACATAATAAAAATCCAAATAGAAATATAAAATCCTAGATAAGACTACTCTAAACTTAGATATAATTTTTAATTACTTAAAATACAAATTATAATTTGATAAATTAAAAATTAATTACTCAACATAATAAAAATCCAAATAGAAATATAAAATCCTAGATAAGACTACTCTAAACTTAGATATAATTTAAATAATAATAAAAACTCAAATAAAAATATAGAAACTTAGTTAGTACTATCTTAAACTAAATTATTAATTAAAAAATTACATATAGTATTACTAATACATATATACATACATATATATATGTATATATGTATGTGTGTGTATATATAATGATTTATGTTCTCAAAGAAAAAAAGAATCACATTTAATTTACTTTTTTTGATGGTTTATTCGTTTTTCGAGAAAAAAAAATCTCTTAGCTATTTATTATTTATGGAAAAATTGGTTACAGTATTACAATTCGATAGTGATATCTAATAGAAATCCTGATTACTAGACATACTTGTTATTGGGGTGGCGCAAAAACCGGAAAAACCGAACCAAACCGATAACCGAAAAGACCGAAACCGAAAAATCGAAAAAATTCGGGTCGGTTTCGGTTTTCAATAAAACCGAACCGAAAAAGACCAAAACCGAAAAAGACCGAAAAAAACAGAAAAATAACCGAAAAAAACAGAAAAATAACCGAAAAACAGAAAAATAACCGAAAAACCGAAAAGACCGAAACTGCACCGAAAAAAACCAGTCCGGTTCGGTCCAAAAAATAAAAAGACCGAAACCGAAAAAAACCGAACCGAAAAATATGTCCGGTTTCGATTTTGCTAAACCGAACCGAACCGGACCGAACCCACCCCTACGTTATGGGTGTGGATCTAAAATAGGTCAACAAAAATTGAAATGTAATTTTTTTAAAAAAACAAGTTCCTAATACTCCATACAACAAAACAAGATATTGAAATCACACCTATTACTGTTTTACAGCTGCGTATTGAATTATTAGCCCGTCCAAAATTGTTTGTCCAACTATTTACTAACTAGTGTAAATACCAACGATATCCTTTACACATTAATTTAACAATAGAAATAAAAAACAGACAGATAATAAAATTGAACATTTCCTAATTTTAAGTTGAATTTTATAAAACGATATTTAAAGGCGCCTCAGTAAAAACAATACAGTACTAACTGAATAATTTATTTCCTAATCGCTTAGTATATACAATATCCAGAATCTCACCAAAATCATATTCACTTAGGTTGGCCAGCAAAGATGCATGATTTTCTCGTAGTTTCTCAATAATAACCATGCACAAGAAATCTTAATTGTTGAAAATTCATGATAAAAGTATTCCCTGAGTATTATTTAAAGGACTCATCGGTGGTAGGTCATGTTTCAATAATATTTTTGTTCATATATGTCATTACTCTTATAAATTTTTTAAATGTAAATCATCTTACAAGTGATAAAAAAAAGATATTATTTTCGTAACTTTTGTTATCTTTTTTTTACTTAATAATTCAATCAAACATTAAAAAAACTAAAAAAAGCTTTAAAAAAAACTTTTAAATTATTTTTTTACACCTTGATATCTTTCTCGTGTAGATTATAATATGTTTTTTTAAGTTTAAAAACAACTTTTAACCTTTTTTATATTTTAATATCTTTTCCGAAGATTATAAGTTATTTTTTAAGCTTAAAAACGACTTTTAAGCTCTTTTCTATTGTCCGGATAACTGGAACTTAAAAAAGTTTCGGTGCAGGACCTCCATTTAATTTTTTTTTATAAAATGTGACATATGACTAATATTCTCGTATTTAAATGAATGAAGAACATGATGTTGTCATATTCGATCTTAATGTTTAGATTTGTTTAGCCCAAAATATAAAATGTGCGTTGTAAAACCAAGTCACATCCTTATTCGTTTAGAACACTATTTGCATGAGGCCCGTCCAGGGAGCTAGTCCCAGAGCCAGATATATGCACATACTTTACATGCAAATATTAAGGGCCACAAATTTTTTTTTAAAAAAAAATACAAGAACACCCTTATTATAATTTATGATTTTGTTGTTACCAAATATTTATATAAGAATTTTTCAAAAATTTATTATCTTATTAGTTTATCAAAATTGATGATTTTTTACACTATTCGAAGTCGGTACCGGAGAAAAATATCATATTAGAGATTTTATTAATTTAACGAGTATTATTTTATAGAGGTTATACTGTAGTGAGTTGCACTTACATTTTCCATTCGATAGCCTACTCACACATATACCACTCCATTGATTGGTTTTTGAAAAATGTTAATTGAACTTGGTTTTATTACACAGCATATATTTTACTTTATAATTGTTTGAATGTGATATAAATTTTATTACTTAAAAAAACATCATTGATATTTTGATCAATTGCATTGCTTTTTCTTTTATAACAAAACATTTTAAAAAGGCCTCAATCTTTTTCTTTGAATCGGATCTCATGTATCTTGGAGACGGCTCTGGAGAGTCGTACAAGGTTTGACATAAAATATTAATTTATTTTCAGTTAGCCCCGTTAGAATCAAAACTAAATTTCTTTGGACGGCCCAAAATTAGCCCGTGTTGCCCTAGGTTCATTGTTTAATTAGGCGCCGCCTTATATTTCTATTGGTAGCATTTTTTTTTCTTCATATAATGCTTATGAAAGCACCTTATCTTCATTTTTCATTTTTTATTTTATATCCATCATAACCTAGTCGCATCTGCAACAGCCTCTCCTTGCCGAGTGAAATACCATAAAGCCATTGATCGATGAAGTAAAACCATTCTAAATTTGATTTATCTTCCACTTCTTGGTAATCCATATCAGTTTTTATATTTCTGATTTGAAAATTCAAGTTTTTAACATTTATATTTCTGATTTGAAAAAATTCAAGTTTTTAACATAATTGATTAATTTCTTGGCTTAAAAAGACAGTTGTTATAAAATGCAGCCATGCAAAAGGCCATACTATTATTGTTTTCTTCACGCTCTGGCATATGTATCTTTTTTTAGCTTTATGTTGTATACTTATCGAAAACAGTAATTCAGAAACTATGTTCTGAAAGCAGAGTTGGAAAACTTAGGTACAGATAATTGTGTCTACATTAGAATATTATATGTAACGTAATAAGTTGATGATCAGATGAGAATTGAAATGATCTACTTTGCAAAACATTTTGTTTCTGTTTTGACGAATATTCATGGTAAAAACATTTAATTTTCCAGGAATGACAACTATCAAATCTGTAGCTGCTTCTAAATTATGGTAACATGGTCAAAAATTCTTAGATGTCTTAAATGTGTAAAAAATGAAGCGTAGACCTAGTTTATAAGAACAACTTAATTTATGTAATTTTCCCTTAAGCATAAACTATTAGTTAGCTTATATTTGGTTACCTTTGTTTTGTGCTTTATGTTATGTTGTAGAGTAGTTGAATAAATAGAAAACATTATTTAATTTAAAAAGTGTTGTGATATCTTTTTAACTTTGTTTCTTTATTCAGGGTTTGCCACGAAAGACTATGGGTGCCCGAGAGAAAAACAAGAACAAATATCTTTGTTCATTTCATTTCAAACAACTCCTCGTCACAGGTATATATGAAACTGCAACTTGATTAATAAAAATATATTTCAATTAAATTATTTTCCTACAAATTTGAATTTATTATATTGATGTTAAAAAATCATTTTACCAGCAATCTAAAAGAACCTTACTAAAAATAAATGAACGATAAGAAGGTAGAACCACATAAGCAACTCATTGCTTATGGATGGGTGATGAGTAAGCCCCAACAAACAATCAAACAAAAAATGCTATTCAAAAACATAAAAAAGAAAAAAAATTACGCTAAATTAGTAATAAATTAACATATTTGTGTGTGTGTGTATATATATATAATCTTTCTACAACTTCAAAGATAGCGAGAAGAATAATTATCCAAACAAGCGATAAGACGTTACAAAAATTAACAAAAAAGTGAAGGTCTAAGGTTATTTGTACGCGTGCCGGACCAAAGGGAGTGCAATCTGCTAGGCGTCCCAAAAGAAGAAGAATATGGCAAAAATATTACATTATAATTTATATTATATTTTCAATTAATAGGGTAAAGGAAAAAAAATCTACATAGACAACCTACGCATTTTTTTTTGGGCCGGCTCAGAGTCTTTGAATGCCTGTAAAATATATTCAAGAATAATAAAAATAAGAACATGGGGCAGTTGGCTTATGCAACCTCTTCCCCCTTTCAGTTAGAAGAGACCATTGTTGATCTCCTATTCCTTATAGGTTGCCCCTTTCTTTTCAATGATAGAAGATCTACTACTATCACATACAGTTAGGAGTTGGAGCATCTCACTTGTGAAAGTCTACCTATGCATTTAGGGACGGCATATGTCTAAGTCGAGTAAGGCTTGAACCTTGACCAGTTGATTCGGGAAAAAAAAATTACGTGCAACACCCGACTATATTTTTAATATACTTGTTAGTTAAAATAAAAATATTAATCATCAATTTGTTTACAATGTATTGTAATAACTCAAATGGTAAATTAGTTTTTTATTTAACCTAAGATATTATGGGTTCGAAACTCATAAGTTACAATTTAATTTTGTTTTTATTTTGATTTATATTTATCAAACAAAAAATAAATCGAGCCTTAGACATTCGAACGTACCGGGCCGGCATTGTATACATTGGGGACAATGTAGAAATTCACGTTATGGTGACCAAATAAACAAAAAATAAGTCGAAGATGAATTTTGACGTAAATCGCCATTATAGAGAGAGAACAGAGAAAATAAACAAAATTTATTAATTGAATTAAAAATACATTATGGAAAATAAGAGAAAATTTGGAAGCCGACTTATTGAAGAAACAAAAAGTCGCAACGCATAATTTTAAAACGAAATAAATTATCAAAGATAAACAACAATCACACCAAGTATTATTTTGAACAATTGACCCAAGATAACGAAATATATCACGTTTTGGTACTATCTCACCATCTAACTTAACTACAAGAGTATCTCCCGTACTCCTACCACTAAATCTTTACTCCATGTATTTAGTTCATTTATAATCTACTTAGTTTAAAAACTCAAGTCTCTTAAATTTGCTTTCATAATTCTATTTTATAGTTTACACATCTAGTCTCATACACTAACATTATATCAAATGCAAACAACATGCAACAATATATCCTGAATATGTCTAGTTAGTTCATATACGACTATAGCGAACAAGACAGGGGTTAAATTTGATACTTGGTGTAACCCATTATAATAGTAAAACTATTTGTGGTGCCATTCTATTCAAACTAATTTTGTAATTAATCAAAATTCTGTCTTACTATAGCCTTACAAATATTTTATGATTTTTTTAACAACAACCATGAAATTAAAGCAACCAACTATCAGAATGACTTATATAAATAAGTTGGAAAATATTATCATCATATATTTTTTTGTTCATTATCTTCATAATGACTGGAATTCTCAAGCATCTTGAGTATATACTACAATATACAGGATCATTATGAACCATCAAGATACATATATCTTTGGTTTCTATAGATTAACTAGTTAGGTATGGATTGGTTTTCCTTGTGTCCATGTTTGAGGATATGAGATTTGTAAAAGGCTTTTCTTGTTAAAAAAATTAGGATACATAAAAAACAGTATGCAAAATTTGAGAGAAAATGAGATGAATATATTTAACAATCTTATAATGCAAGCATTAATTACAACAATATATTACAAATATTTAAAGGCACAAAATTTTTTTACTACACAAAATCTCCGAACTCCATGACCAATTTTAATTCATAATAAATTATTTTTCCAAGATCTAACACCCTTCCTTTTATCTTTGGTAATAGATCAGGTACTTAAGTTTGTTCTCAATTGAGTGGTCACTGAATCGGTAATTAAGTAGGTATAATGAATACGTATTAACACTAAATTTATTTATGTGCAACACTGGACTATTTGTATGAGATTAAGTAGTCATTCGAACAAGAAAGTGAGGATTTGAATGGTTAATGTACGAACGTATAAGTTTTACTAGTTTATCGTGATTGTTTAAATTTAGTATCCTAAGAACTATATTTGATTCAATCACCAAAACGCATATCTGTTACACTATTGTGTTGATTGAACCACCAGTAATTTTGCAAACTGCAGTTTTAACCCTTTTTACTTATTTAGCTAGCCAACGGAATCAACCTAATTAATAAGCAAATAATCGAAGATTCAAAACGGCAATTTAACAAGCCTTTAAGACGGTTTCAATTATTTTTATTTAAATTATTCTATTACAAATACAATTGACTATGCGAACGGGAATGGAACAAAGGAAGAAATAGTGAGGAGAGGGTAGGGAATGAGTGCCACTTCCATTGTGTTTATTTGCAGAAGACCCATCTGTGGGAGGAAAAGCCGCTGACTCGAGGCCATGTTTGAAATCAAGTTCATATTTATTTTGAACAGGTTATGATATTTTTACTTCTGATATCATCTCAAAATGATATTATTACTGCTAATATATCATTGCTTCATAATGATTGGGGTTAGCTTTGGTCTTTAGTCCCGTCTTAAAATCTCTAGTTGAACAAACTCTCATTCGGTTCGAACTGTTTTGAAATTTTGTTTGCCTAAGTTCCGAATACAATTACGCGTTTTAGTTGGAGTCGGTTGCAACCGAGTATGTAACTGACAGAAAAGTAAATAATGCGGTTGCGTTTTTTAACGAAGTTTGACT
Source organism: Primula vulgaris (assembly GCA_963920805.1). Classification (NCBI taxonomy): domain Eukaryota; kingdom Viridiplantae; phylum Streptophyta; class Magnoliopsida; order Ericales; family Primulaceae; genus Primula; species Primula vulgaris. The sequence goes on from OY987212.1 coordinate 17,328,856, forward strand.
TCGCAAAATCTACGTATTCGAGACACTCACCAACTATTTATTGATATTGAAAAAGCCTACGATCGTCGACTTGAGTCTTACAATAGCTAATGAATCCTTCACTAGTATAAGCCTATCAAACTCTCGCTCCTACCTAATCAACTATCAATCTCACCATGTCATCCCGTCATGTTTTTTCCCTCAATTTTTTTTTTTCTCTTAATAATTTCGTGTGTTTGTTTCTCTCTTTTTACTGTATATTCTATGGTGTAGAAAGCCACGAAATAGTGAGTCTAAATGGCTTTATTTATAGACTTACAAAGAAGTCATAATTTATGACTATGAAGTATTTCCTTTTTTGTTATTTCCTTGCTTGACAAGTCTTCTATTTGAATATCTTCTACTCTACAATCCAATTAGGAAAATATGTCTTTCTTTGTTCTTCAATCTTCCAGAATCACTTCAGATCTTTTTTTTTTACTTGGTCATCACGTTTTTTACATCATCAAATCTCTTTAACCGAATCTTTCATTATTCTGTCCAACATAGTCTATTGTTGCCTCGGTTACAACTGAAGTTGCAACTTACACCTGCAACTAATCACAACGTGACAAAAACGTTACGCATTAACTATTAACATAATTAGATTTCAATATAAGTTTTCTCAATATGTTTTTTGACATAATGGTGATAAATAAAGAGGTTACAAGAATCTTGTACTTCGAACCTAACATATTTCATGTCCAAACCAACTATTTTATCGTACAGTATCTTGGGCAAACCAGTCGAAAATCGAGCTATTATCGAACTTAGTTATACACTGAACGGAAACCATGTTGGTTAATGGGGTTAAGGTTATTTGCTTTTCAAAACCATAGTATACTCGAATCAAAAAACTAAAACTGTACAACAAACAAACCTAAAAAAATAAGCGAAAAACATATAGTATTATATAATTATTTCTAAAAATATATGGTCCATTCTTCAGGATTTTATAATTAACAAATATTTATGAAGCATGATTCTATATATTAATACTTTATAACTATGTGTATTTTTCCAACTAGTATAACTTAATGAATAAACTTGAGTAGCTTTCATTTTTGAACTTCAATAAGTAGAAGGGTTAAAACCGCGGCTTGCAAAATTACTGGGTGGTTCAATCAATACAATAGTATAACAGATATGCGTTTTGGTCTTGCCTGAATCCAATATAGTTCTTACGATACTAAATTTAAACAAGCTCGGTAAGCTATTAAAAGTTATGTGTACGTACGCTAATCATCATAATCCTCACTTTCTTGTTCAAATGACTACTTAATTGCATATAAATAAATTTAGAGTTAATACTTATTACACCACAACTATCAAAGCTACTTACCTATTCAGTGAAAACTCAATTGAGGAATAAATTCAAATAACTGATCTATTATCAAAGATAAAAAGAAGGGTGTTAAATGTTGGAAAAACAATTTATTATGAATTAAAATTGGACATAATGGAATTTGGAGATTTCATTTAATAACACATTTTTGGGCCTTTAAATATTTGTAATCTATTGTTGTAACTAATGTCTGCATTATAAGAATGTCATATCTATTCATCTCATTTGCTCTCAAATTTTGCATACTATTTTTTCTGTATCCTAATTTTTTAACAAGAAAATCATTTTACAAATCTCATATCCTCAAACATGGACGCAAGGAGAACTAGTACATGCCTAACTAGTCAATCTATGCCAAACAAAGATATATGTATCTTGATGGTATATAATGATCTCGTATATCGCAGTATCATACCCAAGATGCTTGAGAATTACAGTTACGAAGGTACTGAACAAGAAATATATGATGATAATATTTTCCAACTTATTCATATATGTCACTCTAATAGTTAGTTGCTTTAATTGTGTGGCTCTTGTTTAAAGAATCATGAACTATTTGTAAGGCTATACTAAGACAAAGTTTTGATTAATTACAACTTTAGTTTGAATATAATGGCACGACAAATAGTTTTTCTATTTTAATGGATTACATCAAGGATCAACTTTAACCCTATCTTATTCGCTATAGTCATGCATAAACTAACTAGACATATTCAGGATAAAATATCTTGGTGCATGTTGTTTGCATTTGATTTTGTTTTAGTGGATGAGACTATATGTGTAAACGATAATATAGAATTATGGAGGCATACTTAAGTGATTTGAGTTTTAAAGCTAAGTAGCTCAAAAACTGAATACATGGAGTAAAAATTAAGTGGTAGAAATACAAGAGATCCACTCGTAATTAAGTTAGATGGTGAGATAGTAACAAAAAGTGATATATTTCGTTATATCAGGAATTGCTTAAAGTAATATTGTAACAAGAGAGTGATGTAATTCATATGATCCAGGCAAGTTAGATGAGATGGTGCAGCGCTTCAGGTTTTTATGTGATCATAATATATGCCTTTATGCTTTAAAGGAAAATTTTATAAGACCAACTATATTATATGGTATTGAGTGTTGGACGATTAATGAAGTAGATGAAAATAAAATGGGTGTAGCATATATGCAGATATTGAGATGAATGTGTGAAAATATTATAAAAGATAATATTAGGAACTATTATATCCGGTATATGTTGAGTGTGGTTCAGACTGAAGATAAAACGAGACATAGTCGACTAAGATGGTTTGAGCATGTGACCAGAAGACCTATGAGTGCACCGGTTAGAAAAAATAAGCTATTAGTGTAATAAACCAAAAGAAAGGGTGAGATAAACCGTTAAAAACTTGGATGCTAGTGATTCGTTCTGACATGAGCATGAAACAAATAGAGGAAAATATAGCATTAGATAGAAATATATGGCGGATGACTACTCATTGTCCCCAAAACCAATGATTTCTCATATGATTTTATATAAGCGGACCCAAATTTTTAAGATAAAGTTTGATGATGATGAACTTTGAAATTAGAGAAAAAATTATGGGAAAGTTTCCCATGATTTGATGTTTCTGGGTATGACAGGTTCAAGATATTAAAGTGTGCTCAATCTTGTTTGGTATGATGTGAATATGGCTTTTGGATACAATAGAAACTCTCTATAGGAATAAATTTTTTATAAAAATAAAAATTCATGTTTCCAACATGGTACCAGTTATAAATAGAAATAAACTCTACATTGTAATAAGCCATACTTTTTTCAGGTCCCGCCTTAATAAAAATTCTTCCATATAGTAATAAATGACATTATATTGAAAAATAAAATAATATATATATCACCACTATACAATAAAAATTCAAATGAGTTAGGTTCTGTATAGAGTTGATTTAAGAGTATCCTCCCCTTTTCTTTTAGTAATTCACCACTAATGTTTGCATGCTCTTGGTTGCATATAAACCACTCATAGAGCGCGGACTCCATTAAAGGGTACGTTACTTGTTTTAAACATTTTGCATTTGGATTCGAAATTACTTCTTCCTTGTGGTCGATTGATCGTTTGATAGTCTTGGATATTGTTGATTGTGATAAGGTAACCCCATGAGTGTAACATCCCGTATTTTTATAAGTGTTTTTAATTAGGAATTAATTTATCCAAAAACGTTTTATACAAATTTTACCAAAAACCGGTCACTCGACTAATTTTTAGCCAAAAACCGAAACTCTTCCGAAAAACTTTATTTTTAAAACCTGTTACTAATTTTACTAATAAAAAGGACCCAATAGATTTGTTTCTAAACATTTGTTATTTTTGAGTAGTAAAACAGTATTTTTGGATTTAGAGTTAACTTTTAGAACTTTGGGGACCAAATAGTTCGTTACCACAAACTATCTCAAAACAGTTTTTTCTATACACTTTACAGCCACTTTTAATAGATAAAATCAGTAAAAACAACTTAGAAAAGAGAGATTACAAACCCTAGGAAGAAGAAGAAGAAGAAGAAGAAGAAGAAGAAGAAGAAGAAGAATCCATGTTAGCGGGTTCATACCGGAAGCATCTCCACTACGCTCTAAGGTAACGGGGGTTATCCATTGCGACTAGACGAGGGTGTATGTTAGGATTTGGTTTTGCGTTTATTAGAAATTGGGGATTTATGCCTTTTATCTTAATTAGGTTTATAAATTGTTAATTGTGTTTAGTTGTTACATGTTTAATTCATTTATTTGTTAATTGGGTTTAGTTGTTACATGTTTAAATTCATTTATTTGAATTGGAGAAATAGAGGATTTAGTCGTGTTAATTTCGGATTTATGAGAATATGGATGGGTTTGCATGTCTTGATGTAGTGATATTGTGTTATTATTATGTTTGTTGATAGAATTGGGTAAATTATTGTTGAATAAATATGAGTTTTATATTGCGCATACAAGGTGTTTGTTAAAATGACTGAATGAGTTTTTATGTTGATTAGACTTGTTTGGCTAGTTGTGAATCTAGCACCTATGCTTTTGGATTATGTTGTATTACGTTAAGTGACGTATGAGATTGTGTTATTTGAATAGTATAATATTATTGGCCGAGGCCTTAATATTTATACGTATGAGATTGTGTTATATGAATAGTATAATATTATTGGCCGATGCCTTAATATTGATACATTAGCAATGGTCTCTGTCTCTTCCTAATTCCGGGGACAGAAGACGGCAGTGGGGATAGGGAATGACTCGTCTTACGGACTGGGGTGAGTGGCATGAGAGGTCCTAGTGTGCACTCTATTTATTTTTCTGTTAGCAATGGTCTCTGTCTCTTCCTAATTCCGGGGACAGTAGACGGCCGTGGGGATAGGGAATGACTCGTCTTACGGACTGAGACGAGTGGCATGAGAGGTCCAAGTGCGCACTTTAAATCTACTTTTATGTTAGCAATGGTCTCTGTCTCTTCCTAATTCCGGGGACAGAAGACGGCCGAGGGGATAGGGAATGACCTACCTTACGGACTCGGTAGGTGGCATGAGAGGTCCATGTTTGCTATAGATTTGTGTTGACGTTTTTTAATTCATTTAATTCATCTCGTTATATTTCTTTTTATACGTCGATTATAGTAGTTGTAGAATTTGTGAGCTCTTGCATTTAAGGGATGGAGTGACGGTGTTTGTGGTGCCGTCCCGTCTAGTTATGTGTGTGGGACTCACCGTTACAATTTTGTTGTTCAGGTACATTATAGGTTGAGGCTTTTGGTTAGGAACTTTAGCAAGGCATCACATGGGCTCGGGGATTCCGCTTTCTTTTCATTTATTTTATCTTTTGAGGTTGTAGCCTACGGGCAAATTCATTCGTTTATTTTATCTCGTCTTGTAGCCGCGTTTGGCAAACACTTTTATTAATTATTTAATTGTTCCTTTAGCTCGCTTGTGTTTTTCTTTTAAAAATTTTAAATTTCGTACCAACAGGTTTCACTTTTCTTTTATTTAAAAAGGTCATGCCTCGATGTCCGTGTTTATGGATTTTGGGGCGTGACAATGAGTATCTTCTAACCACTTGGCAAGTTCTTTGCGTTCAACTCGGATTTGATTCTTTCATTTTGCACAAATCGACGCGTATTTTTTCAGTGATTTGAGTTCGTTTATCAACTTTGAGTGTCATTATTGACTTGTTTGAAGATAACAAAAAATATCTAGTATTTATACATGTAAATAAAACATACAAGAAATTTGATAACTTTACACATTTCAAAATACATGTATTTGTTCTACAAAATATATGTATTTGTTCTAAACTAGGTACATGTATTTCTTTATGTACATACATAACTCTTTTGATATTTTCTATTTAAAACTCCACTTAAAAATAAACTCCCTATAATCATACTTTTAGTATGTTTTCAAAGATATGACTATAGAAAGTTTCTACTGTATATGGTATGTTTATGAAATAATAAGTGAATAATTGAGCTAATATATATAGGAATTATAACGGATACCATTTAATCTATAGGGATCATTATCGTAATTCATCCTATTCCGGTTATAATAATTGTTAAGTACCATAGCATGTGGCAAACTAACATCATAATTCATAAATAGATACTTTTTTTTCTCATTTTTTTAGTTTCAAAGCCAAGACATAAATGACTAGAACAAAGGTTTCTCCCAAGATCATCAATAGTTTCTTCAATCCTTATGTTTCAACAAATCTTCTTATGCTTTGAGGATACTAAGTGGCTCTGTTTTTCCTTTTTATGATCGCATATAAAGATGGTGAAGAGAAGATAAAAGTCAGTTTAAGTATTGAGAAGATAAGAGACTTGTGTAAGTTTTGGTCAACTACTTAAGAAGTGTTTGTTCTTTTATTTGCTTATTCTATGTAATAAGGCTATGTGCCATTTGAACTTCAAAATCTATGAAAATAGTGGGTTTCCCACTTTTAATAAATAAAAAAATGACTAGAACAAAGGTTCAAATGGCTTACATGCCAAACGAGAGTGCAAAGGAGATCAACCTTGAGAAAGAAGAAAAGAGGCCAAGAAGGTTTGGAAGCTTAAAATTCTTTGTGAAGTCGACAGTCCTAACAAACCTGAGCCAGAAATACAGAAACATGCTCGATTTTAAGAAGCGTCGAAAGATGGATAATCAAGAAAGCATTGCCAAGCAAGAGGTAACCAACTGATTTAATTTTTAATACTTGGTAGTTGTTACATGAAAATTTCCTTTGTTGCCCGATATATTATAAATATGATTAGCCTTTTAGTTTTTGTAATGTATTGGATAATTGTAATTCAATACATTCAGACAAGTAAAAATTCTATCTGAGATTGATATAAACTGAACAATAAAAGTCTTTTAAATAGGTTTTTTCTCTTTCTAATTAATACTATTACACACATATATATTACTATTATTTAAGTGAGGACCCCTTATGAGGCCTTGGGACATTTTGTTTCGAAAATACCTTTATTTGTTTAAATAATTACAAGGAATGTCATTATATAAATTTAAAATACAAATAACTGCCAAAAAAACTTTTCTACAAAACCACTCCTATACACGAAAACTACCATTAACTTCTCACTCTCTCCCAGAATCCCACTGATTCCTCCCTCTTCCAATCTTCATCAGGTACTTCAGGATACATTAGGTTATATTAATTTTTTAAAAGTTTTTTGCGATTTATTTTTCGTTCACACCCATCGGATGGGATTTACCGCTAGTATATATATATATATAACTACACAAACATTTAAATTAAAATTGAGAGCTTGATTAACTACCCATATCTCAAAGTCTCAAACTATTCCCGCTCGTTTATTAATGGTACTGTTACAATTCCTAACGCTTGAAATTGACCTTACCCTCAAGGTCATAACTATTTGATGAACATATTTAGAAGAAAATGATCATGTCACCCTCTGCTGCGATCTCATAAAATCAATTCTACTACACTCATAAATATGTATTTTGCAGGCTTGTGTTCATTCTATCCAAACTTTGTTGTCTCTGTTGCACGTTTCTCTTTTGTTGCTTTCTCATTCGTCGGATATATATTCCACCCAGTGACACACACACATCATCGTCAAGTAACCCATAGTTTATGGTGCAATGTGTAGACTTTATTTCATGATCAAAACTCCAAATACTCTCCAAAATTTTACTGATTTTTGGATTATCTCGACCAACTCCAAACTGTTCTTCAAATTGTCCATCTTTTCTTATGATATAATGATTTTTCATTTTGTGATAGAGAATTATAAAAGTTAGATATTTTCCATCAACGTTTTTAGGAAACCCTAACTCAGATTTTGCATAACAAACATCCATTTTCAACTCTTCACTTTCAGACTGCATTCGAACTTTTCCCATATTAGATAACATACTTTTTATCTTTCCATCATCAGAATGCAATTTTTTGGAACAAGGCCTAAAATTTTACATTGAAGGCTGCATTTGGAGTGCATTGTACAGATTCTCTTTCTTTTTCTGATAACTTTTGCATTGCAAATGACTAGTTTCGATGCTGCCTTTCAATAAGTTTGTTTGTATCATCGTAAAACTTTTTCTCCTCTTCACGTAAATTCCATGATGAAATTGTTTTTTTATCCATAGGATCGATGCCTTTTTACCAATTTGTAATGTATTGGATAATTATAATTCAATACATTCAAACAAATAGAAATTCAATCAAATATTGATATAAACTGAACAATAAAAGTGTTTTACACATGTTTTTCCTATCTCCAACTAATAATATTACACACACATATATACCAGTATTTTAAATAGCGTTATCGCTACCGTAGCGTTTTTTCGAGAGAAACGTTAAAAGCGCAAATAGCGTTGCTACATAGTGCTTTGTGATGTATTTTTTTTTCCTAAATACATATAAATATAGCATTAAATTCAAAACATCTAATAAAAATTAACTAAATATATATAAAAAATTGTAACTAATAATCACAAAATGATTATACTTGAGATGTCAGAGTATTTACTTTGTTTGCAAGAGTTTTGGGGTTTGATTCTCTTTAAGCTCCAATAATTTCATTAAAATTTTGACCAAAATTTTTTTTAGTTTTTTTTGCACTGCAACCGCTATAGCGTAAATAGTGTAAATAGCGTTCTTATAGCGCGAATTTAGCATTTTTCCATCCAAATAGCGTTTTAGCGTTACGTTTTTTTTTCAAAAACCACTATATCACACAACGTTGCGAGATTTTTAAAACAGTGATATATACTAGCGCAAAGGGCCCACGTGATGCGTGGTGTAATACGTGGGTTAGTGATATTTGGTTTGCAATTGAAAAACTCAAAGTTAATTAGTGTTTTTACATAATACTGAAAAGAATCAATATAAGAATGAACAAAAAAATAGATTAAAAATAAAAATATATGTACCTGTGAGAGAGTAAGATAAAGAGAAATGGAGAAGTTATGGAAAAAGAGAGAGAGGGGGGAGAATCTATGATAATGGATAGAAGAGGGTACTGCTACTTTTATTGAGAACGGTTGAGACAGTTTTTTCTTTTTGAATTAAACAATGACGTTTTTTGTAATTGTTTAATCTGTTATGGGTTTTTTTGCAAACATAGTTTGTTTTTACATATATTAATAGAAAGATATATATAACTACACAAACATTTAAATTCAAATTGAGTCGGTTAATTAACTAATCATATCTATAAATCTCAAACTGTTCCCGCCCATTTATTAATGGCACTGTTACGGTTTTACACTCTAGAGAAGTCAATCTATATTTTTTTACGAACAGCCTATTATGTTCATATGTTTGATAAAAATAGACGCGTACTTTAGGTGAACTAATTCATTGTAGCTGCTAAGTCATTGTTTTCTTTCTTTTTTGCTTATAAACCAGTTTTATTTTTTTGAACTTTAAGCTTTATTACCCAAACCAAACAAACAAAATCACTAGGAGCACAGGCCATCCCAAAGGAAAAGATACAACTGAGATCAGAGAATTAAGAGTAGCATTTTACAGCAACCTTTAAAAAAAATTCATAAATTAAACTAATCCTACTTATAGACGAGGATATAATCACTAAAAAAAAATGTCAACTTACTACCAGAACGTCTGTTGGTAAACTGATGGTAAAGTGAGTGTCATTAAATTTAGCAGCAGTAGCAACAATTTTTGTTGCCAAAATGTTGCTAAAATTTAACGACATTCACTTTATCAATAATTTTTAAAAATTAAATTGTTGTTATCTTAACTTTTTCTTATAGTGAAATAGGGAATAAAACCAGTTTTGTCAAGCTTGTAGAATTTTTTTTTACCTTGATAATCTGAGTGTGATTTTTTCCTGTAGCTACTAAGTGATTTTTCTTGACAAAGGGAGTGTGATAGTGTTAGTAATATATTAAAATAAATGCTTATTTTTATATTATATTTAACAATGTTTTGAATTGATTTATTAAATGAGAATATTATGAGCAATTGTTATTTAGTATTATTGATTGAATGAATAAATAAGTGTATATTATTCTATTTAGTAGATGATCTGGTGTGTAAAATATATTTTACACAGAAGATAAAACTATCAGTTCTAATGGAATATAAGTTATATGTTTACTTACAACTTTAGATGTAAATAGACACAACATCGATAGAATTGTAGTACGTGGTTTTAATAGGTCTGTCTTGACTATATGGAACGGTTAAGTTCCAACTCCATTTACTAGTATACTTTGTGTGTATTAAACAAGACTGTTATGAATTAATCATTTGATGACGGACTAAACGAAATGATTTATACATCATGGTCATGTTTATTGTTTATACTCTTAATTTATATATTGATATTTATGCATGTATGAATGTGTTTGTCATTTTAATTTATACATAGTGAGATTCATTACGAGTCAATAAACTTAATGAGTTGAATGACAATATTATTTGTAGCAGTCTTTATTAGTAATAAAAGAAATTCACGTCACGTAAGTGATTGATGAAACTCACTTAACAAAGCTTATAAGTTTTGTGCGTGTAAACCCTGCAGTCGGATATATAATCCGCCACGACATATAAGTTAAGCGGACATGCTTAAGTATAATACGTTTATTAAATAAGAAATCAGTCAGTGATTTAATTTAATAAACGAGCATTTGTTTAATCTTAACATGGAAAGATGATAAGTATGTTGGACATTGTAACGAATTAAATATTCGAATTTTTATAGAGAAATCAGTCATAATCTTTAATGGAATAACTTATGTTTAATAAAATATGTGTAAATCTCGGAGATTGGGATTTGATAGCACTGAATATTTTATTGAAGCTCTATCCTAATCGGCCATAAAGTACTAGCTTAGCCTATATATAGCATGCTCTGTTGTTAAGAGAAGATATACAAGTCAGATGAAATATAATTCATACGAGTTAGGGTTTCCATTTTGCCTGAAGAAAGAGATCTCACCCTCTCTTCTGGAGCAAAATGCTAAGATAGGAATAACGTAGTAGGTTTGAGGTGATCTGTTCCACCCAAAGCTGCTAGTTAATAGTTATCATCTTATTACATTCGGTAAAATCTAAACATATACGATAAAACATGATTATACTTTGATAACATACATACATACTAAACCTAAAACTATGGGCATGATTTTTCGATGTCCAACCTAGTTTTCTATCAGATAGAAGTTCTTATTATTGCAAAGTTGTTATTGTAATACCATAAAGTGGGAAGCACATTTCTATAGAAGTTTTCTTAAATTAATAAAATATGTTAGAAGATGTGAAAAAGTTAGAACAATTTTATGAATTGCGTAGAAGAACAGATGGATGTCTGATTTTTTTATTAGCACCATAAACTTTTATTTCATCGTTTTTTTTATTAATTTAAGTTGTAATAAGTTCGTTATAACTATTCATTATTAATGAAATAATGCGCTTACCCACCGATTTATATTTAAAAAAAATGTGATCTGGAAACTTTGCTTTTTTTTACTTTTGCAACACCATTACACCAGTGGTGGATCCGTTAAGTATTACTTATTCTTTTTCACGTCTTGACTAACTAGTTCATTTTCCAAAAAACACAGTTGACAAAGGCAATTGAAAAACTGGAAAAAATCCAAAGGTAAAACAGGCTGAAGGTTAAGAGCATCGACATCGTGAACAGAAATATGAGCGATGATAGAGAGTGGGTGAAAACGTTAGAGAATGATTTATGACATATGTACACAATAAGCTGTTGAAGCTACAGCGGGAGAGGCGATGAAAAAAAGAATTGCATTGTTGCAAGATCTCAGTGTGCGCGACACCTGCAAGAACAATCAGAAAATTAATTGAGAGGGCTAGTATAACTGATTATATGAAGTTATGTTTTCTATTTGATGTTTTTCTTAGAGACTAACGAGGAAAAAAAATGATGTTGAATATTTTATAATTATCGTCGTTCAATTTTTATATTATACTACTGGTGTTGCCTTGCAATGTAACTCTTTTTCATAATTATTATTTACCTGACTATGGTTGTCACTGCCAGAATTAATGACAAAAAAGTTAAGACATGATTTCCGCCTGTTGAAATTCATCTCTCGACTATCATTTATATAGAAAAGTTATTGAAGTCGTTCGAAATTTTAAACAGATGAATAATGATGTTCAATTTTATCCACGAAAACAAAGTGTTCTCAGGAAGAAGATTACTGAACCGTAATTTCTGAAAGTTTTTTTTTAGATTAATTTAAGTTTTGATTAATTATACAATTAACCCACCCAAAATATAATATGAGGAACTTAAGTCCAATAATGTGACATTTAAGCCTCTTTTTATTTTTAAAATGCCATATATAGAAACTCGGATGTCCAATCAAGATGAGCTTTATTTTGCAATGATGTATGCTTTAGAAATCTATTCAACCCAATTTACAAAACTAGATTAAGACAAGGTTTGTGTGGAAAAAAAGCAGGACAGTATTTTTAATCAACCAAGTGTTCTTGTTTTCGTTGGTCAAAAAAAATTGACTCGGATACTTGATCAAGTTTTTTTTTTTTTTGGAATTGTATATATTCTTTTAGAGATCTATCCAACCCACTTTACAAAACTGAGTTCGGACACTATTTGTGTTAAACAAACAGTAGGACATTTTTTGGGATTATATGTTCTCATTCTTTTCGTCATCAAAATTGACTCGATCAAGATTTTTCTTCTTATTGAAATCGTGTATTTTTTTAGAGATCTATCCAAAAAAATTTACAAAACCGGTTATGGACATGACTGTTTGTGTGAAAAATAGCAAGTCATTGGTTTGAATCAAGAAAAGTATCTATGTTCTTTTGGTTTTAAAAATTGACTCAAATGTCCGATTACATGATTTTTTTTTAAATCATCTATTTTCTATTATAAAAGTTTAACCATCTCTTTAGATTAAAGAAATGTCCTAAAAAAATACAGTGTCCTTTAAAAATAGAGTTACGAAAAAAAAAGTTATTACAAAACAGTCAAAAATAAAACAGCGTTCGGAGTAACACCGCAGTAAACCCGGTGCAATATAATTTAGAGTGTGTCATCCAATAAAAACTCAACACCTATTAATGAACCCAAAAATAACTACTCTAAAATTAATTCAAAAATAAAACTAAAAATTTCTATTGGTTAACACATCCTTAATTAATTATAGTGCATCGAGTTCTTATAAGTGTTTCTTGTGTCCCAAGGATAAAACGGCGTTCTATGACACTAATATAATTTTTCATTTTCTGAAATTTATAAATTTACGATTTTATTTTATTTTGGGATTTTTATGAATTTATTATGAAGAAAAGAATATTCCTAGAAAAAAGCACTTCTTTGCATTTTTATATTTGTATTTTTTTATGGAAAAGTTGTTTATTACAATTTGGCAGTGAGATCTATTCGAAATCCATAGATCAACGACCTTTCATGAAACTTATCCAAGAGAAATTTTTACTCTGGTGCATCTCCATTTATTTTACGTCAAAAAAAAAAACTTTCTCGAGCTTATTATCACTCTTAGACTCCTAGTTATTCATAATATGTGGAAACATTGGCTAGCTATTACAATTTTGTACTGAATTACTATTGTAAATCCATAAATCAACATTTCATGAAACTATATCCAAAAAAGAAATTTATACTCAAAAGGCCAAAACAGAATTTAGAAACTCTAATTAGTCTGAGACAAGCATTAGCAGAATAAAGTTCTTGTCATGGAAGTTTGGGAATCTTACTTGTGAATTGTGATTGATTATGCCCCCAAAGGTCAGCAAAACAATTTTTTGTGAATCACGAAAATTATTTTCCTTGTTTTTTCTTATATAAAAGTCATTTTTAGCACACCTCGAGTTTGACTAATGTATGTTATTTATTTATAGAGGTAAATTTAATTAGGGATTCAAGATACTGATGTATGGATATGATGCAAACCTATAAATTAGAGGAGTATAATTCAGAGCAATCAGATGCATCGTGAATATAGGCTATGCACTCTAATATAGACCTTTTCTGGTGAACTTGAAGGAAGGCAATCAAAATTTGTTACAATCAACATATTTGAGGAAATAAATCCCTAGGAAATAAACGAGCTAGCAAAATCAGAAGTTTGCAATAATCGGTATTGAAAAAATACTGCTAGAAATATATGCAGAAGAATGCAAAAAATCAATGCTTTGCATAAAACTCGTAACTGACAAAGACTGAACTTCAATTGTCCAAAACAATACAGTAACTGAATAATTTATTTCCTAATCGCTTAGTATATACAATATCCAGAATCTCACCAAAATCATATTCACTTAGGTTAAGTGAGCAAAGATTGATGCATGATTTTCTCGTATTCCCACAGTGAGTATTTAAATGAATGAAGAGCTTAATGTTGTCATATTCGATCTTAATGTTTAGTTTTGTTTAACCCAATATAAAAGGTGCGTTGTAAAACCAAGTCACATCCTTATTCGTTAAGTGCAATATTTGGCATGAGGCCCGTCAAAGGAGTGAGTGTAAGATTTAACATAAAATATTAATTTATTTTCGGTTGGCCGTATTAGAATCAAAACTAAATTTCTTTCGACGGCCCAAAATTAGCTCGTGTTGCCCTAGTTTCATTATTGGATTAGGCGCCGCCTTATATTTCTATTGGTACAATTTTTTTTTCCTATAATGCTTATGTAATGCACCTTATCTTCAGTCGTATCCACTGCTGCTACTCATTTTTCATTTTTTCTTTTATATCCATCATAACCTAGTCGCATCTGCAACAGCCTCTCCTTGCCGAGTAAAACACCATAAAGCCATGGTGCACCCTTAATTAAAACCTTGTAACTTGTTACATTGGATTCAACTTATTGCATAATTTTTCACCATAGAAGCGCTGCATCTGTGATCCAGATCTGAGGATTTTCAAGGTACAGAATAAGACATCCGACGTATTTTTTGACTCTCTTTTACGTTCCTATCATCTAGCATTTATCATAAACATCTTCCATTTTATTCTCGTAGATCTTTATTCATGTTAATACTAGTTTGTAACTTACTTCCGTTTGTTGATTATGTCCATTGATCAATGAAGTAAAACCATTCTAAATTTGATTTATCTTCCACTTCTTGGTAATCCATATCAGTTATTATATCTCCGATCTGAAATAATTAAAATTTTAACATAATTGATTAATTTCTTGGCTTAAAAAGACAGTTGTTATAAAATGCAGCCATGCAAAAAGCCACACTATTATTGTTTTCTTCATGTGTATCTTTTTTTAGCTTTATGTTGTATACTTACCGAAAACAATAATTCAGAAACTATGTTCTGAAAGCAGAGTCGGACAACTTAGGTACAGATAATTGTGTCTACATTAGAATATTATATGTAACGTAATAAGTTGATAACCAGATGAGAATTGAAATGATAAACCTTTGCAAAACATTTTGTTTCTGTTTTGAGGAATATTCATGGTAAAAACATTTTATTTTCCAGGAATGACAACTATCAAATCTGTAGCTGCTTAATTACATGTGGTTTATACGAGTACAAATCTTCTACCCCTATTATTTATCCCTTCCGTGCTCTCTTGCTTATTTTCACTCAAATTTTAAATTTTCACAACTTGTTCCGCAAATTTATAAGTTTTTATAATATATTGTATTCAAATTTTAAAACATTTGGACATAATATTGTTTTAGATAATTTTTCTAAAATTTAATGTTTAATTTACATTAATTTATACATTTATTCCAAAATAAATTGTGTGTGCATTTTCTTTTAAAAATAATTATTGGAATGTATTGATACATGTATTATAGTAATTATACAATTTTTTTTTGGATAAAATAGGCAAAGGGGCACGAAAGGGATAGAGAATAGGGGATAGAAGATTTGGACTCGGTTTATACTCCCATCTCAAATAAGGTAAGAACACGATTTCTATCCACGCCTCTTAACTCTTTAAGTAAGAAAAAAACATGAACACTAACTTATAATGCATATATAATGCTTGTTTTGATTACATGTGATCAAACTAATAACTCTGTCTTTTCCAAAAAAAAGCACTAATAACTCTGTGATTGGCCTAATACTGATCATGATTAATCTTTGATTGGATTGAATGCTTAATTAATTAATTATATGTACACACTTTAGAACTCACTTTGTGTATTTTGGAGATGTGAGTGAGTTTGTGGATACGAGTCGAAGTTCTACGCATGTGTTTGCTAATTAACATAGGGGGAAATTAGTACATAATTGCTAGAAGACATACCATGTATGTCTATTGTAGTTCGGATTGGGTTAAATATATAATGGTAACATGGTCAAAATTTCTAAGATGTCGTAAACGTGTAAGAAATGAAGCGTAGACCAAGTTTTTAAGAACAACTTCATTTTATGTAATTTTCCCCTAAGCATAAACTATTAGTTAGCTTATATTTGGCTACTTTTGTTTTGTGCTTTATGTTATGTTGTAGAGTACTAGTCGAATAAATAGAAAGCATTATTTAATTTAAAAAGTGTAGTGATCCTTTTAACTTTGTTTATTTATTCAGGTTTTGCCACGAAAGACTATGGGTGCCCGAGAGGAAAACAAGAACAAATATATTTGTTCATATCATTTCAATCAACTCCTCGTCACAGGTATAAAACTGCAACTTGATTAATATAAAACACTAAAGTACCCTTAAAGACTAATATAATAAATATTTATACATTTATATTAACAATGATAATATTTTTCAACTTTTTTTTTTAATTAGAAGTGGGGGGAACCCACTATTTTCATTAATTTTCCAAAGTTAATGACCAACCGGCTTTATTACAACGTAACATAGAACAAAAAGAAAATACAACGAAACTAAAACGAGATCTAAAAGAGCTTGAGAGCAATCTATTGAAACTTTACTCCTCTTGTGCTTCTTGCTAAGGATCTTGATACCAAAGAGGTAGGCGCATCGACTTGAAAAAAACTTTGGATGTAACCAACGTTTTCCAATAGTGGTCTGATGATAATGATTTGGATCTCCGAGTGTTATACCTATGTAGTTTCACATTTTCCATATTTTTGGGCAGGCTTACACTCTCCCCTTTACTCTTTTTTCGTGTGTTAAGCAATTTATCCTCTTACTCCATACCCAGATCAACCACCAGTTCTTCTTCATTATGAATGGTAATGGTTCCTTCTTGCTCAATGCTTGGGTTAAAGATGTTTTCTTCAAATAAATGAAGTCACTTCCTGATGTGTTTGGCCAGATCTTAAGGTTTCAAACTTGTTAAAAGATTCCCGGTCACTATGATCTTCTTCAAAAGTTTCATAGGAGCTATCAGACAAATAAGCTGAGAGAGCTATTACGAAAATGGCCTCTGCTGGGGGTCTTGCAACTCTCTTAAGACGCACAACTTCAAGTGTGATTGGCTATTTAATACAAATTTTTTGAGGTGTAACTTGCGTAAAATTTTCTTGTTCACAATTTGGTTCTGGAGTGTGTTCTTTAACTTGTGAAGCCAAGAATTTTTCTTGATCAATCAATAATTCTAACTCCCTTTCTTTTTGTTCTGGTACCGGGCCATGTAGTAGTGCTAACGACCTAGAAGAGGCATATTCTGATCCATTTAAGCAACTAAATGGCATAGCTGTCACTTTTACTATTTTTTTGTTGTGTAGAAATTGTTTCAATTGGCTCTACAATCTGTATTGTACCACTTAAATCCACATATTGGATTCCATCAAAATTGTCTCGATTCTCTAATGCTTGAAACATGTTAAGCAAAGTTACTTGAATTGTCGAGTCCACTTGATCAACACTCTTTCTTACCCATTTAGAAACTACATTTTTGGCCTTGTTAATATAGTTTTTGGGGCTGGGTTGTTCTTATTCTACCATTCTGTCTTCTTGTACAAATCTTTATTTGGATAAAATTGCTGAGGCATTTTATCATACATCTTACATGTATTACGGATTTTCTTATGATTTTCTTTGTGAGGCAGTTCGTCGAACAGCTTGCAAGCATGAGGATTATGTCCTGCTTTTCTACACTTACAACAATAATCAGGTACTTGTTCGTATTCGCAGTATTGCCAAAACCAATGCTCATTGTATTATTTACCATAACTGACCCACACCCTATTTGTGAGAGGTTTTCCTAAATCTAACTCTATACAAACTCTAGCCAAGTTAGGCCGAGTTAAATTGATGGTCACTGAATCAAGCTTGAGAGGCATACCAAATGACCTTGCTATGGAATATAAGCTTGATTTGTTATAAAGATGCATATGTAGCATATAAAATCTAATCCAAACAGGAGTAACAGAGGGCTCATAGCCAAGCTTAAAATCAAACGTCCACTTTAACACTCTCATACGAAAACCTTGTATATTCTAGTTTTTCCTTATCCAAATCCATAAGTAGTCTTTCTCGTGAAAGAATCTCATAAAGAAGTGTTTTTGATTCATAATCCCAACAGTAAAATCAGCTTTTAAGCCAAGAGAGCCTAAGAATTTTTCAATAATTACTAGCCTAGGCTTAAGTGTGAAAACTTTCCTATGAGAGAGTACTTAAAAGGTTTAGAAATAGCTTCAACATCATCATAAAAAAATCTAATGGCTTTTTCTCCTTTGAAGTTACTTACATTTTTCATTGGAATATAAGTTTCTTTTTGGTCGTAGAGGATGTCGGATAAAGTCTTCGTTGTTGGTATCTCATATTCTATTATTTGGGGATTAAAAGGTGGAGTCTTATGATCATTTTTAGGCATTGGGGCTGTGTTTTGATCCATTGGGGATAATTTTCCCTCATCTCACTAATTTAATAATAATTTTCAACTTATTTATATAAATCACCCTGATAATTGGTTGCTTAAATACCTCGTGACTCTTGTTTAAAGAATTATGAAGTATTTGTAAGGCTATACCAAGACAAACTTTTAATTAATTACAAAATTAGTTTGAATAGAATGGTACGACAAATAGTTTTTCTATTACAATGGGTTACATAAAAAATCAAACTTAATCCATATCTTATTCGTTATAGTCATGCGTGAACTAACTAGACATATTCAGGATAAATTAGCTTGTTGCATGTTGTTTGCATATGATATAGTTTTATTGAATGATACTAGATGTGTAAACGATAAGCTAGAATTTTAGAGGCATACCTAAGACACTCGAGGTTTAAATTAAGCTAAATGATCAAAAACTGAATACATGGAGTAAAGATTTAGTGGTAGGAGTACGGGGGATCTGCTAGTAGTTAAGTTAGATTGTGCGATGGTACCAGAAAGTGATATATTTCGTTATCTTGGGTCAATTGTTCAAAATAATACTGTAACAGAGAGTGATGTAGATCACAAGATCCAAGCAGGTTAGATGAGGTCGTGTAGCGTTTCACGTTTTAATGTGATTGTAATACGCATTTACGGTTTAAAGGAAAATTTTATAAGACCGAATATATTATATGTTAGTAAGTGTTGGGCAATTAAGGAAGTAAATGAAAATAAAATTGGTATAGCATATATGCGGATTTTTAGATGGATGTGTGAAAAGATTAGGAAATATAAAATCAGGAATGAGGATATCCGGTGTAGGTTGAGTGTCGTTCAGATTGAAGATAAAACGAGACATAGTAGATTAAGATGGTTTGAGAATATGATCAGCAGACCTATAGATGCACAAGTTAAGAAGAATGAAGTAATTAGTGTAAGAACCAAAAGAAAGGGTGAGGTAAACCATTATAAAATTGGATGAAAGTGATTCGTACTGACGTAAGCATAAGACAAATCGATAAACAAATAGCACTAGATAGAAACCTATGGCATTGTCTTATAGCCAACTCCAAATTCAGAAATAGTTTGATAATGATGAACTTTGAAAGTAGAAAAAATTATGGGAAAGTTTCCCAAGATTTGATGTACAACTTGATGTTTCTGGGTATGACAGGTTCGGATATTAAATTAGGCTCAATCTCGGTTGGTATGATGTGGATAATGGATTTTGGATATATGGCTTGCTTATGGAAAAAAGAAATTAGAATGGTTTGCTTATGGTGATGCCATGATTATAAAAGTTCCTTTTCCCAAATCTAACGAAAGTAATTTTGCTCTTTCAGTTATGAAGTTCAAAAGGACAGTCAATGCCTTAAAGATCATACAGGAAATAAAATGGCTAAACATCATTATAATAACAGACCTCGGCTAGTCACATTCAAATGGATTTAAGATCCTAAACTACATCCACAAGGAATTCAAATTGCCAGTCCTAAGTAAGTCTAATATGTAATATTATATTATTCGGTTTCCTTTAACTTCTCAAGTTTGTTTCCATCTTAAAATTACAAAAAAAAAATGATGAATAGATGAGAATCGGACATCCAATGAATGGTTTTATGGACAGTCTTGATTTATTTTGCTCGTTATTGTTTAATTTTCTTATAGAATACTTTGATTGTTAATGCAGCAATGACCACTCATCAGAGTGGTGGAGTCGTGCCCGTAGGTCTCGATAGTGATGCAAAGTTATATATCGTTAAATCACTGAGTGTAGATGAATTTAAATTTCATTAGACGCATGCTTTTATAGAAGAGAGAGGGAAAACTGGAAAATGTGCACAAAGCAAATCACCAATTCAAGAAGTGATTCGAGAGGACCAAAACAATAAGAAAAGAAAAACAGAGACAAATGAACAAGGTGAGGAGGATAAAGATGATACTTCAATTGAAAAGAAACCAAGGGTTACGTGGGACCAAACAATGCACCAGAATCCTTAAAAGCAATTCAACTATTAGGACATGATAGTAAGCTTTTTTTTAACCATCTTCATCGGGATATGTCTTTTGATTTGTTTCACAAGTTTCATTTGCTTTTTGTTTCATTTTGCCTTTCTTTTTTTCATTAGTATGTGTATTTTTTTTATCTTTTAATCAGGGGCAACTCCGAAGAATATACAAGAATACATGAATGTCACTGGTTTAACAAAGAAGAACGTTGCAAGTCATCTGCAGGTTTGTTCTTTCACATACCAATATCTGATCCAGGTACTTTTTATTTTGTATTTACATTTGGTAGCATGAACAAGCATAGCATGCAGATAAGGTAAATTATTAGTACAATGCAGAAGATCTCATTAATCACTTCAAATTTCAGACAGCAATATATAGTTCTCAATTTAGAAAATAGATATATATGATAATGAGTATCAATATTTAGTGTCTCAGAATAATACATGATTGGCAGTTTGGCACATAGATTCAATATCACTGATGGGTGTGTAAAATTAGGGCTAGAGTTGCTATTAATTAATTAATAAGAAATTAATGGCATTAAATGAGACCTAGAAGAGTATTCTAGCAAGAAGGGTTAGGGTTTACTACGATGGTTGTCTATAACCTCGTAAATTTTATATATTTTTTAGATTTAGCATAACTAATGCTATAGCTAACGTGACATGAGAACTAATGATGTCCTAAGGCGAGATATAAATCATATATTCGTGACTATACACAATATATGATGGCTACCATGCTTTAATTCATGATTGGCATAGATAGATATACAAGATATTTAAATATGAATGAAGATATGAGTAAATCCCCCTTTATGGGCGTGAAAGATATACCGATGAAGGCTAATACCCATGAAGTAACAGGGGGAGACGACACCCCCTCAAGCATTGAGAATATTGCGTTGAACAGGGAGTAAAGCCTCATGTGATTAAGGAAGAGAAATTACATCTCAGGTGGTGCAAGTCCCTGAGATAGGACAAAAGGCCTCTACCCATGCGGAAACTCTTCCTAAGTGAGAAAGCGCCAACATGTTTATCAGGCAATCTCACAATAGCTGAGCAAGCCTACTTGCATTGCTAACGAGATATGTTTCCTTATGAATATAAGGAAACACTCCTCTTCCATTAACGAATAGATCTTTTATTCATAACAGATAAATAAGGGCTTATAGATATTTGAGATATGATCAAATCATACCAAGATTTACCCTATCTCGGCCTATATAAAAGATGTTATAATCCTCCAACGAGTTATGATCTAATTTATGCATAATCTACATACATTCAATACACTAAATAAACCCTAAAAAGTTTCCCCTTCGTACAATTCTCTTAGGCGACAGAGGGTGAAATTATTAACCCTACCAAGACTCCATTTATCTTGATTATTAAGTGTGCACGTACACATGATGGTTATTGAGTTCTTGACGTCGAGAAGACCTCCCCATTGTGACGAATCGGTTTAGTTAAGTGTGAGAATAAGTTTGAGTCCCATCAATCACATTACACATAATCACACATTTTGATAAATTACAGGCTACTAAAAGACAAATCAAACATGCGTTATTTGCAGAATTACCAAAGCTCTGTAAGGCATGCTAACGAAGAAAAACAATCCACCAGTTCTCGTTTTGGAATCAATTCAACTACTCTTGGAATTTTCCGATGAAACCGTTCTAATTTCCCCATGAAACTTACCACATAGGATATCATACTCGAGGGCCATTACTCACGCCGAACCAACGAAGATTGAGCCCTTTAAGTCTCGCAAACTTTTTGTCCCATTAAACATCAAGTAGCATATCAAATTTTGGGAAACAACAAATCATTTATGCCCGTAAATCTTTTCTAGTTCTAAATACACAAAGCAACATGTGACCAATCAACACCAACATGCTCCTCTCAAACAATTTCTTTAGTTATCCTCAAACATCAGCTACCACATCAAAGTTACGGCAACAAAACTTCCTCACAAAAAATAATAACCAAGTGATGCTTTAAATAACACGAGGTAGATGGGTCTCATAGTGACAACTAATGAGGAATTAGTCGAATGTGATCGAACGGGTGCGCTAAAGCTTAACTCTAATATGGAAGATAAAATGTCTTTCTTTAATGGAGATAATGGAAACGAAAGCTTAGTTCAGTTTCCATCGATAGAAATTGTTAATAATTCCAAACAGCCATTTCATATGGCTCTGGCTAAATATGAAATTGGAGTTCTATAGGATGAAATAGAAAAATTAAAAATCTCCGATAATTTATTTGATGAATTAGTCTTTGAGAACATCTGAATTATTCGCTAATCTGAAGCTCGATCGGGGTTTGTATGACCTTAGGTTTCTTTTGTGACGTTAACGTAAGTAGTTTGTTTATTGAGACTATTCGAACTTTAGAACATAACAATAATGTTTAGCAATTGGTATATACACAATGTATAACCATAGCTTATCACACTGAAATTGTTAAAATGATATTTAATGATGGGATTGATAACATCATCCAAAGCGTTACTATTACGATTTCCCCAGTCCCGTTATGTTTATGGTATAACTACTTAATGTTGAGATTTTATCTTTTTATTCCATGTACTTACACACCATTTCGGTTTAGTTCTCTTTTTATTCAGTACCCTTTATATACTTAAAAAATATCACGGTTTTGTACCCTAACGTTAATTCTTGGATGGAATTATGATGTGACAGTGACAAAAATGACTAAAATACCCACTCTATCTAACGGAAAAGGGTGATGTGTCATTAATGACGTCACCAACACGTCATCATTTCATACAAGAATTAACTCTATGGTACAAAACTGTGATATTGTTAAAGTCAAGGGTACCGAACAAAAACATATGTAGTAGAAGGCACTAAACCAAAATGGGGAGCAAGTACATGGTAAAAAAACATAAAAAAATATTATATATATAGATATATATATACATTTGTGTGTACGAGTGCGCATGTTTGTGTGTGAAATGACATTGAACGATGGGATTGATAAAATCAAATCAGAAAATTGTTTGATATAATTTCTCTAATTCCGATCTGGAATCAAACCGAAAAATACAGTATCGGTCGGGTGTTTTTCTATAATGAAAAACGCAAAACCGAACCGAATAAAATTGTATTCCATAGATTCGATTTATATCACTGATGGTGCTAAATATTTGAAATATTGTCGTACATCGTTTAACGATGTCTAAGGTAACTAATAATTTCGTAATGTTAATCCATACACATAGCGGAGTTGGAGAAATTATATCAAAGAATCTTCTGATGTGATCTTACCAATCCCATCCTTCAATGCCATTTCACACACAAACATGCGCGCTTGCGCAAACCCCCACCAACCCACCCAACACACACACACACACACATATATATATATAGCATCAAGTAGCTAAACCATAAACATAGCGGAACTGGGTAAATCGTAAACGGTAACGCTTTGGATGATGTTATCAATCCCATCATTCAATAACATTTTAAAAAATTCATTGTGATAAGCTATGGTTATACAATGTGTATATACCAATTGCTAAACATTACTCTTATGTTCGAAAGTTCAAATAGTTTAATAAACAAACTACTCCAGTTCACGTCACGAAAGAAACGTAAGGTTATACAAACCCCGATCTTCGGATCAGCGAATAGTTCGGGTGTGCTCCAAGACTGATTCATCAAACAAATTATCGAGGATTCTTTAATTTTTCTATTTCATCCCACAGATCTTCAATTTCATATTTAGTCGGAGCCATATTAAATGGTTGTTCGGAATTATTAGCAATTTCTATTGATGGCTACTGGAAACTTTCGTTTCCATTACCTTCATTAAAGAAAGACCCTTTATCTTCCATATTAGAGTTGATGTTTAGCGCACTCGTTTGATCACAATCGACTAACTCCTCGCTAGCTGTCACCAAGGGTCCCATATACATGGTGTTATTCTTTTTTTTTTTAAGAATACGTGGTGATATTCAAAGCATCGAGATGGGGGTTTTCATTTCTTAATGGGCTGGAATGAGACTGTGTTGTATTGATATAGGAAAAGTATTGGTATTTGGGAATATTAAGCTCGCTTGGTTATTATTTGTTGTGAGGAAGTTTTGTTGCCCTGACTTTGATGTGGTAACTGACGTTTTAGGATAATTAGAGAAATTGTTTGAGATGAGCATATTGGTGTTGATTTGGCACATGTTGCTTTGTGTTATTGGAACTATAAAAGATTTATGGGTATAAGGGATTCGCTGTTTCCCGAGATTTGATATGCTACTCGATGTTTCATAGGATGAAAATGTTGGGGTACGGAAAGGGCTCAATCTTTGTTGGTTCGGTGTGAGTAATGGCCCTCGAGTATGATATCCTATGTGGTATGTTTCTTGGGGAATGAAATTAGAACCGTTTGATCGGAAAATTCCTAGAAGAGTTGAATTGATTCCAAAACGAGAACTGGTAGATTGCTTTTCTTCGTTAGCGTGCCTTAAGGAGCTCGTTAGCTAGCGTGCCTTAAGGAGCTGCAGTAATTCTGCAAAAAACACAGGTATGATTTGTCATTTAGTAGCCGTATAATTTAGCAAGATCTGTGATTGTGTGTCATGTGATAAATAAATCTTTCTTGCCCAATATATATATTATATATGATTAGCCTTCTTATTTTTACCAATGTTTTAAATAGCGTTATCGCTAACGTAGCGTTTTTTGGAGAGAAACGCTAAAAACACAAATAGCGTTGCTAAATAGCGTTTTGCGGTGTAATTTTTTTTTGCCATAATAGTACAGAAAGAAAGAAAGAAAATATATTGTACTTGTTTGGCTAGGCTGAGAAAGAAAAAGACATAATTGTACTTGTTTGGCTAGGCTGAGAAAATATAGTTGGTTATTTACTGGGTATATGTTACATACTTGAGACTTACAGTACATATATTGTAATGGCTCTGGAAAATGTAAATAACGATGTACCATGCTATACACCGGGCATGTGTTTCTCTGTATGGTATATATTGTATTGATATATTGTTATTGTGTTACTGGTGTATTATTACTTCTGATTAATGAAACTCAAAAGGACATATATAAGGAGCATTTCTGAATGTGATTTGGTATTTCAAACTTCAAATTCATGAATGTCTATGATCTGCAGACGTGACTGTATTATGTGGACCGACAATAAGTTGAGCTTTATAAGAACTTATTTTGCCAAGAGGATATTCGGAAATCCAATTTAAATAAATTTCTTAAGTATTTGTGTCGAAAGTCTCTCTTGTTTCTTCACTTCCATGACTTCTTTTTTTCTCTTTTTCTTCGAATGCCACTTTTTGAAACTTAGTTAGTCATGTAACCGAGTTTCATCAAACTTATCTTAGAATAATGCCCAGATGCTTACGGTTGAGTCGTCATCAAAAAGCGATAGGATATGGATATTCAAATTATTACTGCAATAGTTATTCATTGGCAAACTCGAAGCGGTTCTCTGTAATTAAATAAAATTCCCCAGGTTGTGAGTAGGGGAATACTTTTTTTCCAATAATACTTCTAATAATATTTTCAAGCAAAAAAATATTTCATTCAGTTAGTTACAAGTTACACTCAAGAGAATTCGATTTATAGTCTATACGAACAACCTTTTATGTTCAAGTTTGATAAGAATAAATGCATAGTTTTTTTTTTTGAACTTTAAGCTTCATGCCCAAACCAAACAAACAAAATCACTAGGAGCACAGGCCACCCTAAGTGAGGAAAAGATACAACTGAGATCAGAGATTAGGAGTAGCTGGCATTACAACAACCTTTGAAAAAAATCAAAAACTAAACTAAATCCTATATATAGATGAGGATATAAATAGGGAATAAAAACCAGTTTCCTTCAGCTTATAGATGTTTTTTTAACCTAGATAAATTGATTATAATCAAGTTATTTTTCTTGACAAAGGAGTGTGATTGCAGGAGTGTGATGGCAAAGTTGTTATTGTAACACCATAAAGCATGGAAAGCACTTTTCTACAGTTTTTTTCTTAAATGAATAACATATATAATGTGGACTGAAAACTTTGCTCTTTTTTTTTTTAACTTTGGCAACGCCACTACACCAGTGGCGGATCCGTCCTAATTCAAAGACTTCGAATACTTATTATTTTTCACGTCTTGACTAACTAGTTCATTTTCCAAAACACACAGTTGGCAAAGGCAGTTGAAAAATTGACAAAAATCCAAAGTGAAAACAGGCTCATGGTTAAGAGAATCATCCTGAACAGAAATATGAACGATGACAGAAAGTGGGTGAAAACGTTAAGAGAATGATTATATGACATATGTACATAATAAGGTGTTGAGGGCTGGTATAGCTAAGTTTTCATATAGACTCTAATGTTATATATGTTTTCTATTTGATGTCTCTCTTAGAGAATAGCAATGAAAAACTATTTGACTTTGATTATTTTATAATTATTCTCGTAAAGTTTTTATATTATATTATTTGGTGTTGCCTCGCAATAATGCACCTGTGGTAGCCAGAATTATTTACCCTAGTTATAATTTAATGAATATTTACTTGACTAGGGTTGCCAAAATTAATGACAAAAAGGATGAGACATGATCTCTCCGCCTGTTGAAATTCAATTAATGGACTGGCATTTTTTGAGAAAAAATATTGAATATTCAATTTTATCCACGACAACAAAGTGTTTAGGGGAAGAAGATGACGGAAATGTAATTTCTGAAAGTTTTTTTTATTAATTTAAGTTTTGATTAATTATACCCAATGAAAATAACATACAGTATGAGGCACTTAATTCTAATAATGTGACATTTAAGTCTCTCTTTTTATTCTTAAAATCTCATATATCGAAACTCAGATGTCCAATCAAGATAAGATTTCTTTTGCAATAGTATATGTTTGAGAGATTTACCCGGCCCAATTTAAAAAAACTAGATTTAGACACGGTTTATGTGGAAAAAAAGTAAGACACTATTCAAATAAGTGTTCTCGTTTTTTTTTGTCAAAAATATCGACTCGGGTGTCCGATCTTGTTTTTTATTCTGAAATTGTGTGTTTCTTTTAGAGATCTATCCAACCCAATTTATAAAAATTGCTTGCTGTTATTATTATTAAACTATTATGGGGGTTTGTCTCATGGTAAGAATTTTTTATTTTTATAATAACTTGAGCCTTTCATTGAAAAAAATAAAAATAGTAAGATGATGTTTGTAATTAACTGTTCTCATACTCGGTCATCAAAATTTTATTCTTGGATCGTGTCTTTTTTTAGATATCTATCCACCACAATATACAAAACTATATATGGAAACTGTTTGAGGGAAAAATAGTAAGACATTATTTTGAATCAAGAAAAATGTATGTGTCCTTTTGTTTAATTAATTAACTCTATAGTTTCATGTAATATTTTTTCTAGTCCCATATATTAAGTACGACATAAAAAATATGTGAGGGTTTATTATGATTTATTAATATCATTCACCGTGGAAGTTTTGCCGTTTATAACATGAACATCTTCCCGATACCATCAACTATAAACTCGATTAACATTCGTACCATCAACTTTCAACTATTAGTATCGTCTTACGGCCAAAATTACTCTAGCATTACCTGTTTTTTTTTTACTTTTTTTAATAAAATACCTAAGTTAGCTCACCCCATTCCGAAAAGTAACATAAAGTGAAAGCAAACTTTGAACCCAAGGGATCAGTTCACACTCCAAAAACAATAGTGAATTTCTTCATGATACACAAACCAAAACCCAAAGTAAAAGGAATAAGAATAAACCTTAAATACAAAGTACTATATCTATTCTATTCATTTCCTCATTTCACCACAATGGCCTTAAGCAACAATGTGATCGGAGCGATCAACTTCATAGCCGTACTTCTCTCCATTCCAATCATCGGAGCCGGTATATGGCTCACAACACAACAAGATAACGCCTGCGTGAAACTACTCCAATATCCTGTGATTATTCTAGGTGTCCTAACCCTAGTCGTAGCCATAGCTGGTTTAGTTGGCGGGCTATGGAGGGTCCCATGGCTCCTAATCTTCTACCTCATTGCCATGTTGGCGCTCATCGTGTTGCTTGGTTCTTTAGTGATTTTTATATATATGGTCACGGATAGAGGGTCGGGCCATGTTGAACCAAGCCGAGCTTACTTGGAATACCGGTTAGAAGACTACTCGGGGTGGCTCAGGAGGAGGGTACAAAGGTCGTACAAGTGGGACCGGATTAAGTTCTGTTTGAGCTCGACTAGTTTTTGTGCGGAGTTGAACCAGAGTTATAGTTTGCCTCAAGATTTCTTCAATGCCCATCTCACGCCCTTGCAGGTAAAAGTTAAAAGCTTCCATGCTTCCTCTTTTAGCAAGTATATTGCAATTCACTGTTTCGCTACTTCTTAGAAATTTAAACTTAGCCCTTTGAGAATGTTCACTGAAAAATGAAAACCAATAACATTTGTTTGTTTACCATAAATTAAATTTAAAAAGTTTAATATAGCTAAGTTCATAAAATGCTAAATTTGGCTACATTTCTTGGGTTTTTCTTTGCTCTTAACCTTATATAAAGGGACTCAAGTACTCTTTCACGACTAGCTTATTTGCGAACTGCGTATATCAGTTATAGAATACGCATGATCCGAACCCACTATTTCTTATTTGATACCAAGAATTCTGACAACCAAGACTAAGACTAGTGAATACTCATGAATTTCAAGCATTGATTAATATAAAAAGTTCTGCATTTGAATAGGAATATGTTACTTTAATGGTTATAAACCTTTTATATGTTGCTAGAATTATAATCTATAGTAGTCTGTATGTTAATAAATTCAGAGGTAGCAGTTCACATTGCCAAAGGTTGTAGGTACGCAATTTCCGCCCAAAGTGTCTTCTTGTTTAGTTTAAGAATGGCATGTATCATATATTTGGTTGGAGTTTCATG
Source organism: Primula vulgaris (assembly GCA_963920805.1). Classification (NCBI taxonomy): domain Eukaryota; kingdom Viridiplantae; phylum Streptophyta; class Magnoliopsida; order Ericales; family Primulaceae; genus Primula; species Primula vulgaris. The sequence goes on from OY987212.1 coordinate 17,358,440, forward strand.
CTTACTCTTTATTACTTTAACATTTTGACAAGTTATTTGGCGAGTCTAAATTGTGATTTTTGCTAATCATCAAACTTCGATCTCTTTATCGAGCAAGTCTCAACTCAAAATCGCACTCAAACAAGCCCTTGGAACCAACTTTCCAACAGTACTATAAATTGCTAAGTTGGTTATCTTATCCCCAAAGCCACCATGTAAATAAATTAAGCTGTTGGCCATGTGGAAAAAGTATACATACCACAACACATACATATTCTTCATGAACAGCTAAAACACTAATCTTCATTCCTACACATCCTCATCATTATATTCTCCTTTACATATCTTCCTTTTTCTTTTTTCTTTTTATAGTCAGGATGCTGTAAGCCACCCACAGCATGTGGGTACACGTTTGTGGGCCCGACAAACTGGATCGCCCCAATTAGCCTCGCCGCTGACACAGACTGTTTGGGCTGGAACAATGACCTGGACAAGTTATGCTACTCATGCAACTCTTGCAAAGCCGGATTGTTAGCTAATTTAGAAAAGGAATGGAGAAGAGCTGATATTATTCTACTTATAACTTTGATTGCTCTCATTATTGTTTATTTTATAGGGTGTTGTGCTTTTAAAAATGCTAAGACAGAGGATCTGTTCCGGAAATACCGGCAGGGGTATACCTAGTGTGTTGTTGGCTACCGCTTTTGCTTCATAAGTTGGCTTGTTTGTGGTTAAAATTAGAAACACTCCCATTCATGAATATCTAGTTTTAACTTTTAAGTTTCATTGATAAAACCCAAAAGAAAATGGCATTTAAACCACTAAAAGTTAAGCCTGACTTATAAGATAAGACCAAACAAGAGTTCGCTTATGCGCTTGTATTGTTGATTTTATTTGTTTATGTATCTTAGTGTGTTGCTCTTGACTTCAATTTGTGGATAATTAATTTTAAGGATCATGTGTACTATTGTCAAAATAGAAATTACCAAACCTTTTTATAGTATGCATTTGTAATTGCCTATCGTGTGTCTGTCACCAAGGCATGATGTGCTCTAGTTTAACATGGATATAGCTTGATTTAAGGAGGTCGCCGAAAGTTGATAGGCTCGATAATGCCCATTTAGAAACTAATAAATGTTTGTATCTTACCTCTCTATTAGTAAAAGTCATAAAGTGACCCTTTCATTGCGCATTTGCTATAGTTTTCCGTGATTTAATATGCCATGTTTAGTTGTTGGGTGTATTGTTATGCGTATTATCAAGTCAATAAGACTAATGCTAAATAGTTCCACGTCAATGGACACACCCTTACAAGCAAAATGCAATTTCGTACGTATTTCAAAACTATTGACTAAAACCCGGAGTTTTTCAATTTTTGGACTTGTTTACAGAAATCCGAACTACTTATATAAAGGGTTTAATAATCTTTTTTTTCTCACTTGTACAATCTACTGATAGAAAGTTAAAACTGCCGCCAATATTTAATCTCCTTCTACCATCATAACCGCGGGCGGTGCAATAGGATGCCGTTGGCGACCGTCCACAACCATGTCTCTCCTCTGTCCCCTATCTCCTCTTTGTCTTCATGCTTCGATGGTAAAACCACCAGTCCACCACCACCTCACAACTTATTATGGCCTTATTTCTTTCCCTCACAGTCTCTTTAGTTGGTCAAAGTGATCTCTGATTGATTTGTGGTGCCAGTGGTGAGATCTCCCTTCTCTCTCTTTCTCTCTTTTAACACCCCTACTCAAGTTGTAAGGTAATGAAAATGTCTCAGCTTACACATAAAATGAGATTCTAAATTAAAATATCATAATCGGATATAAAACAACACGAAGGGTCGATAAATGTCACACTCGGTAACAAAACGTCATGTAAGGTCAAACAAGACACAATATGCATCAAAGCTACAAAAAGCAATAAAGTAGTCACATATGATCGTAAAATCGCCATACAAACGCATCAAATGGTTTTAAGCGACCGAAGACACCATGAAAGACAATATTAAAGCTAATAAGGCATAAAATCCCAACTTGCAAAATGAAAATGTAACAAAATCCAAACTGAGTCTGTTGACCTTCTCAAGAGAGTGTAGAAAATTATGAACAGAAATGTGTTGACTGCAGTTTCGGCTGAATATGTCTTTAGAATGTTAGGATTTGCTATTCAAAGAGAATTAGCGGCACAGTTTGTTGGCCGTTTATGTCAAACTCATATGTAATAATTTTACTCTACTTTATTAATATAAATCAAATCCAAAGGGAAGGAACATTATTGAAGAAATAATGGACTCTGAAGAACCATAGTGCAATGCTCTTAACGAAAAGGCCACTTGTGTAATTAAGTAGGATCGAGACTAAATGTGACAAGTACAAAATCTGAACGACTGCGGTGTAGTTACCATAACGCAATGAACCAACATGAATCCGGTATCAAGTATACAAGACCAATAGGGTAAAAACCCAAAAACTTCTCTGCTCCAGAGTGTTTAACGCAGAGAGGGAGGGAGAAACCTGCACATCGGAGAAACGAAAAAGATGATTACAAAACACATCAGCATCGGAGAAAACCACAACTCGATGAGTTGACTCGGTCAACAAAAGAAAATGGTAAATGAAACTAGTCTTTCCGGTAACAGGTTGGAGAAGACGGTCGAAAAACGAAACGGATTGGTGAACGAAACTCGTCGGAGAAACTCAAATAAAGTGAGTAATCGTCACAGGAATAATAAAAAGATTGTCAGCGAATTGGTGATGAGCTGTCCAAAATCGCCCTAAGACTCATCGAAAAATAGCCTGAATCTCCCCGGAGAGGAGATTAATTTCCCTCGACAATAAAATCGGAAAAATTTTTTTGTTAGATTTGACCGTGTAAAGTCATCGAAAAGTTGACAGAATGGTATCATATATATAAATGCATATATACATATATACGTTGTGATACCATTTAGAAATGGGTGATCGGGGATTGATCGAAAAATTATAGAAAAAGAAACTCTAAACACTAAATATATTTGATCAATCAAGTTTTGCAATATACCCCACAAATGTATAATCAAGTAACTAAAATGGAATCTATAAATCTGAACAATGCATAAAAGTTGCAAGGGGCAAAATCTTATCTTGTATTCCTCCGTTTCAATTTATTGGGCATTATTCCTTTTTTGTATGTTCCAATTTTATTGGGACACTTTTTCAAAATATAAACCATTTTTTTGTTACTTTTTACTTTTTACCCTTCTATCAAATATACCATAAAAGGATAAAACAACAAATAAGGGCAAAAAAATAAATTTAAACAAAAAACCAATTTAATCATGATGTTCGCTTAATTTTTACTACTCATCATAGTGTCTCAATAAAATAGGACGGATGGAGTAGTATTGTCTTGTTGGTTTTGTTGTACGTAAAAGCAATAATCTAAAATGAAATGACTAAAAAGAAATAAACAAATTTTATTTCTATTAAACGGAATGTGACTCTATTACAATATTCTAACATTTGCAGGATATAAATGTAGTTAATTAAAATTCCAGATAAATTAATATAACTTATTAAACTATTGCACTGGTTTGTAATTAAACGAAACTATCAGACAGAATAGTATAAAACTAAACTGCTAGACTGTTTGTTAATTAAAAGAAACTGCCAGACAGAATAGTATGATTACTAAACTGCTGGACTCTTTCTGTAAATAAAAAAAATGACATAACAGAAATATAAATTACATAATTGAAATTACAGAAAAGAAAATGTACTAGAATGAAATTACAGAAAAGAAAAATACTGAAATAAATTACAGAATTAAAGGTACAGAAAAGTAAAAGACGAGTCGACTGTTAAACAGTCTGTATTAACCGATATTCGTCTAACCACCTTTAAGGTTTCTGGTTATGTTTGACGCTTCAATCCTAAGTTACAACGTCTCGGATGACTCGCCGGAAACTGGCGACGAGTCAAAGTCGAGTTGTTGGTGGGTGGCTCTCTCTGACTAAAATGTAATGCTACTGTTTAGAGAGATGATATGGTGCTGTTTGATTTCAGAATGTTGTGTTGTGATGTGGTGGGGGTGCCTATTTATAGCCTGCTGAGTATCTCAGCCATTTAATTCCCAAATCACAAACACCAAGGCCCACGCCCCAAATCCCAATGCCCGAGTGTTGAGACCCGAGCGAGCGAGCGTGTGTGTGGTACACACTTAATACACACATGTGTATGTACACACACAACTTAAAAATGACTCTTCATTTTTCAATGCGCGACAATTCACAATGAGTTCTTCCCATTTAATTTATTTTCCAGCATTAAGAGTTTTTGTCTTTGTCAATCCTAATCTTTAAACCCAATTTCCATTCACACTCATTCTCCGAATATATCGTGCGACATACCGTTACGAATCTTGTCATAGCAGTTAATCAAGCGTCTTGAATATGGTGTCAAAAGATAACGACTCTCGTTTGAAATCTTGACTCAAAAATGGTCATATAAACATTCAGAAACTAACATGTTTTAACATGATCATGTCTTTGATTTGAGAACGATATTAATGTAAGCTTGTGGGTTGGTACTTGGTGTTGCATGTCACGGACGATGATCCCAACAAGAGCAATGAAGAGACAAGGAATCGTGGGACCAGGTTCGTTAAACAAATATACATTAAATTTACAAATATATGTCATCACAACCATGGAAGTAGTGATTAAATGTTTTACAAGATGCCCTGTTTTTTCTTACAAAATCGTTATTTTTAGATTTGATGACGGCTTTTGTTCACTTTTACATATTTTTCTTTATTGAACTAATCATTTATTAATTGATGTCGGTTTGTTGTTTCCACATAGTGAATTAGTGATCATTAACATATTTTTGCGGTATAAGTTGCTTGCATACGTGTAATGCTACGTTCACTACTCTTGCACTTTTCCATACATCCTTATAAAATGAGTGAAAATGAAAACGCTAAAGGTTAAAACTGTAATTTTTTGTCTTCACTCATTTCATGAGAGTTTAATGAGAAGTGTAATAGAAAAATATTTTTACTCACATAATGCTCCGGCTTAAGACTAATATTGCATTTATTCTATTTACTTGTACTCGGTTTAAACGAAAAAGAAAAGATATCAAGAAATATATTGTGGTCCAAATTTGCAAGTCCACCAAAGGTTCGGTGCTAAAAATTTCGTACCAACACAAAAAGGACCGAAGTAAAGAACAATTACCACTAGTAACTCGTATGAAACTGTTACACATGTGAAATTACTAAGATCACACTCATGTGGGCTTGGTATAAGGGTGGATTAGGTGTAATTTGTATGTTTAAATCAAAAATCATTGCCCCAGCAGGCTAGTGTTACACTAGCTAAAACTAATCCAAGCTTCGTAAGAGTAACCATATAGCCTATGTATCATACTCTTTATTTTTAACAAAAATATTGCATTTTATTAAATATAACTAGCCACTTTATATTTGTATAGTTTCTGGCTATTTTATGTTGACATGTGATATTACTTTCATTCATTCAATATGTTTGTTTTCTTCCTATTAGAGAGAATATGAAAACGGTTTGAAAAAAGTGAGTGGAAGAAGATGACCCACAAAATATATTTCTTTTCATTATATCTATTGGGTTTTACTAGTTAAAAACAACTAGACACTTTGAAAATATTAATTTTAGTTAGTGTGTACATGGCCTGAAAATGAGACAATATTTGTGATGCAATTAACAAATTTTAGCTAAAACTATATTTACACATCCTGATGTGCCTGCTCTTCTAGTTATTTACCTATAGCCAACTCGTGCTATGCAACTTACCGGAAAAAAACATGCTATGCATAATATACATGTCAAATTTATTTGACACTTGTCTTCTTTTTGAAACATGATCCGTGTAGTGGATATGTGGCCAGATAAAAAAATATTATAAAATTAAGTAAAAGATCATTTTATCTTTATTGGTAACTTAATAGATAGCCTAAGTTATTGTGTTAAATCTAATAGAATTTGGTTTTTGTGTTAAATTTAGATAGATTTTTGGTTAGGCTCGTGTGAATGCTCCAACACGAGAAATTATTTGGTCCTCCAAGATGCTCAAGAGTATATAGAATTTGAAATGGGATCGCAAATATTAGTACGTGAGAATTGCTTTTCCAATTAAATGAAAGATTGTCACTTTAGTGCGGTACTTAATTGGGGACAAAATGAGCAAAGTTAAAGAATAGAGCAATCAACTCAACAACAAAATATTGGGTCTCGTTATTTTTTTTCCTTTAAAGCAACTGATATATGTCTTCCTGTACGATTAATATTTCTTTTGTTTGTCTAATTTGAGATACAGATCAATTCTTCGTTATTATTATGAAAAAGAAAGTGGTTCTTTTCTGATGAAAAGGGCAAACTATAGATGTTCAGTTCACATCATCAAATATACTTAATACTGATATTTTCATTGTCTTGTACTACTATATTTTAATGGCTTCATTTCCACTAAAATTATTGAAGGCAATGAGGCATGACATTACCATTTTAAGGGTTCTTATAGAATTCTGTCGACTCGAATCGAAGGGTACTCGGAACCTCTGTTAGATAAGTTTAGATTACTCTAGCAACTTGGCTCTTTGTCTGAATTAATTTTTATCAAATCAACCATCAATTCTATTGGTTTGCAAAGAGTACATGGAAAATTTGTTCTCTGAATAGATGTAAACGAGATAAAACTGAAGCACGAATTGTCGAAAAATTAAGGATCGCTTCATTGTTAAAAAGAAAAATTACTGTAAAGAAAACCATTTTGACAAAAACTTTTAACAACTCCAAGTAACTCAGTTCATATCAAGAATAAATAAGTCTATCTGAAGACATATGAAAAAGCCACTCATCCTGATCGAACAGTGAACACCAATAATTTTGGGATACAAATTATTTTAATAAAACAAGTTGTACTAGCACATTTCATGATGTTTTACCCATCAATAATGTGAAGTGTACAACCCACTTTGTAGAGTAAATGTGTTAACGAGCATCTTAAAAAGGGACCTGCAACAAACAAGTGGATTTAAGAATAATAAGTGACTGTAGATCAAGCATCTCCACTATGTTGACACGCGGCAACACATTTGTCATCTAAATTCGACTATAGACTAAATAAAATAAACAAACGGTGGATCATCATTTTATCTCATAAAAAAACTAAAAACTTATTTCAAGGGTAGCGTAGAGACGTTGACGTGGGTACGGTACGGTGTTACATTAATCGAATTGGACCTGATGAAATCGATAAATCCAAACCAAAATGTTCATAAAACAAACCAAAATGATTACTTATAGTCTTGGTTTGGTTAAGAAATATATAAACCTGTCTAATTGATTTGTTTTATACCTAGTTTTAAAGCCAAACCAGTCTAAACCTAACCGATCACTTGTATATTTTTCTACATATAATGTAATTATTATAAACATATATCTATGTTTACATTTATAAATTTTATGTATTATATATTTATTATTTATAATCCCTCCTTTGTAATATGTACTAATAATACATATTCAAATTCTCTGTAGTACATAATGCATTCACATACTCTAGAATTCAATCTAACGGAAGAAAGAAAAACAATCTAATGGTCTAGGTTTAAACATGAGTTTTGTAAAAAAAAAAAATCATATAATTTTTAATATATAAAATAATATATATTAAAATCATTGAATTTTTTTATTATTTTTAATTAATAAGTAAGTTTATGACAGTCTCAACTATAATATTATAATTTTATTTGACTTTTTATTGTGTTACAAATTTAGTATTTAATTTATAAAATCATAATTTGTATTTTATATGGTAAATTATAAAAGAAATTCATGCATAAATCTAAACTATTGGATTGTTTTTATTTTATCCGTTACATTAAACTCTTGAGTCCTGAATGGTGGAGTAATAGTTACGTATAGTGTTACCTTTTTCAAAGTTTAAACCAAAATTAACCGAAACGATACGAAACCAAAGCAATTAGTTTGGCTTGGCTTGTTTTCAATTACTCCTTGTTGTCTAGATAAAAAAAAAAAAAAACCAAGAGTTGATGACTTTCAAATTTATTCGACTTGTGTTCTTAACTTCTTATCAAAACGAACCGTGAACGTCGCTAGAAATATGTGCCTAAACCTGTTTTTTTTTAAATATCATGAAATTTTAGAATTTAAATAAGGTTCAGTTTCTTGCGAAAAGATTCCTGTTTTGTAACTAGAGAAAATATCTTCTGGAGAAATGACAAAACTCTGGATACTCAAATCTACCATAACCAAAACTATAAGAGCCACTGAGCCAGTGCCCAAAAGGTTATAAACAACTCACCATACATGATACATCACATATATTCATCATAATAAACGACTATTTTGGAGATAAAAACATCAAAAGATCACTATCAGTCTAGCACAACAATTTTATCGCCAGACACAAGAATTGATAAAAACTTGTTTATAACGGGGTACTGTTTAGAAAATAACATATGACAGTATCTTTCAAATACGGAGTACATCTTTCAAATAAAATTTATTTTCAACCCTAAACCTTTTTTCTGTATTCTTATTTTCAACATCACCTTTCTATATAGTATATCTTTTATATACACCACGATAGACCGAATAATTAAACCTATGACCCTCGTAACACTGGCTTCCACGGAGAAAAACTCTAACATCAGGAGGCATATTCTGTAAGAAACACGAGTACATAGGTATCTAACAGCAATAACTTGAAAGTTATAGCTCTAATACTGTAATTCGACTGTGCCCATAGGTGCTCTACGGGGAATTCCCTTTCTTCGCTTGGCTGTTCTGTAATTAACCGTAGGTGGAGTCGACGGTGTGAAGCTCTGAGTTTTGGTCTTATCGCTGTTAGTACTTGTACTGTACAACTCATCTGGCTGTGATTGCTTTGGTTTCTTCTCCAAATTTTTGGACGACCCCTCAATCTGTATGGAACAAAAAAATACACATCAAAAATATATAACCTCTACTTTCTTGTTGTACTGTAATGTTGCCAAAACGCCATAGATTATGAGCGAGTTAAATAGTACAGTTTGGTGGGGTTTTTAACATTATCAGTTTTAATTTCTTTAGCTTCTGAATGATTAACAAACATCGTAACTTTTCGTGGTAAAAAAAAGGTCAAATATCAAAATGTGAATGCTTTTTTTCTGTTGTTCATAAGTTAGTTAAAATCATGGTTACATTGGTAGCGTCATTCATGGTTGGTACGCGGTATAGGCACGGGAACACTAATTGTCTCAATACATGGTTTCTTGAGGGTAGTTTACTTCAAATGCTAGCATCCGTTCTCATATACGCAGAATTTATAGAAAGTGAGATAAAATGGGAACATTAAAGTGATATAAACTTTTTCTTTCTCATATGCGCAGGATTTGTAGAAAGTAGGATAGAATGGGAACATTATAGTGGTATAAACGTAAAAGTTAAATAAAAAATATAATTGGTACCAATTTAACCATATAAACTTAGGAATTTGTGATTTCTGTTCTGAGCAAATTCCGTTCGTCAAAATCACTGTTTTGGTAGGAGAGCGATGTTTTGGTATCTGAAACGGATATAACTTTTTTTATGCGAAAATGGTACGTTTACTATGAAAGGGGTTTGAGATAGAATTAGGTAATCTTAATTCAAACAATGTCAACTTGCTCATTAATCATACATCACCCAACCTATAAGGTCCACCAACTCTTAAGCATAGTCCTATTCAAATTTGACCCAATAACAATTAGTAGTTAAAAGCAATGAAAAGTGGTGGGAAAAAATATCTAAATAACAAATAATACCTTACAGCCAAGGGAGCAAAATCGGAAGGAGTCCAGGAGGCCGCGTTCACATACTTCGCAGGTATCCGTTACGCCTTTGCCTGGCCTTGGTTGTGGCCGTTCATTCAAAAACACGACCTTTGCACTGTTGATAACATAAGTTTGTACCGATGAGATGTCCAAGTGTTTCTGAATCTCTGAAACCCTAATCACATCATGGTACGACGATCTCCGTATCTGTTCAACAAATATATGTAATAAATAACATTACCATCAATATGAAAAAATTAAAAATCTGTATACGACTCTACATTAACCCGAGAAATCATGAAAAATGACAAAAGATTAACCAAAATCCATGATGAGTAGATATCAACTAAATGAGAAATGTTTCATCAATGATTTGAGTACATTATTGGATTTATTTGCCGTGGGGAGAATGGCCAGATTCATAAGTTTAAAACTTTTAATATTTTTCAGGCATAGAAACACTAACTTTAAAAATAACAAACAAACAAACAGGCCATATACATATGATGATGCACTACACATTATTACTATAAAAAAAACCATATAATATAACTATTTATATCGGCAAAAAGAAAGCAAAAATTTGAGTAATGAGACTACTATTTATGGGAGAACAAGCTAGCGGCTAGATTCTAACATAAACATTTATAGTTGCCAGTCAGATACTAGCCATAACCACTACAAATTACTCTGACTGAATAACCAAATAAGTGGCAGTAAAAGGTTACAGTCAAGACAAATGCTAACTAACCTTCAACTACCCACACACATAATACAATGCTAAAAAGGATAATAAAACAAAAAAGTTACAAAACTGATGAAATGAGCCTCAGCAAGACAAAATAAGCAAAACCCAGGTGCAGAATGTGAACAAAAATGGCAATAAATCAAAATTACAGTAAATCCCCCAAATCATGAAAACATAGATATAAATGGTGAATAAAAAACTTGCCAAATTACCAAAATAAGCAAAACTGTACAACATCGAAAGGTATATAGCGAATGGCGTATTAAATATCTACGAACCTGTATCGTGTGGTGGTCGTTGTGGTTGGCTAGACAGAGAGAGCAGAGTGCGCCGTTAGCACAGTCCAAGCAGTACATATTACACTCGCTTTTGTGAGAATTGGCGTGTAATTTACATGTTGCGAAGAATTTCTCTCGAAGCATAGGCTTTAGCCATGAAGGCCACTTGTTATCTTCCTCTTCGGGACCCTATACGAAAAACAAAGACCTTTCAACAAAAATAGTATTGGGAAAAAAATAAAACACCAATTGACTATTAAGAATGTTAATTACATACTCTTTCCAATTTACTTGTGCACTACGAAAATACATGCATTTTGAGATAAGCATAATTAGTACCTAAATTGCTAAAATGACAATTTGAAAAAACTTTCATATAGTCAAATTATCCATATTACTTGTCCATCGCTAATTTTTATAACTAAATTGCTTAAACAATGAATTTGATTAAAAAAATCATCTAGACAAATTTGGCAATTTTGTTACAAAATTAGTAACGGACAAGTTATATGGAACGCCGTGAGTACAATTAACAATGCAACAACTAACAAAACCAATGTACTGCGTGTCAATTCGTGATAATTAAGCACCAATTGGTTAGACAGAATAATAATTTTTGAATAGGGAACGTGTATAAAAACAAACTAACAAGAATCGGATGAAAATTAATTACCAATAGGCAGAAAGATTGGTACTTTACAAATTCAGATTGTTATAAAGCATGTAAAAAACACCCATTTTGGAATATGCCCATTAGTGAAGAAAGTATTTAAATTGGCCTAATTTAGGCAATGAAACATATTCAAGTTTCATTTAGCTTTTAAAGATTATAATTATAGTTTTCCAGAGTAAAAACCCAAGTCCTGAAAAGTCAAAATGTAAAACAATTGAGCTTAAAATGCAACAAGAAAAAACAAGCCCTTAACATAACTTGTTAGCAAGTAATATAGATAACAACTACCTATTAACAAAAATGCAATTCAATTATACAATCAAATTGCAAAAAAAAAAAAAAAAACAGAATGCCAATAGGGAAATAAGATAGTACATAATTGCTAATATGTGTGTTTTTTTAATATTAAAAGTAATGTTAATTAGTATACCATGATACGTCTGTTCTTGGGCTTAATTTCACGAACAAAGGATTCTTGATAATTAATTGCCATTTGGTCAATGCTCTGATTTTCTTTTGTTTTCACTAATTTTTAGCTAATTGGAAAAATATAAGTAAATATTTTAGAGAGAGAGAAAGATGAGAGTTGGAAAGAGAGAGAGAATAATGGGTTTGGTTAAAAAGAGAAGTAGAGAGGCGGCTGAGAGTAGAAAATGATGTGACCTCTCCAGGGCTACGCACCTTTTTGTTTTTTAAATTTATTTTTATTTATTTTTTGTTTTTGTTTTATTTTTATTTTTTTATTTGATTTAACTTTAATAAAAATGATTATAGTAAAATTATTACACATGAGTTTGAGATAATCGGACAACAAACTGCACCGTCAGTACTCTTTCAATACCAAATCCTAACATTCTAAAGACATATTCAGCCGAACCTGCCGTCAACACATTTATATTCATAACTTTCTGCACTTTCCTGAAAATTTTAACAGACTCAGTAACTAAAAATTCAAATGTATCAAACGTAAAAGTTATGAAACTGTGTTGATTATATTAACAAGTCTTCTCATGTTTCTCTAACTTCGTTGCCGCTGCAGTAGTAGCTCCGTGACCCACAGTAAATTCACCAATACTAAACCCCACCAAAACCAAAACGCCGATAAAATCAACACACGTATGTTTATCACCGCTGTATCGGTAAACAAGAATGGCATTTTTATTTTGTTTTTGTTTTTCTTACACGTAAAGATTCTTTAATAAAATATTCTTGCTTAGTATTTTGATTTTAATAAACCAATCATGAGGAATTTCTGTTTTTTAAGAGATATATACTGAATGGAAAAAATACGTTTAGTGTATTGTACCATCACTGGTTAACGATTTAGTTAATGTACTATCACTATTAACAATTGAGGTACCGAACTATAAAATTTCGTCTAATTAAGGAACTAACAGAATAAATCGACGGAATTGCAGTCTAATATCATACATTTTGGGATATATTTTTTTACGGATGTCGACAGAATTACACTCACCATGTGATAGGCAAGAGAACGTTAATGATATTTCATCATTTTCTTTAACGATAGGTCCTTAATTGTGACAAATTTCGTAAATTAATATATTAATTATTAAAATTAGTAGTGTAGTTACGTCAATCGTTAAACAGTTATAATACAGTACAGTAAACGTATTTTTTTTCATATTAAATATTGACTAAAACACGGTTTAATCATTTTTGTTATCCACTTTCATGTTCCATATGATAACTTGATTTGCAATAATATGTAACATAAATTTTGCTTTATTAGGATAAAATAATGGTCTAAACAAGTTTTTTCTCCAGATTTAATGTTTTATTGTAGAGGATGATGGGACCTCTCCAGGGTTACGCACTATTTCTTTAGGAAAAAACTAGTTTATTTATTTCTTGCTTTAGTATTTTGATTTTAATAACTAATCATGAGGAATTTTTCTTTTTTTTAATTAAGAGATACGACATATTGAATGATCACCAAAACATGAGTTAATCATATTTTTTTACCTACTTTCGTGCCTAATATGACAGCTTGATTTGCAATATTTATGGCATAAATTTATTTTATTAGGATAAAATATGGTCTAAAACAAGTTTTTTTTTATATTTAATGTTTTATTGTACATTAGATTTTAAATTTATTTGAAAGTAACTGAAAGATGACTTTCTCTTAAGAATATTGTGGTAGTGTATTGATAGATGTTTAATCGTTATTGTAAAAAAAAATTACAACTTTTTGAAATAAATATTTTGGGTTAAATAATAATCAAGGGTGTATGAAATTAGATATAAAAGAGGTGATGGAGAATATGTACTTGCAAATCACATAATAATTATGGTTAATGTTAGATAGATGGGAGAAAAAGACAAACACCGGTCCTCATTGGTAAGTTGTAGTAAGTACGCGTTTAACATCTCAGAATCAGAACCGAAATAAATTTTCAAAGAAGTACACTTATTTCTGTATAGAGTAGTAATTAAACATTGATTAAAAATAATAGTGACTAAACAACTCATCCCAAAAGGGATGCCCAAATTTAGTGTTTTGGTGTAATTTGTCTGCTATAACTTGACTTAGAAGAGTAATCATGTACAAACATTTCTTATACTACCGCATATATGCACGCTTTATGAGAGCGGTGAGAATAAAAATGCTGCATTACAAAACTAAATTTTTGTTTTCATTCTTATCCCCATGAGTGTTAGGAGGAGTGTAATAGGTGAATGTAAATAATTATTCGACCTACAACTATCTAAAAGATAAATTCTGAATTAATTAAATCTACGGCCTAGAGTTTTGACAAAATAATAATGATGCCCTTTTTTTAATATCAAATGCATTCTTAAGGATTTGTGAATCATTGAAATGATAGAATTGGTTCTAACTACTTACAAAAAGTCTTTATACAGACATGAATCATAATCTATTCACTCATGTGCCTTGTTGATTGGCATTATTTGGATGGTAGGATTGGACATAGAGTCCAATGGTCATTATTGGTCACCACAAAATATGTTTTTGATTCTATATTTTGAGTTCGGACTCCATATCACGAGTGGACTCTCTGCCATCATTTTGCAAAAACTTGTAGAATTTGTATGTAATTAGTCCGTCGCGCGTGAATGGTATAGTTATTTCAACCCTCATTTCGAAAGCTGCTTATAGTCCCAACAAGATTGTTGGTCCCGGGACGATAGTCCTGCAACCCAAACAAGACATATGGTTTCTTAATAGCCAATTAGTATTTTATAATCAACAATGTTGGACTTTCTATCTTCCAAAATCATCATATGATAAGATGATGATTTTGAAATGAGGAAATTGTTAAAAGAGGGTATGTCAGGGCTAGTCTATAAACTTTTTAAATTTGATGACCTTGTTTATTAGTTAATCATAAAATGGAAAATATTAATGTTTAAAATGGAAATCGAGGTCCAAGGAACTAATATCTTTCCACGTTTCTTGCTTTCTGCCCCTCGTTTATTATTCCTCAATATTTCACATGTAAATTTAAATTTCTTTTTCCCCCAGCAACTATATATGGTATGAGCACTCTAGATGTATGTGGACATAATAATATCACAATACCTGCTTGGGAAGATGTTAGTAACATCATGTTACTTTCGAGCAAGAATCTTTATACGCACTAGCATTGATTTCATCATTTTCTTCTAAACTTAAATGTAGGAGTAACAAAAGTAAGTGAATTTATTACGTAGCAAACGGAAAGTAAAACATAGCACACGACCTTTCTGAGCCACATGATATGTTTTATTAATTAATTCGTTTTTGGATGTATATTAGAGTTAATCTGGTTACTCAATACGAAATATTAGAAAGACTGGTTGTTGTGGTAGCTACAAGGTCACCAGGATTGTTCATCCTTTAGATAAAATTTAAACGAAAAGATATAATAAGTCCAACATGCTGACCATAAATTGGGGAATGTTTCTGCAAGTTTTTATGGCTGCAAGTTTTTATGCATTAAAATTGATTACGGTATTTGATAAGTTACAAAAAGTACAGAAATATATAACATCACTCTTATTAGTCAAAAAATATAACCATCATTTCCCTGAAGTGTGTATACAATGGTAAATTATTTCTATGCGAATGGGTTCTTACAATACCGGAAAACTTTAATTTTGTAGGTGTTGTACCTCTTTTTTATAGTTGTTCAAGTTAATTTTGGGACATAATTTAAGCAAAAAACATCTATTTGAACCTAAAATAAAAGAATAAATATGAGCCTTTTGTTTTCGGAAAAGACAGTGAAGTGTCCATAACTCTCCGCAACTAAAAAAGATAAACCACAACACAACCAATGGATATGTTAAACTTACGTGTCATATCATATATGTACTGCATATAGTTGTGCATAGCATCGTCCATGTAGTACATAAATTATATTTAGGGTCAGCTTTTCGAATTATTTTAACAACATGGTGGTTTTTCATTCATATTGTACTACATAAGTTATCGTCTAAAGTCGCTAGTTGGTGTCGGACTATAATGCCAATGCTAACAGTAACAAGGCATTTAGCGAACACACGTGGATTTTATATTGGGTTTAAATGTTTTGTTCATTCATGTTAGGTTTAAATCATTATTCATACTACTGTGGAGGTTTTAAAAAAAAAGAAAATATATTAATGCTAGGCAAAGATAGTGTGTCCAATGTAGGATAAAAGTTGAAATTAAAACTAATGGGTGTTGGTGTCGGTTAGAGGTATCTTTTAGAAAAACTTACAAATATGTATATAACAATCAACTTAATTATAAAAAACTCACATATGTGTACTTATTTACAATTGGATATATATATTTATTTACAATTAGCTGCATATGCCATAAAAAATAACAAAATATACAACAACAAAAAAACGAAAAAATTGAAAAAAATATTTAAAAAAATCAAAAAACTTGTACATAGTATCAAACACGATTAGACATGATTAAACATGTTTAGATATGACTAAACAGGATTAGATATGCAAGATTCGACATGATTGAACATGATTAGACATGATGAAACAGGATTAGACATACATGATTGAACAAGATTAGACATGATCAGAAAGAATCATACATATTTTTTGTATAAAAAATGCATTTTTTTAATTTTTGGTTTTTTTTTATTTTTAAATATGTTTTTTTTTGTTTTTTTGGATTTTTTTAATGATATATGTAGCTCGCAAAATATGTACATTTTTTGTAAAAAAGTCATCAAGTTAAAAACATTCGGGTTTTTTGTAAATAAGTTTATAAATATGTACTAAATTGTTATTTTTCCTATATTTTATTGCCAAGTTGTCAACATTTAGCTAGTGAAATTTAGTTTGTTTGATGTAGATGCTAGTATGTGCGAAAGTGATTGGCATTAAGATCTAACCATTAATATTGCAATTCAGGCACAATTTTAACCACTAATCTTGCAATATATGTACATTATGAAAGGATCTGAGATCACTGTCCTTTTGTTACAAGAGTTTGATTTCAATTCAAGGTCAATGGACTAGTATTTTTATTCCTAAGTAGAGATTAAACCTCTTGCTTATTTCATTGGATCGCTTAATTGAAAATTGGACGTATTTTGATAGACATGTCATATTGTCCATGATTTTTAAATTTCTGGACAATTAATTCTTCCCCATAACTTTATCTGGAAAGAGAAGTGGTAAAGTTGAGATTGAGAGCCATACCACTCTCAAGTGCATAACTGTATAACAGCATGATTATTTTCTTTATTGGAAGGATACTACAAGTTCTTTATCTGCATATATCACTAACCCAATAATAACAAAGAATATTATACATACAGTTGTATATAAGACCAATAATTGATGAAACTGCTGCCAACATAATGAACTTGTAACCAAATGAGGATAAAGACGCCCTTCTAGTGCATCGACTTTACACTTTTAAATATTACTTATTTTGAAATCCTCAAGTCACGTTGTTATCCACTTATCCTTGTACTAATTGAGATCATCTGGTAGAATTTATGCTAATATTGTTCTTCATGCTTATTTCATTAGCAAGTACACCCTTGGGACTTGGGGTATTAACTTAAAAGATTCATAAGCAATTTCGTTTTAATTAATTAATCTCGATCTAGGCGCACAAAGTATTGGTCAAACTGTGTCGATGTGTGTTGTTTCTTCAAGGCTTGGCCTTTTCCTTTTGCTTATTATGACCCCTCTGAGTGAGATCTTTGGCTTTGCCACAAATGGCAGTGGTGCAGCTGGAGACAGTATGGAGGAAGGAGTGGGCGTGGCAATCGTAAGTACATGCCTCGAACCCTAACAGGGAGTCATTTATATGAGTGTGCACAAAGAACTACCTGACCATAGTCAGGAACACCAACCCTACCGGAAAAATAATTACTAGTTTTTATGTAATTTCAACGGATTCATAACGATAACGTGATGTCTAAGAGAATCGACAAAGTACTGCGAAATGAATGATGTTGACTGAAAAATGTGAAAGTATATGAACTCAAGTATATGTAACCCAATTACTAATAGTTTTTGGACCAACATCTGTCACTAACTATCACCAAAAAAGAAATTCCATAAATGAAAACCGGAAAAACATTATCCAATATCTTACAACAATTCATTTGCTACCAAAAAAGTTGCTTTCCCTTTTCAAACAATATCAGTATATTACTGTCAAAAAAAGATAAAAACAAGCCTAAAGAAATTTTGAATATTATTGTACGTCTTTTAAAAGAATTTTGGGACACCCTTTACAACAAGTAAACACAACATCACGCAATCGACACAAGCTCTTCTCAGTAAATAAAATGATGTTTTTTTTCCATATAAAAGGATCCATCACAGGACTCTGTCCTGAAAATCTGTTAATAAAGTCGAAGCAAACGAACTCAGCTTCTTCCCAGTCTCTCCAGCTATGTTTTTTAATGAAGATATATCCTGTTGGGCCTGCACAAAAAACAAGGAGAATAATCATGTTCTGTTGTAGCTTGAATCTCCAAAATGCTTTCCTACTCTAGAAAAATTCCAAATTTACTTCAGCAAATGCATTATAGTAACCCATATTACCTAATTCTCAAAGCAAATTTACCTAGTTTTTTTCTAACAGCAACAGCTTTTTATATACTTTTTTTATGAAACGTCACTTAATGAGATATGTAGACCTGAAAGAACTTCCCATTTCAAGGAAACCAGGCTTGTTTGATTGTGACTTTTAAACTCATCAAAATTTCCTTTGCTTGTAATTTGTTCTTCATTTAGTTTAAGGCTAAGCTAGAAGTTGATAAACTTAATAAACCCAGCTTAGTCTTATGCTCAAATAAGCCAGTCTTAACTTAACAGTTGCAGCCAAAGTGACCCATCACAAAAGCAATTTGAACACTTTCTGAAAAAATAATGGACCAACTGGGATTCGAAACTGAAATAATTTAAAACCAAGCTAAAGGAACTCTAGTCTGTTGATCCAATCAGGGCTGCAACTCGAAATAACATTATCAGATTTACAACTCCAAAACTACAAAACAATGTCATGGAGAAATTTTCCTAATTCGAGCTCTACAATGTATCTTGTCATGTTGGTAGAATATGAAGTTATGAACCATCTTTCTTTGTCTATGTAAATCTTGTGCAATACAATTACTCTCGGTTACTGAAATCAAATGAATGCAACACTCAACATGAAAAAAGCTTAATCACGTAATTTGTCAATGTTTATGAAGGAGGGGATGTTCAGAATATCAAGATATAGTGGTGGGCAAAAAATCCGTAAATCCGTCCCGTAACCCAACCCGCATGGATTGGGGTGGGTTGAATGTCCAAAAAAAATCAATCCGCCCCGCCCCAATCCGCTATATATTTTGCGGGTTGGGTTAGGGTTGAGGTTCACAAACCACAGGTTAATCCGTCCCAATCCGTTTCAACCCGCAATATATATATATATATATATTTATATATACATTGTGTGTATTTTAAGATACCAACTTTTAATTATTATTATATTTTAGTTTTATTACTTGTTCGTGAATGTTCTAAACGTACTTTGATTGACTTTAATTTATATTTCTGTTTGAAATATTCAATTTATTTTAAAATTTGGGTTGATTATGCAAACTATGAAAAATAAAGGACCAAAATAAAAATTTAAGAATCAATCTAAACCCAACCCGCCCCAACCCGCAATTTATTTTGCGGGTTGGATTGGGTTGGGTTGGGGTTTTAATTGTAACGGGTTGGATTGGGTTGGGTTGAGATTTAAATTTCATCAATCCGCCCCAATCCGCCCCGACATTTATTTTACGGGTTGGGCTAGGATTGAAACAAATCCTCCCCAATCCGCCCCGTGCCCGCCCCTACTTTTGTTCATGAATTTTGCAAGTTCTCTAAACATTATTTCTAAAAGCTTTGCCTCTGAGAATTTTAAAGACAATTCCAAGTCTAATTTTCCTGACAACAAAGTATCAACTGGTTCCACTCAAGTACCTAGTGTGTAGCATAACTCCTAAAGCATGATCAACAGTTTGATACAGATCCAAATCCCAGGACACATGTATCCAATGCGAAAGCATGTCTTGTGATCATCTTATTAGTTATACAATGATGTAAGAGATTTAGAAAATAAACAAAACTTCTTTTGAAAAAACGGACCTGGAAAGATAGCCGGTTGATAAGATCACTTGCAGAGACATCAAGGTTAGAGTCATCTCCATCCCCAAAAAGATCAGCACTAGAAATGGCTGATGAGCCCTTTAAAACAAGAAAAATATTATTAATTAATATTTGAAATAAAACAAACTTATAGGGGAGTATAAGAATAAGTATAAACTCCACATATATGATAAAAATACATACTGTGAACTTCTGTAGGGAAACCTGGGCCTCCTTAGCAGCTTTACTCTGATCCCCAAAATATTGTGCGGACGAAATAGATTTTGCATTAGAGAACTTGTTTCGTGCTTCGGAAGTCTCCTCGATCTGATATTTCAATACACAATCAGGAAAAAATAGAAGGAAAAAAAACAGAAAACCGACTTATGGGGAGGTAAAAATAAAACTATGTGAACAACAGAAAAATGTCAAAAGATGAAGATAGGAAAGAAGTGAACCATGTAATGCTAAGTACACATTCAAAAGGCCAGACTATTTAAATGAGCTTCACACACACGAAGTTACTTTTGCTAGGGAAAATTAGCAAAAAAGGGTACAATATAGAATATTAAGAAATAAATAAGTAAATAGGGTGATAATTTACTCAAAAGTAAAGAGAGGCCTTTCTTTCAATTTAGTCACACATATTCCTATATTTATTAATTATGATCTATGTTAAAGAATAGGACACCAGAGAATAAGTTGGAAAGCCCTTTCGCCACTTGTTCCAATCCCGTAGTAATCAATATTATATCATTTGTGACTAAAATATAAATAAAGATTAGCCTCTCTACTGTCTTTCTTTCATTAAAACTAGATTGTATTTAATTAAAAAAAATCCTTTTAGCTAACCTCACAGAAGTAAAAGTTAGTAGTTCACATAATAAGCTTATGAATCACAAGCACTGAACAATCAGAGCACTAAAAATAAAAGGGAAAGCAAGTAAAGATATTAAAAAAGAAACCCAGGGCCTAGGCTAACTTGGAAACGAAGCTTCTAGCAAGACAAAACATGCTCTCATTTCTCTAAAATAAAAAACTACAACAAATATAAAAATAAAACCACAACTTACTTGAACTTTAGATAAATTAGAGCCATTTTTCTTTGGGTAGCCACTGTCCATCCCAAAATCGGAAAAGAAGCTCGACGCTTTAGGGGGTGCCACGTGACCAGTCACACGTCCCCCTCCGGACATGGGTGGCTCTTGGACACTATCAAAGTACTCAAATCGAGAGGTAGAAGATACAGTTGAAGTTGGTGTGCTATTATTAGATGTAGAAGAGACTTGAACAGGTAGCTCTACTGGCTTCTGGTCATACAGACTTTCACTCGACTGCACCGGATTAAAAAAATCACTAGGTTAGAGAAAGAAATCGATATGTATCCATTAACAATGCAGAACTCCCTGGATATGAAAGAAAAATTATGACATGTTTATTATTGATTCATATGCGTACAGTTTTGTTTTTCTGTTGCTTATAGACACAAGTGTTATTTTGGTTGCGAAGTAGCCACTTATGACTTTGGAGATGAATGTGGGTTACTTCTAATGCCACATATGCACAAGAATAAAAGTTAAGTGGAAATGAATTCCGATATTCTTTTTGTTACTGCAACATTTGATCATTGCGAAACTACTAATCCCGATTCTTTAGTTCAAATTTACATTTCGTCCCAAGAGTTTCTACTTTCTACTTAAAAACTTATGGCCCCGATAGTTTGATTTAGCTACATTAATAATTTCACACAATGCTTCCTATTGGGGTATGCCAATAGGGCGATGGAAAGCACAACCCTCCCATATAGGCAATCCTAGGATGACACGTTGGCAAATATAGATAAAAGAGTGAGGCACTGAACAACAAATTATTTTACCAATACAATATTTCTAACACAACTTGGTCCTTGTAGTTTCAATTAAAAATTATAGATGTTTAAAGTGGCAATAGTCATAATCCCCACATTCTGAAAAATTACTGTATAAGATTGCCCTATAACGAAGTAGCGATAAATCAAGGCAAACAATTAAATTTCGTAATGGTCAAGGCAGAAATCTGGCCGGCTCTGGTTTCACTCTCACACACTCTAGAATAGGTTACAAGTGTTCCCCGTGTATAACACCATTGGTCTCCAGGAAAGGATCATGTTGTACTTTACTGAAACTATGTGGACAGATACTGTCGAAGTTGAAACAATGGAGACCATTGGTGTTATGAGGACCAATAGTGTTGCGATTGGAACAATGGAATTAAATGAAACATTATAGATCTTTGTTGTATTTCACCCATTTAATAAATTCAAAACATGCCAATGACCAATTACCAGCATAATACTAACTAGTCTGGGTTAGGAAACAGTTTCAACAGAAAGACTAAGTCCTTGTTTAGTTGCAGCGTTGAAGCTCATCTTTTTGTTTAGAGGTTGGACTACATTTGGTTGACCAGATAAAAAGCCGAAGATTTCTGAATTTTTGGTCTGAAAAAGCTATAAAATTCTAAGATGGATAACCCAAGCTTAATTTTAACTTTTAAAAAAAACATCATAGTTTCTTAAGAAAATATGTAACCAATCAAGCCCTAAAAAGTTCACCTTGGTAGTGAGCTTTCGAGCACCAAGCCCAGAACTCTTCCCTATCCTCTTTGCACCAAGAGGCTTCTTCACAGAAGTGGTAACAACGGGATGAGAAACTTTAGGAGAAGAATAAACCTCAGCAGGCTCTTGTTTCTTAACTGGAGCTTCTTTTGGAAAGTCACTAAAACCAATGTCTGGCAATCCGTTAGAGGGAGGTGAGGAGTGAGAAGCATTTGGTGACGAAGGTAAACCTTTCTCTTCGGCAACACTTTTAGCCACCTCTTTTGCAAGCAATTGTTTATATAGTTCGGCAGCTCTTGATGTATATTTGGCCTCGATTTTACCTCCATCAGTCCATCCATGTTGCTTGAAGAAAACATGAGCACGGTTGTTACCTCCAAACATCATCATCTTCAACTGCTCCGGGGACCAGGAGTCTAAATTGGTCGACCTGTGAGAAAATCCATATTTTAGGGTGATATTTATTATTTAAGATACTACTATAAAAGAAACCAAGAAACTGCAAAAACAGAATCAGCATGTGTGCAGGCATTGTATATAACTAAAGTATTGGCGAAAAAACACAAACATAAACGCAAACAATCACCAATAAGCTTACACTTACAAATGTTGCAACTTGTAACTTCAATAAGGAGATTAAAATTAAAATTCTAAAAGATACACAAAGATGTAGGAAACCGTAAACAGTACCATACTAGATTTCAGCATCACTTAACAAAAGCTTTTTGGCGAAAAAAACACAAACATACAAATACAAACAATCACCCAATAAGCTTATACTAACAAATGTTGCAGTTTGTAACTTCAATAAAGAGACTGAATTTTAAATTTTGCAAAATAGGCAAAGATGTAGGAAACTGTAAAGCCTACTAGATTTCACTATCACCTAGCAACAGCTTACGGGTAGCTGAATATAAAGACTAATAAAAGTAAACAGAGAAAATAAGTTTCAAATTATGCAGACAAGGCACGATGCAGGAACCTGTAAATCAAAGTGAAATTCATATTTAAAATTGTTAAATCACACGCTTATGAACCATAATACAGAAACTAATCAAGGTTAAAAGTTTTACAAAGAGAATGACCTTCAAAACCCGCATAAAGGTCAATGTAGCAAATGCTACACCCATTGAGATTACAATTTACAATATCAAAATCGCCTACCAAAGCTCATGCAAAACTGATGAAAACTTGTAACATGGGGTGTAGCTTGTAACTTCAACAGAGAGACCAGTATTCAAAATCGTCAGAACTGGCCAACTTGCTTCCTATATTTAAGGTCAAGGACAGCCTTGAGCCCTTGACCAATCGTATCTTATGCACTAAAGTTTTAACAGACACTACATGATACGCCGGAGTTCCAAAAGGTATGTGCATCCCATTTTTTAACTTTAACAAAGAGCATCCATTTCAATTTCCCAAAAAAAAGGACAAAAAGGAAAGGAACGCTTATACTTAAATTTGCAAATCAGCTAAGACTACTAAAAGTAAGAAACAATGAACCAAAAAGAATTTCAAACTTCAATTCAATCAAACAAAGTTTGTAGCTTCAACAAATAAACTGAATTCCGAATCCGTAGGGCTTATCCACCACGAGATAGATGCTAGCATAGAAATGGAATGGGTATCAAATTTGCAAAAGGGGCAAACTCTACGAAATACTTAACAAAAAAGAAATTAACATTCACCCAACAAAGCATGAAAATAAAATCACAACATGTAACAAGATCACAATATAAACACTAAAAAAGATTATAACCTACACAAATAATCCGACTTTCAAATTTGATCATTAAGCCGACTTCTTAGAATACGTATCTCAAAATGAGACCAGATCTAGAAGATACTAAACCAAAACGAGATTAAAATTTGAAAAACGTGCACAGGAGAGAGAGACTTACAATAAGTTACAAGATCAAAACCTAAAAACTGAAAAAGATTGCAAGTCTAAAAAACTATAGGATCATTATTTATAGCTTAAGCTTAGCTTGTTTGTTTTATTTCCTTATAGGATGCGGTAAACTAAGAAGATCAACTTAAAAAGTAAATCTTTTTAGGTATTTAGACTAAAAAAATAGAATTTTTAGCTGAATGAAGCTATTTTTATCCAAATCTTAAATAACCACATTATATGCAAAAAAGTTGAAATCCCCAAACAAGCAAGAATCTCTGACAACTTAACAACTTACAACCAAATATTTACAAAACACTCCCAATCATTCCTTACCATTACATTGAAATCTTTCAAAACACTACAATAAAAACCCCAACATCAGAAACAATCACATTTTAACACCGAATTACCATCAACAAAATAATCGAAAAGATAAAAATAAAAAATAACAAAAACTCACCTAACGAAGCTTATGTGAACACCGAGACTGCGATGAGCAGCAGAGCAATCGATACACAGAAATATCCCGTAAGGAACCGATGCCCACGTTGGATTCTTTGCATTGCAATCAAAACACATCTGAATTATAAAAAAAATAACAAAAATAACCAATGTCAGAAAGATAAGATCCATCAAATGAAATGACAGATCTGAATCAGATCTAAGAGTATATATATATATATATACCTTGTTATCGGGCTTAGATTTGAGTTTTCTGAAAATGGCGGTTTTGTCGTTATCTGGGGTCGACATGGTAGAGAGAGAGAGAGTTTGAGGAAGAAGAGATATTTCTCTCTCTATATAACTCTCTCTCTCCTCTGTCTGAACAAAACCAGTTTGCGACACAGAAACGGAAGTGAAAGAGAAATATATGTATAACCGCATATGTATATTTTTTACTAATTAATTCTTTATTTCTTACTACAAAACTTGATTTTACCAACTATCTATAATTACTACTATATAATTAGGGTTAAATGTAATTTTATAAAATGAAATATCATATTACAATAATATATACACAATATATATTTGACTCTGTTTTTGTAAAATATGTACTGTATTCACAACATAGAGGTCATCAAGAGGAATTTTTTCTACTAAGTTTAGATTGCAGAATGGGCCTATGTTCATTAATAGTAAAGCTTAAATTTGCATTCAAATTTTTTGTTATTTTAAATATTTCTAAAAAAATAATTAATAATATTGTTTCACACAAATTTTCATACTCAAGACAAGAAAATATAGAAATGAAAGTCATTTGATTTTACTCTTCGAACAATTTGTGATGGCTCGAAATGTTGTTATACACTCTTTGATGAATTTTGTTGACTTTGCTCAAGTTGAGTAAAATTCTTCGGGTTTGAGGAAGAACTTTGCAGTTTCGTTGATGATCTTGACGTTCTTTGGATTTGGTGAAAAACTTGGAGATTTTGATCTAGAGAAACGTGTTTTTGCCTTTGTGTAGTCGTTCATGAAGATCGAATATCGGTTTGTCGTAGATTTCTTAGGTGAAGTTCTTCAGATTTGGTGAACAAATGTGAAGACTTTGATTTGCAGAAACGTTTTGCTTATTGCTTGTAGTCGTTCCTGAATATCGAATGCCGGTTTATTGTAGAAGTTCTTCAGATTTGGTGAATAAGTTTGAAAACTTTGATTTGCATAAACATCTTACTTATTGCTTGTAGTCGTTCCTGAAGATCGAATGCCGATTTGTTGTACAAGTTTTTAAGATTTGGTGAAGAAGTTTGAAAACTTTGATTTGCAGAAACGTCTTGCTTATTGCTTGTAGTCGTTCCTGAAGATCGAATGGCGGTTTGTTGTAGAAGTTCTTCAGATTTGGTGAAGAGATTGAAGATTTTGATCCGTAGAAACGTCTTACTTGGTGCTTTTAGACGTTCTTGAAGATCGAATGTCAAGTTTATTGCAGATTTGTTGTAGACTTTGAAGGCGTTCGTTGAGGCCTGAGTGTGCAGAACTTCTCCTAGGAGTTGTGAAGGAGCGGAGCGGAGCTGATTCCCTGACGGCCGTAGAGGAACGGAGCTGATTCTCTGACGTCTGTGGATGAGCTTCTCTCTAGTCTTCAAGACTTTTTTATTGTGAAAATAATGGTACTCTCACCCCTCTATTTATATTTTTTGGGATATGTTTTTATTTGCAATGCCACCTCATTAAGTTTGGGCCCATTATCTTAAGGGTCTCATAATTTATGTAAATGGATCAAAATTGTATTTATGTTTTAAAACATTACTAATGAGTACTATAATTTTAGTATCTCATTATTTATACCACATTTAATGGTTTTTAGGAAAAAAAAATACATTTATTTTATATAAATTATCATCATAGATTTTATAAGATGATAAAATATAATTTCTTTTTCGATTTTAAATTGCTAATAACAAGTATATTCTCAAACTGAGAAATTAGTAATTAATTGATATTTGATTTGAATGCACGTGTCATATTTTTAGTGGACGTAAAATTTGCATGTCGACAAATATATCAAATGATTTTTTTTTTACTTTTAAAGATACATGACCCGATTCTTTAAATCATGAAAAAATTAATTGTCTAATTAGTTTTCTAATTAATATTAAGTTCTTAATAAATTTAAAGTTAATGTTAAATCAATAATCAAACCTTTAAAGAAAGTACATACTTTTTAATTCCAGAATAGGGTTTCTCTCGAAAAAAAATTCTTATAATTTCGTTGGGTAATTAATTAACAAATCTAATATAATTGAATTAATTAAGTAAGTAACATTTTTAAAAATAAAAATAAAAATAAAAATTCCTATGCTTTAAACGATATAAACAGAAGTAAGTAATTAAATTAAAAATATTTTAAATCGAATAAACTCGAGGAATAATATTTTAAAAGTAACTTAAACAAATACCTTGTTTATAAAGAATAAAATACCATCTTTTTGTGTTTAAATAAAATAATATTATTTTAACACAATCCCCGATAATGAAACCAAAAACTTAATCGGCTTAAAAATGTTTTTATTTCTAACCTCTTAATTAAACTCGTAAGAATACGAGCAGAGGCGGAGGCAGGGGGTGTCAGGGATGGCAACCGCCATCCCGGAAATTTTTAAAATATTTTTTTTATATAGAAAAATTCTGACAATTAAGGTTTTATATATTAATAGTCTCTTAATAAGCAAATTGTAACTTTGTTCATTTGGTAAATATAAAATATTTGTGTCTCCAGATCACTAGTTTGGATCCCGAATCCCGACAATTGAGTTTAGTTTTTAATCTCCGGGTTTCTTTTGTTTTTTCTTACCATTATTATACTAAGGGAAAAAAAAATCAACAAACCCAAAAATTTGATTCAGGTTACATCACTGAATACTAGTATCAATCATGCATAGTAATAAATTTATCAACTGGTGGAATATCAAGTCGTCCACAGACATATGTATCTACCATGATGGTTCTCTTTGAATTTTTTTTAATAATTTGCTCACTAACATCTTTATTTTCACCGATGTTTTATCTTAGTGTGTATTGAGATTCAATTTAAATCACGTAGGATTTGATTTTTAATGAATGTTTTTGATAATTCGGGTAAATTAATTTAATAGCAGTGTCAAAACCCATTTTTTAATATTCGATTTGTGCCTCCAATATAAAAACTACTTAAAAAAAAGATAAGTATAAAAGCATTTGAATATGCATTTGAATATTGAAAATATTATAGTAAATAACGCAAAAACATTATAATATTTGGGGTGAATCAATAATGCAACGGGATCTCCTGATGGACGGGTTTTCGCTTGCTTTTTTTTTTTCTTTTAGGTTTTTCTCTATGTTCGATCCAATGACTTGTGATACATTTTTAGAAGTCAAGGATGATCGGGGCAGTCATGATTATCATGGGATTTCAAAATATGGTATAATATTTTACCGGGGTGTGCCGATTGTCATGCCAACCCCGGCGGCCTTGCCCCTTAAGGACTCTGCCCAAATAGGGGAACACAAGGTCGGTTCCACAATGTTGGGATTGTGGGTCATTATAAAAATGAAGGCTTTTTTCCGTCATAATATATCAAAATATTTAGTTATAGAATCAATAATTAATAGCAAAATATTTAGTTCTAACTTGTTGAAATGTGATCAACTGAGCAAACATAATCAAAAGTACATTAATATCAAGTAATATCTTATAAGTACAAATTTTGCCATAAAACCCAAAATCAAAATTACCCTAGGACGTATTAATTATAGTTTGTTTAGTTTTTCTTCATGTTTATGACCAGTCGCCAAGATAATTGCTTTGGATTAGATAATAACTGGCCATGCGTCCATAGCATTACCTTAAACTAATACTGACAAGAATGTATAGCTCAGTTGGAATATTAGTAAGGAATTTTACTAATAAATTAGTTCATCAGAAATAATACTCTAATTAACTCAGTTTTTTCCTTTGTCGTTTTTTAGTTCCTCACAAACAATTTGAATAGAATAATACAAAAAAAGAATGATCAGAAACTATATATATATAACATTGATTTTGACTAATATTTATTTTAAATGCAGTTGTGATTCACTCCAATACAGATGCAAGTCATGCTTTGTGATAGAACATCAAAAATATAGCCGAATATACCTATTCGGGTATGAATCGGACCATGCGTATTAATGGATATCCAACACATTTATAATAATGCCCGGGCTATAACAGTATTTTTCCCACTTAAGAATAATGACAATTATCCAGTAAATATCTTAGCCCAGTTAATAAAGGTCCACATTGGGAAAGCTCATGAGATGGCGCATGAGATAGAGACATTTGCCAACATCCTATGACGCACGAATGCCTATAAATAGCCAAGTACCTGCACTGAAAAATGGACCTGAAATCTGATCAAAAAGAAGTACAAGACAGACTTTTTAGAGCTTATCTCACTAGAAAGTATATCGATAAAAGTCAAATAAAAGACCGAGTATCAAGGATAAAGTTCAAGATTAAAATTAAAATTAAATTACCAAACCGAGCACAAGTGTAATAAGAAATTGTAATCCGAGCAAAAATAGTTACCGATCAATAAGAAAGAATAACAACGTGTCCAATATTTACTTTTTTCGATTTATATTATTATTGTTGAGAATCATAACGTGACCCGATCAAACTTATTATTTTATCAAATGGCGTCGTATGTGGGAAATTATGAGGTAAGAACAAACACTTACACTCATTATGATGGTAGAAAAGGGAGAGCAGCAGCGAAAATATTAGCAAGAGAGATAAACCCTAAATAGAGTATCAGCAAAAAAAATTTTAGAGAGAAGAACAAACCCTAGAGAGAGAAAATGAGAGATAAACGTTGAGGAAATTATGAGGTAAGAACAAAAAGAATTACTCAGATAAGATAAAGGAGTGGAACCACATAAAAAAGATTAAAATAATAACCGTCCTTTCGCGTGACAGAGGTTTCCCTCTTTTTAGCCACAGAAAAGTCAACAACCGCCGTTGTTTTCAAAAATCAACGCTCCAGATCATGTCATGTAAAAAGGTATATCCCACTACCCCATGAAGTTCACATCATAGAACCGATATAAACGGCCCGTGGACCTCCCACCACGAAAAGAGTTCAACATACGTCAGCTACAATAATGCAAGAACGTCGAGCAATGATACATAAAAGATAGGGGACACCGACCAAGTCAGACGCAAACCGTTCCTAGGTCGATCACACATAAGTTTTAACATTCTAGCAATGGTCTCCAGTGGGATAACCCCGGTGTCCCATACCGAGGTACAAACCAAAATCGCATCTCGTCAAGAAGCCGAGCACACACAGAATACCCGGCCTCAACATATTCATACGTCAAGGAAGCAATGAAGCATTGACAAAAAGAAGCAATAAATAAATCAAGAAGCGGATAATAAATTACTTTTATTCATCCTCAAATGGGAAAAACAACAAAATACAACTGGTTAAAGCCAAACAAAGACAACAAATACAAAAGGAAATTTGATTACAAGAAGCACCCCTCTATTTTTGAACCCTAGAACTACCACCCACATCAGCATCCCTCTTCGCCAAGAGCTCCTCAAGGCACTCCTTTTCCCTTACCAAGCGAGAGATACCAACCTCCGCTTGTTGCAAAGCATAATACTGAGATTTTCACTTCTCCTCAGCTTTATGACGAGCAGCCATCTCTTCGTTCCAATACTGTTTAAACCGCTTGCATTCAGTCTCAGAACACTTGAGATCCACCTTCAGCCACGAAACCTCTATCTCTTTTAACTCAAGAGGAGTCAAATTCTCAAAATCAGGAGGAGGAGGCAACATATAAGTAGGCTCATCCTCAAGAAGGGCTTTCTTCTTGGCAGCAGATCTAGCGACAGGGGCCATCTCCAAAGGAAAAAACAGGTTAGAAGAAACAAGAGTTATCAAATAAGAGAGAAAAGGGAAAACTTAATAATAAAATGCAAACACAATAGGGAGCATTTATAGGGAACCTGAAGGCACAAAGTATGAAGTGTTGCAACAATTCAAAGTCAAAAAGAATAGCAACAATATAAAAGGGCACAAAGTACGAGGCGTTGCAACAGTCCAAAATACGAAAAGGCACAAAATACGAAGCGATACAACAGTTCAAATGCAAAAAAGAAATTGCAAGTTACAAGAGGAAGCCCAATAGTTCAAACCACAGATAGAATAAGAAACAAGACGGGAAAAAATTCAACATTAAAAAAGAAGCAAGCCCAATTAAATCAAGGACCAACGGGCGGGAAAGCCGAATTGCCGGACCGAGAAAAAGACTCCAAAGGAGCCGCGCGATCAGAGCGAGCTAACTGAGCTCGAAACGAGGAGTTGATGACGACCAAAGACTCATTCTCCCTAATAAGGGCGGTGATGTGGTCCCTAAGCCGAGCATTTTCAACCTCCATGCTGGCAAAGCCCAGAGGAGCGTTGTCAAATTCTTCCTGGCTTGTTCCCAAATCTCCTCGACATCATACCAAGAACTAGCCAAGTGACCCCTCCGGGACAACAATTGATCGAGCTGAAGACTTAGGGCTGAAATCTCGATCCATTTGATAGTCTCCTCGGGGTAGGAGTCAAACAAACTCAAGGCCATTCTCCCATACTCCCTCTCAAGATCGGCCATGCGATGACGGACCCGAGACACCTCAGCATCCAAGTCCTTCATCTGAGCATGTTATCTCACCAATGGTTCCGACATCCTTAAAAGTTACAATATAACATAGAAGATGAAAAAGGGGATGAGTGAGAAATAGGTGCAACAAATTTATGAAAGATGATGACAACCTAAAGAAAGATTGAAGGGTATTTATAGAGCAAAGAGAATATGCCATTGATTGACAATACTTGGGAACATGTATCTTTAACTAACAATATCTGGAAAAACACATCTTTGACCAGGTGACACACGCCTCAGATATCACGTAGGTACAACACCATACGAGAAGAAAAGACAAATGAGATATTCGATGATCTTGTGATTTGACAATTCCAAAAAATGACAAACCACAAATGCAACACGAAAAGAAGAGCAGTAGAAGATGCAAATATTTGTTTCATTAATAAAGATGGGTTACATGGGAAGTCATTACATCAGAGGACAAAATATTAAAAGAAATCATTACATTAGAGGACAAAATATGAAAAGAAGAAATATAAAAATAAATTAGGGAGGCTCGGGTGAGGTTGATCGGTATCGGTGAGAAGGGTCGCCCGATATTACAGTATCTTGAAGCGAAGGATTCCCCCTCAAGACGTTGTTCTCATCGACTAAAGTCTGACGAGCAAGCCTGCAATAGTCCAACTCGGCCCTCAACCAAGTCAACTCTCTCACCATCTCAGTATGGTGATAACGCATCACCTTCAACTCTTCTTCAGCATCACGCAACATCCTTTGGGCATTAGCAAAAGAAGCCTCAAAAGCTTCCACTTGTAAGACCAGAGCTGATTTAGTAAAAGAGGCAGACATATTGAAAGTGTTAACTTGCAGAATAAGTGTATAGCAGGAAGAAAAATGAGAGAGATTATGAAGAAAAAATTATCTTAAAGGGGTATTTATAGATTAAGAGAGGCAATAAGGTGGGAGATCGCAACCGTTTGCCAAAAGGTTTCAAGAAACGTGTGCATTAAAGAGACGTGTCTGTTCAAAAGAAACTCTTGGATTCGTGCCAAAATTTGAAGAAGATAAATATAAAGAAGGCTTCTACACACGTGTCATCCTGGAGAAGTGCAACAGTTTTAAAGTTATTGGATAGGATTTGTGCACAAGGTTCAAGAAAATCCATCATAACACCACACACACGTGGCAAGAAGAAATACAGTAAAGATTAAATACGTTGGGAAAATAAAACAGATAAGGATGAGAATAAGGAAATATTTTATTAATTTCAAAAATCCTATTACAAAGAGGGGCTACCATCAAACAATAAAGAAATTACAAAAATAAACTATTTAGCAGAAGATCCTGCTTCAAAGTCATCTTGTCCTTTCTAGACCGAGCATGCAACTCCTTAAGGGCCCATTTGTATGCCCTATTGGATGCCCTATGCTTATCTCGAGAGGCCTCGAGCCTTCTAGCCCGATCATAGGCTCAATCCCGATCAGCCAACGTCACATGAGCTGCGTCCAAAGCAGCCACCCTTTCCTCTAAGTCAGGCACCCTGACAGCTTCCCTTGCCAAGAAGGCAAACCGCCTCTTCATAACACGAGCCTTCCTAACCTCGCCCTCTAGATAGGCAACATATTCAGAGAAATTGTCTCCACTAGGTCCGTGAGGAGAAGCTATTGAGTTACAATAGAAGTTGTGTTATATAAATGGAGGGGATACATCCCCTTTTATAGTGGACAAATGGGGAGAAGGTCAAATGTCTCCTCGAAGCAAGATAGCACGCTTGAACTTCCCAATGGCATTAATGATCATAAGAAAACGGTTATAAATCGATTACTCTTCTCGATGAAACATTGGGAATAGTAAGACTGAGGTAACATCCTCATAAGACCAACGTGACTCCCTTGCCGTGGAAACAACACCGAAAAAGTCAGGGAGCACTTGATAGAACATAAAAAATAGACCAGAATATACCTATTCGGGTACGAATCGGACCATGCGTATTAATGGGTATCCAACGCATTTATAATAAGACCCGGGGTATAACAGTATTTTCCCCACTTAAGAATAATGGCAATTATCCAGTAAATATTTTAGCCCAGTTAATAAAGGTCCACAGTGGGAAAGCTCATGAGATGACGCATGAGATGGAGACACTTGTCAACATTTTATGACGCACGAATGCCAATAAATAGCCAAGTAGCTGCACTGGAAAATGGACCTGAAATCTGATCAAAAAGAAGTACAAGACAGACTTTTCAGAGCTTATCTCACTATAAAGTATATCGAGAAAAGTCAAATAAAAGACCGAACATCAAGGATAAAGTTCAAGTTCAAGATTAAGATTAAGATTAAGATTACCAGACCGAGCACAAGTGTAATAAGAAATTGTAATCCGAGTAAGAATAATTACCGATCAATAAGAAAGAATAACAACGTGTCCAATATTTATTTTTTTCAATTTATATTATTATTGTTGAGAAGAATAACGTGACCCGATCAAAGTTATTGCTTTATCATTTTGCTTTAAATTATATGTCCCTGAATCGATTTGAGAACGTCTACGGCAAAGTTTCGCGTGTTTAAAGTACGTGCCTAATTAACTTCCAACTGAAATTGACCTCATTATGCGACTTTGGATAAATTGGATGTTGATCAAGCTCTAGAGCCTTCAAGCTTTTCCATAGATGTCATTAGTTGTTAATCAAAGGCGAAATAGGCCTGCATCTAGATCCCTTCCAGAAGGGGGTTTACTCTCTTTTCGGAGATAACAGTCTTGATATATAGTAAGGATATAACTAGCTTCAAAGTAAAACACTTGTAACTTTAAGAAAAAGTCTTATGGATATCTCATTGTATTTGCTTTTTATTTTTGTGTTGTACTACTTGTGAATCTACCCAGATTTCATGTTTATTTTTTTGTACTTTTTTTTTTTTGAGTAATTAACTATCAACAAATACGAATTCGAGCATAAAAAATATATGAGTTTATATCATAGATGTGTGAGCTCAAACTGGTAGGAACAATTGCATCCGAACCTAGGTGCATGAGGGTTTCGACTCCACCCGAATATTTAAAAATTTAGCCACTAAGTAAACTAAATGCTCTTTAACATGATTTGTGAGCATTTTAAACTTAACACTATAGAGACTTTAGGCTAAATTATATAGACTTCAAGCTAAGCTATATGTACTTAGTTTATGCTAACTAGATCCACTTTAAAATGAATTATAAGCCATTTAAGTGAACTAAATGCACTTTAAACTAAACAAATATCCTTTCAATTAAATTATATGTACAGTTTAGACATATGCACTAGGAAAAAAGGAAGGGGGGGGGGGGGGGGGAATTACCGTCCATAAATGTAGAGTATGAGTACTCCTCTAATACTGGGAGTCTGGCTTTGTCATTATTGAGTTACATATATACATATGCTACAAATGTCGTCTCTCCTAAAACCTTTATTTTTTTTGGAGGACAATATCAAGAAGACATTAAGACATACATACAAGAACCCACATATATTTAGAAAAACCGAAAATCAATTACTAAATTTTTTTTGTACTTAAGCATTTGTATATTTTTCCAAGAACACCTGAAGTTTTTTGATATAGTAGAAACTCCCTATAAAAATACTCTCTATGAGAATAAACTCATTATAAGAATAAAAATTCATATTCCCGACTTGTGACCAGCTATAAATAGGAATAAACTCTACATTATAATAATGTCATACTTTTTTCGGGTCCCGTCTTAATAAAAATTACTCCATACATTAATAAATGACATTATATTGAAAAAAAAAATATATATATATATTTACGTGAAGTTTAACATTTTGCATTTTGACTCCATTAAAGGATACGTTACTTGTTTTAAACGTTTTGCATTTGGATTCGAAATTACTTCTTTCTTAGGGTTGATTGATCGCTTAATGGTCTTGGATATTGCTGATTATGATAACGTAACCTCATGAGTATTTTATAACCACTTGGCAAGTTCTTTTTGCGTCCAACTCGGATTTGATTATTTCATTTTGCAC
Source organism: Primula vulgaris (assembly GCA_963920805.1). Classification (NCBI taxonomy): domain Eukaryota; kingdom Viridiplantae; phylum Streptophyta; class Magnoliopsida; order Ericales; family Primulaceae; genus Primula; species Primula vulgaris. The sequence goes on from OY987212.1 coordinate 17,394,223, forward strand.
AAATCGACGCGTATTTTTTCGGTGATTTGAGTTCGTTTATTAAATTTGGGTCTCATTATTGACTTGTTTGAAGATAACAAAAAGTATCTAGTATTTATACATGTAAAGAAAAAATACAACAAACTTGATGATTTTACACATTTCAAAATACATGTATTTGTTCTAAACTATGTACATGTATATTTTTTATGTACATACATAACTCTTTTGATATTTTCTATGTAAAACTCAACTTAAGAATAAAGTTCCAGTAGTTATACCTTTAGTATGCTTTTAAGAGTATGACCATAATGAGTTTCAAGGAGAACCACTTTCATTAACTATATATTTACTGTTTGGTTGTTTTCGAGATCTTCTAAACCGAATTTGTCCATTTTTCCTATACATTAACTTTTTCATACTTGTGTTATCAAAAAGTTCAACTAGATTGTCCAATTTTCAAAATAAAAACAAAAATGAAAACCTAGAAAAGATCAGGTTTCATTCCAAGTGGTAGTCCTCTATCATACTATTAATATAAATGAACTCAAAAAATCTTGAGTCTGTCCAATTTTATCAATTTTTTCTAAAAATGTCTCTATTCTAATTTACTAATTACTAAAATAACTTAATGCAATTTAAATAAATAAATAAATATTCTTTTTTTTTCACATATCAAATCATCTCACAAACAAATCATGATACATGTTTTTTTTTTTTTAAAATCTTATTAAAGAAAATCATGATACATGTATTTTTATATTACTATAACAATAAAACATTATATTTTTACGATATTCATCCAATTATTTTTGTAAAATTTTTGAAAATGCTAAATTTATTTGTATCGGATCATATTTATATTTATGCCAGTACGTGTCACACACGTAATGCGTGGGTTACGATTATTAGTACGAGCAGAAGCAGGCATATATGCTCAAGGGAAAAACTCAAATATATACATAAAAATAATTATTTATAACTTGCCCTGAGTAGCCAATAATTTAAACTGCTTAGCTATATTTTAGATACGTGTACATATATAATTAGCAAAAGGAAAATTAAAGTTAACAAATTCCCCCATAGACATTAGTATTTTTTACATATGTTTATCGTAGTAATTAACCCATTAATAACATTTACTTCTTTATGCATCATATTGGTAAATAAATAAAATTTATAATACAACTAATATTTGTACTAATTGCAACTTAAATGTCCAAAATCATTTACTGCTTAAACAATGTCTCGGAAACCCTCGTTAGCAAAATGTTAGAACTAGTTTAGACAAAATAAAAGATCCATCCATAATATTCATTATAAAGTTATTAAAGATCTGAATTGTGATCATTTCTTGACATCATGTCTGTGTTGGAAAACTTACTGGATCGGAAAGCAATAAATCAAATAACACGTACTAAAAAGAAAATAATCAAGTTTTATTTCACTAAAGTAATATGACTCGATTACAAGATTTTGACACGTACATAATTTAAATTGCAACAAATTAAATTCCAGATAGATTTAATATAAATTATTAAACTGCTGAACTAAATTGTAATTAACTGAAACTGTCAGACGGAATAGTATAATTACTAAACCGCTGGACAGTTTCCGTAATAAAAAGGAAAATACATAACTGAAATATAAATTACAGAAAATAAATTACATAACAGAATTAAATCTAATCTATTGTACTGGAAAATAAATTACAAAAAAGAAAAGGACTGAAATGTAATTACAGAAAAGTAAATGACTGAAATGTAAATACTGGTTAAAAAGGGACTGAAATAAAATAACATAAAAGTAAATATTTCGATTTGTAGTGAAAAATAAACATTATTAACGTTGGTTACCTATTTTACATTTGACTATATATCAATCTCCATTTTATCATCCTTATATTCATTATTTTATCATTTATTCTCTATCATTCAGTTTTATAATATTATTCATATTAATATAGATGAGAGAGAATAGAGAGTAAAAAAAGTATTTTAATTTTTTAGTAAAACTTTTGTCACCTCATTTACAAGGTGAGTGAAGAAGAGATGGTCAATCTTTAATTTGAGTGATGTAATAGGGTAACTAATGTGATGTAATAGAGTAACCAATGTGATTTGTTTTTGTTAATATAATATGCATAGAGTATGTTTATTTTAATTGGCCATAAAATCAAATATAAGGTACAGTGACGTTACAAGATAATTGATAGAATGCTCTTAAATTGGTAAACCGTGTATAGCAAAAGTAGGGTAAAGAACAAATTGTATTGCCATAACCCATATCCTTTATGGTCTTCTTGTCAAAAAAAATTGAAATGGACTTTAATGCCATAACCCATATCCTTTATGGTCTTCTTTGTCAAAAAAAAATTGAAATGGACTTTAATGCCATAACCCATATCCTTTATGGTCTTCTTTGTCAAAAAAAAATTGAAATGGACTTTAATAACATTAAAAAAGAAAAGAATTTATATAAAATACTAAACAGATGGTGGGAGTGTTTGACATTGCTAGTATGCAATGAACCCTTTTGTAGCCTTTAATCAAAGAGAAAACGTGTCTAAACTTTCAATATAAATAATGAAATGTATACAGTAATGCTATGAGAACAGATCGATAGATAAAATGATTGGTTGTAAATAAAAATGGAGGAAAAGACTGCTAGATAGGGGAGAGGGAGAGACTTACTTTAGAGGCAGACGAATTAATTATCAACGTCAACGGACGTATTTTGATTGATGTTGAAATATAAAACATTTTATATATTTTAACCGTTTACATTTATATAAAATTATAAATTGCTTATTAATTTTTTTTATAATAACTCTATATTATTTTTTTTATTTGTTTATTATCATTTAATAATCATAACAATATTTCAATCAAAATAATGTGGACCACATGATACTTTTTTACAATTATATTCGCCTAACAAATCATATACATTACTCTCGTGTATATAAGGTGAATTTTGTATTTTCTGAAATTTAGGTAATTTATACGGTTATTGATGCATGTCACTTTTTATACTATAATCATCAAAACTTAGGAAAAAATATGTTTTGAGGTACCAGATGCGGATGCTTTAAGAGGCTGGGTTTTTCGACTGTAAAAAATCTGTTTTCACGCCAAAACCGTAAATACAAATTACAAACCGTAAGTCTGATTTACTGTTTACCTTTTTATTTTTCAAAAAAAAAGAAAAAAGTAAACGTTAATTCTGAATTACGGTTTCTATTTTGTAATTACGATTTTGACGTGAAAAAAAAATTGATGTTTGACGTCGAAAAATCCAGCCTAAATAATTAAATGGGGGGAGAGAGGGAGTTAAATTTAGTTTTGGGTTTTCAATTTTCTATCTTTTATTAGTTTGGGTGGAAATGAAAATTAAGATTAGGGACCATCTGTGTTGGCTAATCTGTGCGTATCATTTTTTGAAATGTATATTAGTTTAATAAGTTTGGTTTTTAAACAATATACGTAAGCCAGTGGACAAAATTATGTCGGCTCAGTCAATTAACGGCGACGATGATCACTCATTATTGGTAACAAGTCACTTAAATAACGATATATAATAAGTATATTCCCACAATATCCTAGTTGATTGAAACTCTCTACATACCCCACCACCTCATTGTGCATGAATCTAATGCATACTTTTGTCATCTTTTTCTCGTTTTTTTTAGCTTTAAAAATCAATAAAAGCTATGAGTGACGTTTAGTATATTAGCTTTTTAACTTTTAAAAATTAGCTTTCACGAAGAAAGCTCAAATTATAGAAGTTAGGAAAATATTTTTGATAATCACTGGTTTAATTTTTAAACTCTTTGAAGTTTGATCCTATATTTTTAATGATTAAGTTATGGCTTTCTAGCTCGATTTAAGAAAAACCAGGTTTAGTCCATATATATTATGGACGGAAAGTTATTCAAATCAAGGAAATCATATAAAGTTTCCATGTACTTCGTAAAGATAAATTAATCTTTAATTAAGATCAAAGCATTATCATATATGTATACTAATATCACAATAGTGACTCCAAAACCAGAAGACAGACGTTTTGGTTAGAGAATTCATCAGTTTTTGTAGAATTGAATATTGATGACAAAATCATTTTATATAAATATGAGGTCTGGTGGAGTTTATTTAAACTACAAATCAAAACTTGACTCAAAAAGCAAAAGAAATATGAAAATCAATGTTTTTGATCACAATGATCGTAGTTATAATGGGAGAGATAAGGATAGGGGGTATAAGGAGAAAAGCTGAGATTTTGTAATCAACTCCCTTTGGTTTTAGGCTTTAGGATTTGGTTTCTTTGTTTTACGGCATTTTACTCCCAAAAATGATGCTATATAGGTCCTTGTAATTTTCTATGTAATTCGAATGTTTTGTCATTAGTAGACTATTATGGGGGGTTTGTCCCATGGTAAAATGCTTAGTTTGATATTAATAAAGTGTTTGTTTGGTTGGAAAAAAAAAAAATTGAAAATCAATAGAATTTATATGGAAACCATGGGGAGTACGGGTGAATTCTTAGTTTATACTATCATTTATGTAGATAAACATAAATTTCATACTTATGAGTTAATGAATTTATTTTCACGTTCTAATTTTTATTTTTATTTTTGTAATCCACGTTCTAATTTTCTACTCATGCAGATCCTCTTAATTTCATAACGAGCATATAGTTATAGATCTAAAAGTGTGTCAGTATGGAATTTAGATTGACTCGAGTATTAGCACTAGTTAACTAAAATCTGAATGATGTAATTAATAATTTTATAGACTCACTGATAAATTGATTTTAGATTCCCCGCTATCAGACATATCGATAGGTCCAATGTGAAACTCTACGTCTAAGCTATCGTAAGCCTAGTAGGCGGGTCATTTGTCTTTCGCTTAATATTTTTCCTTACCATAAACAAGTTTTTTTTCATCCAAATCACCGGGAAAGGATCCTCATACCGTGAATTTGATGCATTGTTGAGCTAACAGTGTTTGTAAAGAAATTGCAACAAGGTTCATAAAGACATAAAAAATTAGTGTTTAAAATCTTTTAGAAAACTCACAAACAAAGAGCTTTAAATCTTTTTAAAATTTACTTTGTTTTTCACCACCATGCATTGGCTATGGGTCATACATAATCTATGTATGTAGTATTTACAAAAATTAATTTTACGATTCAAAAATTACAATTATGACTCTAGACACATACACCAGTACACCACATGCTAATGTATTGGGCCTCTTAATATATTGGGGCCCTAAAAAAATTATTATTATCATTACTATAATACCAATGTTAGCATGTAAAATACCAACTAATCTATCCCATTATCGTGTCAATTTTGTGGTGCAATATATTTGAATTGTTAGAATTTAGCTATCTTTTTATTCACAATTTATAAGTTAAGTGTACCCCTAGAATAATAAATCCAGCTATATGTCTTAGATGGAATTGCTACTTGCTTTATAAATAGACTTTATACGTACCAATTTTATTATTCATTTAGATATAGATGCATGTTTAGTTCCTTAGTTCTCCCATTTGTGTTTGTATGGTACCAATTTTATGTTGAAACTAAATTGTTATTTTTCTTTTGAGTTTGTTCCATGTACATAATATATAAAAACTTAGTTTGCAAAGACCACAAAAGGCGTAACCATTTGCACTAATACCAAACTAACTCAATAGCCAAAAACCAAATAGAATCTTGCTTTTATTTCATTTTGTTTTAAATTGATATAAAAAGGGTCTCGTATTTTGAGTTTGTATCGGACATCCGAAATACTGGAGAGTGGAGACAGCTCTGAGAAAGGGGTAGCGACACAGCTTGTTGTTCGTTTGTCTTTCATTTAAATATAATCATTTCATAATAATTAATGGGTTGATTGGCTAATATCTGCCATCGGCACCAGAATACCACCGTCTTGCTTATTTGATTTATACTTTACTAGCATAGAAATTATGTTGTTTTGTAAAACCACATGAAGCCACTTTTTTTTTGTAAAGTTTGATATCTAACATAACATTAGAAATAAATTAAAACTTAGAAACTCGGCTCCAAATGATAAAAATGTTTTGGTATAGTTTGCTTGTTAATAATATAATAATGAATCGTAAACTCTTTTTTCTCTTTTGTCATTAAAATAGATGCACTATAGAAAATACATGCAATTTTTTATAAAAAGTTATGTATTCATGGACTTTATTGCATATTTCTTACAAACACTGCTAGCTCAAACAGTGCACCAAGCACTGTTGAGGATCCTCATCCCAAATCACCTCATTACTAACTCTTGTTTAGGTTTTTCAACCATATCTAAGTTTATCCGAATACACTTACCTTATTACTAACTCTTGAAGACTTTTTTTTATACAAGTTCTCTAAGAGATTTACCTTCATTTAGAACCAAATGACAAAGGTTGTCTCTATTTCTTTAATCGATTAAGTTGGATTATGGGAATCCATATCAGACTGTTTTTGGAGACTTCAAAAGATTATTATAGTTTCCTTATGTCAATTGGTGCAATTATAAGAAACATAAAAATATTATGCACATGCGTTTCAATTCTAATCTGGACTGAAAATATGCATACCAATATACAACTTAAAAGCTAAGTTTCTTGGTTTGCTTGCTTTTCCACTTGTTGGTTCTCAACGTTGTCCGTGAAAAAACTTGGGACTCTTGACGGACACTTTGTTTACGTGTTGCATCGACTATAAATAGATTTTCGTATTACCGTACGTTTCTATAGATGAAATTTGGATCTCAAAGCAACTACAATGTGCATATTCCATTGTCACAAGTCCCACACCAAAGAGAGACGAAAATATCAGCAAGATGTTGACACTTTCAGTTGTTTTTGCTTCCAGATTATACATGCTTAATTCACTTAAACTATTACAGTCTTGTCTAGTGTGTGTTCTGAAGGTCTTCATGCACAAGTCCCACACCATATGGTCGTTGGAAGATATATACCCAAAAAAAATATATCTTTCTAATATTGATTGTATTGCGAAAGCTTACATTAGATTCACAACTTTCTTCGACACATGAATAAGTAGCGAAATACATCTATACTTACACGTCGAGAATCAACAAGTTGTATAACTAATCAAACTTCCCAACTCGACTGAGTAGATCTATAATTGGATAGCATCGTTATTCGTTAAATAATATGATGGCAATTACCATTAAGCGTTTTATTTGCCAAAAAAAATTACCATTAAGCTTAGCTATAGTACACCAAAATGCCCTTTTTGGAACAGAAATAAAGTGTTCCTATTAAATTCTGGAATGCTTATAAAGAGTGCCTAAAAGTGATGTGCCAATTTCTTGGAACGCCATAAAAGTGTTACTAATTCTAAATTAGGAATGCCTTTTCAGCGTTCCAATTTTGGAACACCAATTAAGTGTTCCTACAAAATCATTATAATACACTTTAATACCACATTTTGGAACACTAAAAAAGGGTGCCTATATTGGCACAAAGATACTATTGCATGATCCACATGAGCAATTATGCATGTTTCTCGGTTCTTGTTAATTTTCAAAAGAATTAAAAATTAATATTCACAGTTTCATAATTTAACATAAGACCAAATAAAACGTCAAATATAGCTTAACTAAATTAATCTTGTCCAACGACATCTTTAAAAAACCAACTAATGTGTCTAAAAGTTCATGATTATCAAATCACACAAATACGACTAGAAATAATCAATGAAACAAGATTCAAATATTCAGAAGTTAACAACTAAAAAACAATTGAACTCGTAAAAGTAAATTAAATCTTGGCAAGCCATCTAAAAGGCGGGCTACGGATCGCCAAATTTCAACCATTGCTCTAATGTACAAACACGATATGCAAATCCTATGGGGAAAAAATAGTAAAGAGCAAAAATTAGTTAAAACTAAATAAAAAGCAATAGTCATAACAAGTAATACTTGAAGAATATGTCAGAGCTGGTGTAAACTTAACGGAAAACAATAGTTATAATAAAGAAAGAAACCAATATCCCTATCAAAGTTTATCTAAATGACTCATTCAGCTTCTTGGTCATGTTATAATATTCATTCTAATTTACTGAAAAAAGACATTCATATAAAAAGAGAGGGAGAGAAATCGTTATAATATAAGGTTTTTTTTGTAAGTATATTATAATCTTGTAGGACTCAATTGGTTTCTGATTTTTGGTTTTTGTGTAGTTCTTCAAATTATGTCCAGTTCATAATAAGTTTATGTAACATGCTGATTTTTGGTTTTTGTATAGTTCTCCAAATTATGTTCAGTTCATAATAAGTTTATGTAAGAGACTGTCATTTAGAATCTAAAAAACACAATGGAAAAAAGTGCAAATGACATTTTAAGAGTACATGCTACAAAGCGAGCCAAATTATATAAGAGCTCAATTGTAAATACAAGTGACAATCAAATTACAAATTCACATACAACACATAGCTCAATCATCTTCTTAATAGGTCATTCAAATAAACAACAATTATATAGCATATAACCTACACTAATCACCATGTACAGTTTGTAGTCAAATATATAAACAACTATAAATGTGTAGAATCTTTTTGGCTCTTATACATGGTAAAAACTCGGAAGTGTCTACTAGGCATTAAAAAATGAAGTTTCATACAAAATAACTTCAAACGATAAACGAACTACTAATTATAAGTATAATGCATAGACATGAGAGTTGAAACAAACAATCATAAGCTACAAGAATCTGAATCCAAACCAGTTAGGGTAATTACGTACACGAGTTGGAAAGAAACCTACACTTGTAGTCCTATTTGCAAGTGCAATTAAAGTGTTAATTAATGCATAAGAAGAGCCAAACTACAATGTTGCATGTGCTTTAATTTAAAATGTGAATGTGTACATGAAAGCCAAGAACAAATGCTCATATAAGCATATATAGCTCCCAATTAGAGACAAAACACTCATCAGGTCAAGATAAATTAGGCTTCAAATCTTTCAGTTTTGTATTGCTTTGAACTCTTTTAGGAAAAGTAGGCTTGAAAACTTTACAAAAGCATAGTCACTACATTCATTTTACGACACACCATAACATTATACCCAATTTCCTATATCATCACTGAACCACGTATTTTATATTACCTGGTATCATAGCATACCACCTGCTGGGTGATAAAGGATGAAGAGTCTTTGATCGAATACATTTCCTTCACTGGTTCACTAACTAGTTAAAAGAGATCTCACAAAGCACTAAACTGCTAAGTAGCTAAAAAAATATGAAGGCAATAAATTGAACATAACTTGTAATAAAGTAATAAACATTATCAAAGTATTAAACCATAACATCCAAAAACAAATAGCATTATCGTTTTAACCTTTAATTAATAACTATAAGAGCAATCGACAATGATGAATAACATCTTTGGTTTTAGCTGTTACACAAATAAAATGGATTATTTGATATTAGATAAACATCAAGTTCATCCATCTTGAAACTTTTAAGTTTATTTTGCAGGTTTTTCAAGTCAGAAACTAAGACTTTTAAGTTGAACAATCAACCAAATAGCATCTAACAGGAACAAAGATGTAAAACTAATACTTGTGGCTAATTCATAGTTTAAATATTTGCTTTTACACTTGGTTAGAAATTTGAAACTTTTTTCATTACAATTTGTTGGTGAGTACTCTTTGTTTTTTGTGTGTGTGATGTATGTATTTGATTCTTTCCATGACGAATTGCATCACATAGATCATAGATGGCAAAAACTAGGCACACAAAGAGAAATAGCTTCAAATCTCAATACTCAAATCAATTTGGTCATTGATTTATTGAGACCCTAATTCACAATAATTAGATTTGATATCAATTTACAAAAACCCTAAACTGTAAAGGAAATCACTACTGTACAAAGTAAATGACCAGATCAATTGATATTAGGGTAGAGAACTACTATAAGAAATAATTAAGAAAATCAAATCAACTACTATTATATTTAATCTAATCGCTACAAAAATCTCTAATAGTTATATAGGAAAAAACCTACCTTCGAAAGCTTTATTTGCCGATCTAGAGAGGGATAGTGTGTGTCTCTGTGTGTGTTTGGGAGAGTAATTTGGGGGGTTATCTGGGAAGTTATTTGTACGTGTATATATGAGATGGTGGGAAAATTTTATTGGTTTCCCGCTCGTAAAAAAGCACTGTATTTGCTAAATATATTTTTTAGCTTAAAACATGATAGTTATCATCTTATACTACTAAAAATAGGATAATTTTTAGATTTTATTTTTTAATTATTGAATACTTAAAATTTGTGTTTCGTAATTCCAACTTTTAATTTGGACTTCTTTCCTATTTTTCCTTAAAATTCATAGTGCAAATGTAGAAATAATTGTATAATATATAGATGCAAAATGGTAATAATTTAAACTATTTCAGATAAAAATCGTGTTCAAGTCATAAAGTGTTCGGTTGGTTTTTGTTTCTAAATGAATTTAACATGAATCAAGATACATAACGCGTTTGGCAAAAATATGTTCAACTTGTAAAATTTTTCTTCATCTGATCAATTAATAATACGTAAGTATAAAAATACAAATAGCTAGATATATTAATATAATGATACAATAAATAACAAAAAAGTTTATACGTAGACGATATTAGTGAAATATAAAAAATATTGATAATAAGTTTGGTTTTGTATTATAATAACAAGTCAAATAAGTTGTTTGCATTTATTTTTATATATAAGTAACTTTTTTTAATATGATACTAACCCCTAAAAGCTAATTCTAACCACTAAACCATTATCACGCTTTGCAACAAAAGAGGAAGAATATATACAAAGTTCAGCTTAATTGTTTTTCCAATAATTTTATTTATCAAATTGGGAGAGATTGCAACTCTCTCAACACTGAAAGATCTCCGTATATACCCCATCTTATGTATATAAAAGACTAAACTTTGATAATTAAAATAATTATTATAGCCATATTATGCAATAACACGATCATGTATTAAGAGAGCCGGCCCTGAGTACATCTAAAAAAAACTCCTGAATCATACCATAATAAAAACTAAAATTTAGTCTTTTACATACACAAATTAGTTACAGTTTTCATGTCGTCACCAATTCCCGTCCTCAATTGAGCCTTTTTTTTTGTAGTGTTTTATGAATATTTTGTAATTTATTTTGTCCCAAACTCGACTAATTATGTTTTTTGTTTATTTTAATCGGTTTTATTTGTATATTTTTTTACGTTATTTTGAATTTAAATGTATTTTCCTAGAATTGTATTTGAATTTTTTTCATATTTTCGAAAAATCCGAACTGTTCGAGATTGGTAAGATTAAATTTTCAGTTAAGAAAAACATGAAACCAAATCGAAACCTCAGTGTATTTTCTTAGAATTGTATTTGAACCGTAATGAATGGTTTAGTTCCGGTTAGGTTTCCGATTTCGGGTCGCTTTTTTTTTTCCACTCCTGCTAAATAGGTTGAAATTAGGAACACTTATAAAATGATCATATGAGTTGCACATGCTCTAGTAGAAGTATTTGTAACACTTATTTAGTGTTCCTAAAAATTTTGGAACACCTTTTTCACTAGGAACACTGTTTCTGCGTTCCAAATTCTAGGAATATAAAATAGGTGTTCCAAATTGAAATAACACTAGTGTTCCAAAAATGCTGTTTTGGTGTAGTGCTAGGCTAAATTTGTGGGAAAAAATTAATGACTGCTTGTACATTTCTGAGATTGCTATGCAAATCATTTGATATGAAAATACTGTAAATTTTAAGAGTCACTGTCAGGTGACATGGATCTCACGAACATCTTACGTCAATTCCTCCCAGGATTATTATTTAATTAGTGCAACCAAATTAACACACTTTAGGCCAAATTGCCATATGTATAATAAACAGCATACTGATAAGTTAGTAATTAGTGCTAATGACAAGAGCCTTACGAAATTGTAATCCACCTCTTTACAGACTAATTCTGTATAATTTCTAAAGTAATATAAAAAGAACTAGATCTTACAAAATTAGTCCAGTTTAACTATTAATGATCGTTTAAGGTCGAAGTCAGGGTTAATCTAAAACCTAATTAGTGCCGAATCGTACGTCATGCTCATGCAAATGTATCTAAAGAACATCTAATATTTAGTCCTTATCGTAAAAAGAAAAAGTTATATGAAAACAATGTTAATAAACAGCCATATGGAACGAGACAATGTTTGAAGCACAACGATATAATAAGGTTGCAAGGACAAGACACAGATTTTAATTCTTTATAGTTCATACCATAAATGGTCCTCATAAATTTAAACACACTACCATTTGATAAAAATACTAGCTTTCCTCCAATTGGAAAAATGGAAATTAAGTATCTTTTATAGATGGAAGTCATTCTTAAGCAAAAAAAAGTCAAGTCATAAATAATATTAATTAGTTTGTTGAATAAATTACTCTGTTTTTATTTACTTTACATTATAACACAAAATTAATATATACAGTATAAATAAATAAAACTTGAAACATAACATTCATTAACACCAACTAATTAAAAAATGAAAGACCTTATTTGTCACTAATTGAAACTGTAAACTATTAAGATATCAACTGAAAGTATTACGAACAAACAGACATTCATTTGAATTTCAGAGATCATTCGTGTATACGAAGACAAAAGCAAATTCCATAGAACTCAGTACGTAGGGTTATGATTTTACAGATTTTGTGAATCAAGCATTTATGTAATAAAAAAAAAAGGTACGTAGGGTTATTGTTTATAGTTGATTTGATTTATAATACTAGTTTATGCTCTATGCATAGGGACCATTACAAACTCCATTTTGGAGTTTTATCAACAATTTGCATAGAAACCAACAAAACTAACAAAACAAAAACTAAAAAATTATGCTATATTCCCAAATGCATATTCTTACAACTTTTCCATCCTTTTTAAGTTTTAAATATCGATATGAACAAAGATAGAAAACAAAAACTAAAAGTGTTGTGTATTTTCATGTCGCCCCTTACTCATGTATATGGTCTTCAAAGTTCAAACTATATATCTGTTACTGGCGAGGGAATGTCGACAACCCCTCGTCCGGGTCAATACCATCATCGTAGCATGTGATCCGGGCCTGTCACCCATAGGCCGCGTACCACCCCGGATCTTAAAGGACCGGTCTGTGACGACGCCGGCCTAGGAAACGTATCATGTACGCTTCCCCAATTAATGTTGCTGCTCCCTTGGGGGACCCTTTGAGCATTTCATCGACGTGGCCCAATCACAGGCCATCTCCTGTGGACCCCGGAAAAGGACAGTACTCTTGTCAGAGTCATAAATGACCTAAACGCCGTTGGATCAGCGTTTTACAGTACAGTGATCTAAGGGCTAATACACCTCTGATCATACTATAAATACCCTCACTAATACCACTTAGAGGGGGACACAAAAAGACAGAGAGGAGAGATAAAGCTAAAACAACCCGGACCTCTAGAATATCAACCGTGACACCTGACATCACGACTTGTAACCGGACCGATCCCTCACCCTTAACTATATTCCTACCTTCAGTCTATACCGATACTGACTTGATCGTTGGAGAGGGAAAACCTGGTACCAACCCCGGGCCCCTGTTCGTTTCTTGTGCAGGATAGAAGAACAACTCGCCATTGAAGGAGACATCAACCACCTCGGACACCTTGGAAGATCGGATCCGACGCGAATTGATTAAGCCGAGCTTGGAAAGAAAATCAGGCTCGCCAATTGGCGCCGTCTGTGGGAAAGTAGCGCGCTAGCTCCGACAATCCGTTTTCAAAGAACAATGACAGATAATGATCAGTATGAGAGCCCACCCCCACGGCAAGTCCCGGCATTTGGAATGCCGAGGACCCTCTCTTTTGGCACGCCGGGAACTGCGCCTGAGGGGCAGCCTACTCCACTCAATGCGGTCCAGGGGACGCCCCGGTCGCGCGACGAGCTGACTCGCATGATGTTAGAGATCCATGAGAAGGAACTCGTTGCCTTGGCGGCTCAAAAGGCGTTGATAGCCGCAATGATGACATCTGAGCCCGGACCCGTCTCTCGTGGCGAAGCGCAGCCAGAGCCCGTTCGCATCCCCACCAAGAGCGTGATGTCGCGGTTGGGACCCTCGAGACGACCCCCCCTAGAGGTTCCTGAGGAGCCGGCTAGGGGAGAGGAGTCAAGGCGTTCCCACGAGGGGAGTTCGCGCCGGATAAACGACCAAAGCGTACACTCACGAGTCAGTCGACCAGGTGATAGTCACAATTCGCGGCCCACTTCGAGTCATGCGCGGACTGAAAGGCCTCTCCGGAGGAGGAGGCGGGGTCGTCGCACTGGCCGAGATGAAGTCGCGGACGAGGCAGCGCTAAAAATCGTTGCCTCCACCCGCAGTACCCCGTTCTCAGATGAGATAGAGTACAGTGCGTCCCCCGGAAATTTTACTGCCCCTGTTCTCCAAGTGTTCAATGCAGATTCTGACCCGGAAGCCCACCTCCGGCACTATCGATACCAGATGAATCACTGGTCCCACCTCGATCGACTTATGTGTAAATGCTTCCCCGCCAGCCTGGGGAGGCTCGCAAGTAAATGGTTCCAGTCTCTGCCTGCCAACTCCAACCACTGTTGGGATGATCTGGCCTATGATTTTGCACACCGGTTCATCAACTTGAAGGAAAGGGTTGCCCAACCGGAGCAGCTGTACCAAGTGAGGGCCCAACCCAAAGAGACCCTCGAGAGTTACGATAATCGGTTCTGGCAGAAGCACGCTGAGTGTGCCGAATGCCCCGATTCTACTGCTATAGCTGCCTTCAGGCAGAACATGATCGTGGGGAGCAGGATCCGCAACGAAATGATAGCAACCCCTCCTGGCTCAGTTTCCCAGCTCCGGTCACTGATAAAACAGCATGTCGATATCGAGAAAGACATGAGATCTGCTGGAGCAACGCGTTCAGTCGCCAGCATCAAACAGCCTCGGGGAGGAGCCGTCTCAAGGAGCACCCGGCGAGATCGCCCCATAGCAGAAAGGTTGGAGAGACCTCGAACGAAGGAGAACCCGCAACCGGCCTCTAAGCGTAGAAGAGAGGATACCCGTCGGGCTGGCCCTTCAAACCCAGGAAATGCCTACTCCACCACATTTCGCCTTCCACTGACCGACCTTCTCTTTGAGATCGAGAACGAGCCATTCTTTTCCTGACCCCCCCCCCTCCCCCGCTCAGGAACGAGCCGGCCCGGGGGCCAATGACAAATTTTGTGACTATCACAGAGGCCGCGGCCACTATACCAATGAGTGTCATGGTCTAAAGGCAAGGCTAGAAGGATGGGTCCGAGACGGCTTGATGGATAAATACGTCAAGACACGAAGGGACCCCGATTGAGACCGAGAAGGAGACGACGAAAGGCAACCAGACCTCCCCCCACCGGTGATGACTTGCCAGGTTATCCATTCCGGGCCAAAGAAGCCGAAGCCAAATGGGGCGGAGAGAACCGAGGCCCATGAGGCCACAATGAAAAAGCACGTCTGCCTCGCCGAAAGCTAAAAACCCCGAAAGAGGTGCAAACAAGGTACCAAGCCAGATCTAAGCTTCACCAACTTCGACCTAGTGGGGGTAGACCTGCCCCACTATGATGCCCTTGTCATCACGTCCCAAGTGGGCCATTGCTCAGTAGGACGCATCCTCGTCGATCAGGGGGCGTCGGTGAATATTCTCTTTGGAGACCTCTACCAAAAGATGGGGCTGACGGAGGGGTAGTTAGATACCAACGCCCCTCCTCTGTACGGATTCAACTCTGAGGCTGTTCAGCCCAGAGGGAACATAACCTTGCCTGTTAAAACAGGAACCAAGGTTATGAGCGTGGAGTTCACGGTGGTGGACGTCCCCTCCGTTTACAACGTCATACTAGGGCGCGCGTGGCTTCATGAGATAGAAGGCGTCTCCTCCACTCTACACCAAAAGGTCAAGTACCCCACCATGAATGGAGTCGAGACCATATCGGGAAACCAAAAGGTCTCGAGAAGCTGTGCCTTGGCCGTATACTCCGGCAATAAACCGGTTCCGGCCCAGAGTGCTATGAACATAGAAGCTGAGGATCCCAAACTGCTGCGGGAGCTGAACAAGAAGATGGGTCCGGAAGCTGAAGAAAAGGTAGAAGGAGGGTTGCTGAAGGTCCAGATTCCGGGGTACGACGAGGACCACTTTTTCATGGTGGGCGCGAGGCTGATTGAGCCCGAAATTTCAGATCTCGTTAAGCTACTGCTTGAATACCTCGACAACTTCGCGTGGTCTCCATGCGAAATGCCAGGAATCAGCCCCGACCTCGCCTGTCATAAATTAAACGTCAATCCGGATGCGAAGCCCGTGATGCAAAAGGGGCGCCGTGTTAGTCTGGAGCATGCCGATGCCATAAACGAGGAAGTACAAAAGCTTCTGCTAGCTGGAGCCATCAGGGAAATCTTTTACCCTAGATGGCTCGCTAACCCCGTGGTGGTCCCTAAAAAGAACGGAAAGCTGCGTGTGTGCATCGATTACACGAGCCTTAACCGGGCCTGTCCAAAGGATCCCTTCCCTTTGCCTAAAATTGATCAGATAGTGGACTCCACCGCCGGAGCCGCCAGAATGAGCTTCCTGGACGCCTGCTCTGGCTATCACCAAATACCCATGTCGGAGGCTGACCAAGAAAAAACCGCCTTCATAACCCCAAGGGGGAATTACTGTTACAAGGTGATGCCATTCGGGCTTAAGAACGCCGGGGCGACGTATCAGAGAATGGTCACCAAGATATTCGCTAAGAGCATAGGCCGGAGCATGGAGGTCTATATCGACGACATGGTTGTAAAAAGCGCCCAGGAGGACGACCACCTGTCCGACCTAAGAGAGGTGTTCGAAACAATACGAAAGCATGACCTGAAGCTGAACGCCTCTAAGTGCGCCTTCGGAGTTGGTGCCGGGAAGTCCCTAGGGTTCATGGTAACCCATCGCGGTATAGAGGCGAACCCAGTCCAAATCTCTGCCTTGAAGAACTTGAGAACCCCTGAAAAGAGGAAGGATGTACAAAAGTTAGCCGGAATGGCCGCTGCCCTCAACCGGTTTATAGCCCGGTTCGGAGATCGATGCAAGCCATTCTTTACGGCTCTAAAGGCTCAGAAGAAGTTCGAATGGAATGACGAATGCCGGAATGCGTTCGCGGAGCTGGCGAACTACCTCGGAAGCGTGCCTTTTCGGGCCAAGCCGGACACCGGCGACGTCCTTGCCCTGTACCTCGCCGTATCCGAGATAGCCGTTAGCGCCGTCCTCATCAAAGAGGTCGGCAGGGAGCAAAGGCCAATCTATTACGTGAGCAAAACCCTCCTCGACGCCGAGGCTAGGTATATGCCCCTAGAAAAGCTCGTCCTGGCACTCGTTATGGCATCGCGAAAACTGGCCCATTACTTCTCGGCACACAGTATCGTGGTGTATACGGATCAGCCCATTCGGGAAATACTCCAGAAGGGAGACCTGTCTCGGCGTATGACGAAGTGGGCTTGCCACCTGAATGCGTACGACATCCGATACGAGCCGCGAACGTCCGTCAAGGGGCAGGCCCTAGCCGACTTTGTGGCAGAATTCACCGGAACGACCACGTCCCCCAGCATCGAGGAGCGTGCCCAAGGAACGTGGACCTTGCACGCCGATGGAGCTGCCAATAAAAAGGGGTCAGGCCTCGGGGTGGTACTCCAGTCCCCACAGGGTGATATAATCGAGAAGTCAATCCAGTTTGGCTTCCGAGCCACAAATAACGAGGCGGAATACGAAGCCGTGATCGCAGGCCTGAAAATGGCCCGAAGCCTCGGAATCCAGAAGATACTGGTACACACTGACTCCCAGTTAGTCAGTAGCCAAATCAGCGGTGAGTTTCAAACGAAGGACGAAAGGATGGCAAGCTACGTGGCCATCGCCTCCGGAATACTCCAAAGCTTCGAGTATCGGGAAATCATCAACATAAACAGAAATGAGAACACCCACGCCGATGCACTAGCAACCCTAGCCTCGGCCATGAGTGATAAAAAGGAGCGAGTCATCACGGTAGAATACGTCCCTTCGCCTAGCATCGAAGCAAAGGCAAGAGTTAACGTAGTGACTGACCTCCCGTCAGAGCCGAGCTGGATGGACCCCATCATCGAATACCACCGCACCGGAGACCTCCCCGAAGATAAGAAAGATGCTGAAAATATAAGAAGAAAGGCACTGGGGTTCTGGTTGGCTCCCTGCGATAAACTTTATAAAAGGTCGTTCTCCGGGCCCTACTTGCTCTGCGTCCATCCCGATATGGTAGTGAGGGTCATGGAGGAAATTCACGAAGGAGCGTGTGGGAGCCACACCGGGGGCAGGTCGCTAGCCAACCGTGCCTTAACTCACGGATATTGGTGGCCCCTCATGCAAAGAGATTCTGAAGCATTCATGCTCAAATGTGAGAAGTGCCAGAAATACGCCCCCATACCTAGAGCCCCATCCCAAAAGATGAGCAGCGTGACTTCGCCTTGGCCCTTTGCCCAATGGGGTATGGACATCGTCGGACCATTCCCTCGGGCCCCGGGAGGAAAAAAGTTCCTCCTCATGGTCACCGACTACTTCTCGAAGTGGGTAGAAGCCGTGGCATTAGCAAAGATAACGGAGGCCGAGGTGATCAGGTTCCTCTGGAGGGATGTGATCACAAGGTTTGGGATCCCCTACTCGATAGTGGCGGATAATGGGGGCCAGTTCACTGGAGCTAAATTAAAAGCGATGTACGCTAAGTACCGCATCAAAAGCTATTACTCCACCCCTTCGTATCCCCAGAGGACGATGGGCTGATAAGCTGCAGCACGTCCTCTGGGCCTACCGAACGAGAAGACGGGGCACCCAGCAAACGCCCTATAGCCTAACCTACGGGATGGAAGCTGTCATCCCATTAGAAATCGAACTCCCCTATCTCAGAACCGACATGGTGGAGAACGGCCTGAACGAAAAGATGATGGGCCTCGAACTCGAGTATGCTGAAGAACGAGGGGAAGTCGCGGCCATCCGTAACGCCGAATACAAGAACGAGCTGGGACGTTCCTATAACAAAAGAGTGAACGCCAGACGCTTCCAAGACGAAGACCTCGTGCTACGAAAAGTAAACAACAACACTAGGGTACAGTCCGACGGAAAGCTAGGCCCCAACTGGGAAGGCCCCTATCGAATCCTCGGTGCGGCGGGCAACGGGGCCTACCTGTTGGGTCGCCTCCCCAACGACGTCCCGATGGATCGACCTTGGAACGTCAACAACCTAAGGAAGTACTATCAATAAGGCTCGACCTTTGCGTTTTGATGTAAATAAGAATACGATGTAAATGTGCCTGAGGGCTTGATGAATAAAACTGTTGTTATTTCGAAATCACCCCGGCTTATATTTATTTGAATTTTTCAGTTCATTTAAATCTTACAAGTGTTTCAGAACACCCGAGCCTATACGGCACCCCGAATTATATTTATTTGAATTTTTCAGTTCATTTAAATCTTACAAGTGTTTTAGAACACCCGAGCCTATACGGCACCCCGACTTATATTTATTTGAATTTTTCAGTTCATTTAAATCTTACAAGTGTTTTAGAACACCCGAGCCTATACGGCACCCCGACTTATATTTATTTGAATTTTTCAGTTCATTTAAATCTTACAAGTGTTTCAGAACACCCGAGCCTATACGGCACCCCGACTTATATTTATTTGAATTTTTCAGTTCATTTAAATCTTACAAGTGTTTGAGAACACCCGAGCCTATACGGCACCCCGACTTATATTTATTTGAATTTTTCAGTTCATTTAAATCTTACAAGTGTTTCAGAACACCCGAGCCTATACGGCACCCCGACTTATATTTATTTGAATTTTTCAGTTCATTTAAATTTTACAAGTGTTTCAGAACACCCGAGCCTATACGGCACCCCGGCTTCTATTTATTTGAATTTTTCAGTTCATTTAAATTTTACACGTGTTTCAGAACACCCGAGCCTATACGGCATCCCAGATTATATTTATTTGAATTTTTCAGTTCATTTAGATTTCACAAGTGTTTCGGAACACACGAGCCTATACGGCACCCCAGCTTACATTTATTTTCTAAGTATTAATTCGAAGTGCCAGTCATATTAAATGAGTGCCCCCCATGCCGAAGCATAAAGGCCCACTCATTTGGGAGCACATACGTGAACACGCATCGGAAGTAAAAAAAAAAACAGAGGAATAAAAGACAAGTCCAAAATTGTTTTTTCATTTCATTCGATAAGAAGCTATTACAAGCTAAAGTGCAGAAAGAAGATTAAATCGAAAACAAAATAAAGAACTACGAAAACCCCTAGGCTGCCCCCTCATTATCATCAGCTTCATCATCCGAGAGGGCTCGAGGGGTTAAGGGGACCACCTCGGGAATGGGAGGAGAGGGAACGGGAACAATGATGTTTTCCATGTTCCACACCGGATGATCCGGTCCCGCCCTCATGAAAGCCGCTGCCTCAGACCAGCCATCAACATAGAAGGAATTAAAGTCCTTCTGTGTTGATAGTTCCAAGGCGGCGCTGATCTCCGCCTCGGCGGCTTGAACCGCAGCCTTCACTTTTTCAGCCACCCCTGCCTCAGCGGCCTCGACTGCAGCCTTCACCTTGTCGGCCAAAATTGCTTCAGCCTCCTTCAGAGCTGTTACCGCAGCTTGTTCACGCTCCTCGGCCTCAGCACCGGCCTTCGCGGCCTCAGTTCTCCGAGCTTCCAAAGATTCAATGAGGCCCTCGGCCCTCTCTGCCCTTTTTTGGGCCCCCTCCGCCCTCTTCAGAGCGTCTTCGGCCTGCTTAGCACTGGCCTCGGCCTTCGAAATCCACGACCTCACCAGTTGCCCTTGCTGGTAGACATATTGGTTCATCGTTAAGTAGGCCTACAAAAGAAGAGGAACACTTAGCAAAAATTTAAGAAATAAACAAAGAACACTCAAGAATGACACAACGAAAACAACATTTTACCTGCGGGATCATGGCCATGGCCGACTTCATGGCAGAAGCAAGGTCGCGGCCGCGATGGTCGGCCTTGATGGTTTGCTGCTGAAGCGTGGCCAGAGCAAGCAGGCTAGCAGAGGGATGGCCCTCCATGATGCTCCGAACCCCAGTCGTCGCCTTAACCTCCTCCGGGGTCTGAATAGGTATTCTTGGCAACGGGGAGCCAGGGCCTGAGCTTGAGCCCGAAGCGCTAGGCATTGGACCCTTCGCCTGAGTGGTTGGCACCTCTCGCTCTTCGGCGACGACCTATGGCTCCCTAGGCTCCAGGATGGGTGCGGCATCCTCCCTCGGCTCAGATTCCCCGGTCCGGGCCTTCTTTGACTCATGAGGGGCCTTCGCCTCCTCCCTCTTTCTCTTGTCGGCTTCGGCCTTTCGAGCGGCTCGTTCACGCCTCGCCTGCCCCAACAAGCCTCCCAACCTCTCTAAGGCTTTTGCCTTAGCATTAGCAGGAGCCACTTCTACAACCTCCTCATCCCTTGCTTCGACGACCTCCTCCTCAATGGCCTCGGGCTCTACAACCTCCTCTTCCTCACCACCACCCCCCGCGTCGGTAGCAGAATCTTCCACCTCCTCGTCCTCCTCATCGGAACGAACCACCTACATCGTTCAGAACAATAAGAAAGAAGTTAGAAAAATTAACAGAATATAGCCAAGTGTGGAATTGAAATCAAACAAGAACAAACAGTGACTTACCCTAGTCCACGATGTGCCTGGAGTCGGCCCGATCTGGCGTACCTCAGGAGAGCTGTCTTCTAGCCGAAGAGAGCTCACTACCTCAGGCTCCCTAGACCTCAGGGGAAGAACCTCTGGCAGAGGTTTCCCATGTTGGTCTATGTAGGCACGGGTACCGTCTGGCCCCACCCTGAAGTGGAGGACGGTACCATCCGACCGGGTCTCGAAGTGAACCCCGGCCGATGCAGGCGCGAAGGAGGCCCCGTCCGATGCAGGAGCGAAGGAGGCCGCCTTCGCCTTGCTGCCTGTCTTCAGCTTTGGCTTCGACGCCTTCTTAGCCACAGGCTCCACCACGGCCTCGATATCTTCAACCACCTTGGGAGGGAGGGTCGACTCTAGACCCTTCTCCTTCTCCCATCTTTCCCTGGAGTATCCCACGGGACAGAAGGTCCTATGGGGCCATTTGAAGCTGTTCCCCTTGCAGGAGGTGGGGGAGCCACAGATTAGCAGACGCTCCGCATCGCGTTCCCCTACGTCGGTCCCGTCTGAGCCCCACCAATTAAGAGCCACCTCCAACGACTCTATGTTGGGTTCGCCCAGGCCCCTCAGCTTAGAGGCCACTGTGAACTTATTTTCCTTGGTGCTCAGCACCCTCCCCGGCCTGGGCGGGAGAATTAGGTCGTCACGAAGGAGCCAGGGGCCCTCCACCACGATCACGTCTTGTGTGTAACCCCGATTCGAATCGGAGTTACCCGTGATCAGCTGATTATGGGACCGACACCTCAGGTAGGGCTGCCGGCTCTTAGATTGGGAGCTTGGCTCGGTCTGCAAAAATTCATAGCAGGCCAAGAGCTCCTTAAGCCCCAATGGCTCCGGGATGTCCGGGCCCAATGCGACACTTAGGGCCTCTATTCCGGCGCAGATGCGGTGCGCCTGCAGAGGCCACTGGCATGGAAGAGTCTGCGTCCAGGCGCAGAGCTCCGCCAGTAGCTCCGGAATGGGGAGGTGGGTACCCCCGTATAGAAGAGTAGAGAGGGAGAGAGTTACCATACTCTTGGGATCATCCACGATCCCGTTCACCTCGTCCGAGGACGCACAGGTCCGAAGTCAGAACTCCTCCCCTATGCCGCAGAGTTGACGAAACTCGTCTAGGTCAGGCCCGTGCTGCCTGACCACGATGCTGTTGTCGTTTACTGTTACGGATATGGCCGGATCGATGACCATCGCCCGGAATGGCAAGGCGTTTGCCATCACCTCAAGGCGCCGTGGTTTCGGGGCAACCATCGGGCCTTTTCCGGCTCCGTGTTTGATAACCATGACGGCTGGTTGTTTGGTGAAATCTGCTAAGTATGAAGGAAGAGAGAGAATGGTCTGCTGTGAAAACTTTAGAAAGAGATTGAGAAAGTGAAAATGAATTTTCACTGAAGGTATTTATAGACCCCCACCAGAAGATGAAAAGACGTTACCAGAAGGTGAAAAGACAGCAACGATTCAGAAGCATGAACTCCCACAAATAGACGCCGCCACTCAATCGACGCAGTCCACATGTACAGCGAATAGAGGTCAACTGCCAAGTGTCATTCATCAGCCACTTTAGCATTGATGGCATTGATGGAATCGAAGAGACAGAGGCAGTGTCCCATAAATGCTCGATAGACGTGTTCCACGTGTTAAAAATTCCAGAAAATAAGAGCACGTGTCAACATGACAGACCGTATCAAGGTACCTCCACACCGCCAGACGTAAGAACGGGATGACCGGAGCCCTCATAAAAGATTCGAGATCCTTGTCGACCTCGTCCTTAACAACGACTCCGGACAGGGAGCTGTTGGCAAGGGAATGTCGACAACCCCTCGTCCGGGGCAATACCATCACCGCAGCATGTGATCCGGGCCTGTCACCCATAGGCCGCGTACCACCCCGGATCTGAAAGGAGCGGTCTGTGACGACGCCGGCCTAGGAATCGTATCATGTACGCTTCCCCAATTAATGTTGCTGCTCCCTTGGGGGACCCTTTGAGCGTTTCATCGACGTGGCTCAATCACAGACCATCTCCTGTGGACCCCGGAAAAGGACAGTACTCTTGTCAGAGTCATAAATGACCTAAATGCCGTTGGATCAGCGTTTTACAGTACAGTGATCCAAGGGCTAATACACCTCTGATCATACTATAAATACCCTCACTAATACCACTTAGAGGGGGACACAAAAAGACAGAGAGGAGAGATAAAGCTAAAACAACCCGGACCTCTAGAATATCAACCGTGACACCTGACACCACGACTTGTAACCGGACCGATCCCTCACCCTTAACTATATTCCTACCTTCAGTCTATACCGATACTGACTTGATCGTTGGAGAGGGAAAACCTGGTACCAACCCCGGGCCCCTGTTCGTTTCTTGTGCAGGATAGAAGAACACCTCGCCATTGAAGGAGACATCAACCACCTCGGACACCTTGGAAGATCGGAGCCGACGCGAATTGATTAAGCCGAGTTTGGGAAGAAAATCAGGCTCGCCAGTTACAACAGGAACAGACTCTGATTCTGAAATTCTGTCATATAGTTATATTATCTTTTGTTGAACATAGAGTTCAATAATGATTTTGATTATTACTTTGATTATGCGCTTAATGATTTTACAATTTCGATGATATAATACTTGTCTTGTCCAAAAATAGAAAACGTATATTTCAGGTCGTTAAATGATAGAGCATTCGATAACGAAGCCATAGGTTCAAGCGGAACCAAAATCGGAGCTAAAACGAAGGAGTTATGAGCATTCGAAGATTTACGGGACCAGGATTACAGTCGACCGATCGACTGGACAAAAACGACCGATCGTTTTTGATCCAATTTCTTCCAGAGAGTCCAGTATAAAAACGACCGATCGTTTTCAGAAAACGACCGATCGTCTGTCTGAAAACGACCGATCGTCTGTAGAAAACGACCGATCGTTTTCTGCAGTTTTCGAAAACAGCTTTTCAGCAATTTCTGGAAAATAGCTGTTAAAACCTTTCAACGGTCATAACCCAAAAAAACAGACTTTGCTGTTATATAAACCAGCCCAATCATCTCTCCAAAGTCACCAAGCTTAACCATCATCATCCTTAAAACCTCTCTCAATTAAAAACCCTAATATAGCCATTTTGGTGTATATATATATTCAAGCTCGATCATCATCAACTCACCAATTAGCTTTTTAAGAAGCAATTAGAATAGTGAGCGAAGTTACATTTTTGTAACTAAATTTGTATCGAGTGTTTTATAAACTCAATTTTTGTGAGCGAGTGAACGGGTAGAGGCTTTGTAAGCAAGTGAAGCTTAAAAGCTCTAGGTTTTTCATTCGGGCACTCATAAATTGAGGGAGAGTCGTAGACTCGTAGTCGTGTCCTCTTGCACTTGTATCAAGAGTAGGAACCCTGGGTAGAGGGTGAGCCAATCGGTCGATTGAGCTCGATAGGGTTTGTAAAATCCGAAAGAAGAATTATAGTGAATTACTCGGTAGTACCGAGGAGAGGACGTAGGCCGTTTGCCGAACCTCTATAAATCTTGGTGTCATCTTCTTTCCTTAAACTTTTACTTTCCGCAACTTTATTATTGCTTATATTTCTTGCTTGCGTTTATGATTTCTAGCATTTCATTAAGTTTATTAAACGCCTAAGTTTAGAATTTGCATAAGTTGGGTGTTAGTTGTTTAGAATTTTTAATTAGACGAAAATCGCCAAAACCTTATTCACCCCCCCCTCTAAGGTTAGCCGCACACGGGCCAACATCTTTTATATATATGCATGGATAAAAGTTTACTTTAAATGGTTTAAAAAAATCTCATGTTATATTGTCATTTAACGACAGATTTGTAGCAGAATCGGTCGTCTCTCGAATTGAAACCTTTTTTTTAAAGGGATTTTCTACATTATAATTAATGTAATGCTTTTAGATAAATTAATGTTTACATTTGTCAAAATTCCTTTTTAAATCACGATAATGATATTGTAAATACAAGTAAAAGAACCGGCCGCCGTCAGGTTAAGGCCTAAAAAGCCATCTAATTGGTAACTTCTTCGAACAATATTTTCAATTCATATGGAAATGTGAAGTTTTCATCGAAAATATTTGAACCATTAGGGTAACTCACACATATATACGAACGAATGCTTTGGACAAATTCCAACTTTTTAAGCACTGAAACTAACAAACCTAAGAAAACAAAACTTTACAATTAAATAAAAATATTCTCCCGGTGTATTTATATAATCCCAAATGCAACATTTAAACTCCATGCTTTTCCTACCACTATTTGTACATCCGGGCCGATTAAATCGCCAAAGAAAAAGTTGGCCTATAAGTTGTAAACAAAATCCCCAAAAGTCATATATTTCCACTCCATTTCATCTTTTCTTTCTCACTCTCCAAAAATGACCGACTACCGGTATCTCCCAAACCACTGGTCCGACGAGACCGGTTCAATCATGATGGAGTCCTCCGAATTCTCCACCAGTAGCGCATCGTTCTGGCCTCAGCGGGAGCCAATCCTTAGTCAGGAGTCGCTCCAGCAACGACTCCAGGCTGTCATAGATAGTTCCCGTTGGACCTACGCCATCTTCTGGCAGTCCTCTATCTCAGCTGAGGACAGGAAAACTGTCCTCAGTTGGGGCGATGGCTATTACAAAGGCGAAGAAAATAAAAACAATAACAACGGTACCAGGAAAACGACCTCCTCCCCAACTGAGCAAGAGCACCGGAAGAAAGTCCTTCGTGAGCTCAACTCCTTAATCTCCGGGGGCTCGGCCCAGGCAGAGGATAGCGAGGAGGTCACCGACACAGAGTGGTTCTTTCTAGTGTCGATGACCCAGACATTTGCTAACGGTGTTGGCTTGCCTGGCCAGGCTCAGCTCGGCTCGAACTTGATCTGGCTCGGCTCAGTTGACCAGCTTCAGGTGTCACCTTGCGAGCGGGCCAGGCAGGCTGCAGTCTTCGGACTACAAACAATTGCATGTATCCCATGCCCTAACGGCATCGTCGAACTGGGGTCTGTATGTCCTCTCCAACAAACATATGACCTCATAAAGAAAATTAGCCAATATTTCAACTCTGCCCCTCCTGAGCAAACACGAGCTGTCCGGGTCCAGGAACAGAGTTCTATGGAATTAAGGAACTCGCAGGGCGAGTTCCTGAATTTTGGCAAGGGTAAAAGAAACGATGGCTCAAAATTTATAGAGCAAGTGAATAGTAACGTGAAGCAAAGGTCTCCCGAAGAAGGGATGTTATCGTTCACCTCCGGTGTGGTGCTACCTTCCTTGGGAAAAAATGGCGGAGACTCTGTCTCCGACCATTCAGATGCAGAGGCGTCGGTGGCGAAGGAGGCAGTTCCGGAGCCGGAGAAGAAGCCCAAGAAGCGAGGGAGGAAGCCAGCGAACGGGAGGGAGGAGCCGCTCAACCACGTAGAGGCAGAGAGGATGAGGAGGGAGAAACTTAACCAAAGATTCTACTCCCTCCGTGCCGTTGTACCAAACGTATCGAAAATGGACAAAGCGTCGTTATTAGGAGATGCTATCGCGTACATAAACGAGCTCAAGACGAAGCTCCAATGTGTGGAGGGGGAGAAAGAGGAGATGAGGTGTCGGGCCGAGGCATTGAGGAGAGAGATTGCGGGCAACGAAGTTAAATTGAACGACGTTAAAATGACGAGTCAGTGCCTTAAACTTGTCAATGTTGATGTGGATGTGAGAATAATTGGATGGGACGCGATGATTAGGGTCCAGAGTAGTAAAAAGAATCATCCAACGGCTATGGTGATGGTGGCGTTGAGAGAGCTTGATCTTGATGTGACACACGCGAGTGTATCGGTTGTGAACGATATGATGATCCAACAATCGACGGTCAAGATGGGAAATAGGTTTTATACTCCGGAACAGCTTAGGCTGGCCTTATTAGCTAAAATTGGTGCTGGTCGGTTATAAAGAGTTATCTGGTTTTTAGCTCGTTAATATTTTTAATCTAGTATAGTTTTGATTTACGTGCTTGTAATAGTTTTGAGCAAGAATTGAGTCTATACTTTCTTTCTTTTTTGGCTTTATTGTTAATCATGTACTTAGCTTCAATGAGTATAGATCATGATACCTTTTGAGTATCAGGCCTGCTTTTGGTTGTGTTTAATGCGCATGTATACGCTTTTCTTTTATGTGTTTGCTATGCGTAACGTTCATGATATATTTAGTGCTTAGTGCTGAAACTTTTTGGCTGGTTTCAATCTCTGGAAAAACACATTAGCTCTGGAGTTGAGGGATTGTTTGGTTTGTTAATTTGTTTGTAGCTTATAAGTGGTAAGTAAACATAAAACTAAGTTTGTACTGTTGTGCATTCGGACCTCTCATTAATTGGTCGTTCTATTGAGTCGATTTGGATCTACAATTTTAGAAAACGAAGGTACACAAGTGACCATTTTGACAACAAATATAGTTACTAGTTACAAGTGCTGCAAGTGAATACTTCAATTTCCGGTAATGGCAAAGTGATCCTTTCTAGACTTCTAGTCTCTTTCTAGTCAGTACCAATTCCACGTATTTGTAACTCTGCAAGATATGTATGATCGGACACAAACGTGTATGCTAAAAAGTAAAAACATAGCTAAAGATGTAATTCCTCCGTTTCCATTTAATTGTCCATTACGAAACTACGTGCAATTTTGATCGGCTTATAACTCGTATCAAAATTGTCGAAATGATATTTAAAAAAAATATAATCATAAAATTTAACATTTGAACTATATGATCAAATTTTGAAAATTTTCATTCCGATAATTTTGATACAAGTTCTTGACCGGTCAAAATTGCACGTAGTTTCGTAGTGAACAATTAAATATGAACGGAGTGGGTAGTATATTCCATGTTACCAAGGTTCTTGAGAACTAAAAATATTTTCACTACTATAACAATTCTTATTATATTTCTTATGAAATGAGTGAGGACAAAATTTACAGTTTTGTCTTGTAGCGTTTTTGTCTTTACTGCTCTCTCAAGAGTGTTAGTCTAATGAATGTAGCATTATTTGTTCTTGACGAAGTTGATTTGTGTCTGTTTTTACTTTTTATGTCCAACCACAAATTTTTGATGCTTTGTATCCGCTTACTGTTGTGACTTGTACTTGCTTGATGGTAGTTTTAAGCCGGGAAAACTAGTTGTTTAGATATGGTGAGTGGCCGAGGAAAATTCATAGCTGCAAGAAAACATGATAATTCATATGATTTCGTATATCTAATCCGAAATTCTTGAATCAAGACTAATTTTGATGATGGCCAACTTTTCAAGACATAAATTTAGACCAATTTTAAGTTCATTAATGGCATCGACACAGAAATGACGCAGTTGAAAAGTCCATTACAAACGGACAAATTATAAAAACAAACAAGGATGACAAAGGAGTGCACGTTTAACATGTGTTGTTGTGCGTTATTTAGAAACTAATAAATTAAATATAAGAAAAAAATGAAAAAGCCATCACGAGGATATTGCGTGGAAGGCTCCTTTAGTAGTTCCACTTTTGTAAGGTTTGATTTCCTCTCTATTATCTGATCAGTCTAAGTGATAACTAGTCAAATTAAATTTTCTTATTCTATCAAATGCTTTAACTTTCAAGTACGCTACTTCTTGTGTCTGAAATTGTAATTCAGGTCGAGCAAAACACCTGATTTTCAACTCTTTTTTCTCTATGGTAATTCCCGGCTACACCTTTGTTGCTACTCCACATCCGTAATTCGTAATTTCAGAAAAAAAATACGTTTAGTGTACTGTACTATTAATGATTAACAATTTAGGTACTGTATTACCAATTCTAACAATTGAGTTATCAAACTATGAAATTTCGTCCATAACAGCATAAATCGACGAAATTGCAGTCATTATATCTCACATTTGGTGACATATTTTTGACGTATATTGATATAAATACACCCAACATGTGATATGTAAGATAATATGAGTGCAATTTGATCATTTTTTTTAACGGTAGGTCATTGATTGTGACAAATTTCATAGTTTGTTAACTCAATTATTAAAATTGATAGTGCAGTAAATAAATTATTTAACACTGATAGTACTGTAGATTAAACGTATTTTCTCCTAATTCCACTGGCCACGAGGTTGACATGATTAATTTATCATGAAAATCTTTGTAACATCCCAAGTTGACAAAGTATCAACTAGCAATCACGGCAACATCTCGAATGACTTGTGGTAATGCTTCCTTATCGCTCCGAAATTGACTATAGCAATAAATAATGCGCTTTAGGGTGGCAATACTTCACACCACCACTCATTACAAAACAATAGCAATTTGAGTATGAACTATTAAGAAACATCTTGTATAAAATAAAATTTAACATAGTCGGCAAAATAGGTGTATAAAGCAAGCCAAGAAAATCAAGGCGCTTATAAAGATAAGATACTTCTCATTTTGCAAGTACCTAAAAATCTTTCCAACGAAGAATCTAGTCCGGAATTAGCCTTAGTTGCAAACAATTATACTTGTATAGAGATATTTTCAGACAAGTTTTTATTTCCATTTGTTTACAAAAAAAATAATGGCAGTTTTATCTTTGGAATAATCGGAACCTTCTACGATCATATATAGGAAATGACACTATTCTCGTGTGAACAGTCCAGTTTTCAGGATATATTTTGGATGGTTATGTATGTTATATCATGCTTTATTTCTTGAATATGACTAGTATCCTTTGCCTAAAAGCATGACTACGATCTATCTCAGACCCATTAGGCCATTATGCTCAAATCCATTGCATCTTAATATTATAGTAGAATTTTCCTTGATGCAGCAAAATTGAATCCCACTATGTCCACTTGTTGGGGTTCCCATTCACTTCTCAAATTAATAATTTTTCTAAAATATAACTATATTTAAAAACGTTGCAAACTTTGAACAATTTAATATGGACTTGCTCCAAACTAACGCACGATCACAAATATATATATATGAAAATGTTATATGAACATCAAGTTAGACATCAACTTGGACACTTTTCCGTAAAAACGCTCCAAATCAAGATTTGGTTAATGCAAATCTTCACGGTTTCACGACGGGAACACAAATATGCGTCTTGTTTTTTTTTTCGAAATGTATAATGACATGTTTTCAAAATTATGGTAAAATTTAAAAATTCAAAACATGTCATTATACATCTCAGAAAAAAAAACAAGACGCATATTTGTGTTTCCGTCGTGAAACCGTGAAGATTTGCATTAATCAAATATTGATTTGGAGCGTTTTTACGAAAAAGTGTCCATTTTGATGTTTTTTATGGTGTCCACATATCCTCCCCATATATATATATATATATATAAAATTATTTTAGCAAGTGTGGCGGATCAACTAAATGCAATGTGTTAAACACAGGTGTGAGAGTGAACACACAAGTAACACCTGGTCTAAGTATGATATAGTTTATCTACATCACTTGGTGTAATACTGTATATTACTCCTTATTTAGTGTACTTATCTAAATTAGCAATGGACAAGCGTGTTTAGTGGAACACCAAGTAATCTTATCCAACAATAGATTTGTTAACCTTTATTTACCAATTTACAGCCTCTTAGATTTTAATCTTATCCAAAACCAAGAACAAACTAGTTATCCTCCATCAAATTTTTAGCCCACCATTGTACTTAATCCCCTTCATATCATCTCTTGACACCCACACTTGAACAAAATATAACCCCTTCTAAAAAAAAATCCTCACATTTTATTGCATAACAATGAATTGCTTAAAGTGCAACTTGCCTAGGGTGGATTCCGATAAAGAATTAAGTGATATGTTTGTCGTTGAAAAGCCACATTTTATTGTATATAGATCGAAGGCCCAACGAACATGGTCCGGGAACCTCGTGCCAAGGTTTAATTATGAAAATAAATTGAGAGACGAAAATGAAAATAATATCAAGAGGGGACATCGTCGCCTCCATAGCGCCACAATAGGATACGACAATGAGCCAAAATTGATAAGAAGCTCGGGGATGCGAAGAGATTGGAGTTTCGAAGATCTGAAACAGAAAAAGGTCGAACAAACGAAAGTAGTTGCGGGGCATTAGCATTTATGACTTTTTTTTAATTATTTCTTCATTTTGTTTAATTACTTCTGCTTCCTTCAATGTTTTGAATCAAGGTAAGTAGATGATTTGTCTTCTTCTTTTTTGTTATGAATCAGAATAAGCACCTTTTTCAGCTTATCTGGGATTATGAAACCACCTAAATAAATGATTTTTCATTTTCAGTTGCTAATGGTATTTGAGTACGTATTTTATTTGTTACTTCTTCCGTTCCTATTTAATTATCCATCATGAAATTACGTGCAATTTTAACCGGTCAAAAACTTATATCAAAATTGTCGGAATGAAAATTTTCAAAAATTGATTATATAGTTCAAATGTTAAATTTTATGATTAAATTTTAAAAAAATTCGTTTCGATAATTTTAATACAAGTTATAAGCCGATCAAAATTGCATGTAGTTTCGTAATGGGAATTGATGTGTTCTCTTATTACTTTTGAAATATTCGAGGAAAACAAAAAAGTATTTCATGGTACGAGATGAAACAGTAGATGGGGTCAAAAAATACTACTACCAATCTGCCTATATAAGAGCATAATGATCAAGACTAGTATGAAATAAAATAATAGCCTTTTTGTTCTTTTTTTCCATTCGACCATTAACCATAGTAGCTACTGCAATAAAGTTCTTCCATGAATTAAGAGTGGAAATCAAACTAGGTTCATAATTAGAAAAGGACATCCAGAATTAAGTTCAATTAAGTTCTGATATACAATTGATCTAGAGTTTGGTAGGCTTTTTATATTTCCTTAATAGACATGTTGCTTTATTCAAGTTGTGAAAGCATTGCTGCACACAACTATATGATATATAAGTCCCATAAAAAAAATTATATGGAGAGGTTTTACTGCTTTTTATACAATAATATAATCGAACATATGGAACTTTTTACTGCTTTGTACATCAATTTCAATATGTACGTCTAGCTAGGCCTGTAAATGAGATGAAAATTTCATGAAAATTTTTGTATTCGTTTCGTTAAGAGCTCGTCTCGTTTTCGTTCATTACTAAATAAAATGATAATGAAATAAATACACATTCCGTTTAGTAAATGAGATGATAATAATCATAACCCTATTCGTTTCGTTAAACTTTGTTTTCGTTTAACATTTATATATATATATATATATATATATATATATATATATATATTTGTAATAATAAATTTTCTGTTTCGTCACGAAACGAAACGATAACAAAAAAAACCTCAAAACTAAACAAAACAAAAACACACCGTTTTCGTCTAGTTTTGTCTCATTGTCATCCCTATGTACGTCTGTCCAATTTTATGCTAACCTGTAGATTTGGTACATTGCGATCATTGGATGTTCTGAATTAATAAATTATCAATTTATCCTCTAGACGACAAAAATACATCAACCGATAAGATACTTGTTAGATTTTGCACACCTACAGCATACAACTGCAATAATGAATATAGTTGAATGCTGCAGCCAATCATTTAGATTAAAAGTTTGTCCATTTTGTAAAGATGCTGTAATTTCAGAAACATTAAATTCCAACATATGGAAATTCCTTTATAACTTGATGATGTGCCAATGTGCCCGTTTATAACAAAATCAGACCGCACAGGTATAGATGGGTTAGTTAAGAACCAAAGACACCAGACTACTCATTAGATTACGAACCAAGCAAAATCATTTTCAAAAAATATATAAGTTTTGGGAAACTGTAAAACCGAAGGACCGCCAGCAGTTTTTAACTATTTTCCGGTTCCTCGAAGTATAGAAATACTCAAATGAAAATAGCGGATATACAATGAGAACACCAAAACGTTAATGATCTACAACACACCAAAAATCGCATGGAAGATGGAACACAAATCTGCAAAAGTAGTCTCTAAAACTTACAATGCTTCGTCTAAATTTGCATAAAATAAATAACTTTCAACAATACCATTAACCACAACAGTTTTACAAAAGGTATATATGAAGAAATATTCAGATTACTGATCTTATCGGGAATGCAAACATTTGCATAATCAGCTTACACAACAAATATAAAAGCTTTAAACACAGGTTTTGCAAGTCCCAAGCCTTTTCCAGCCTATCAAAGTCTATAGTTTTCCTCCCCACAGATTTAGTTTTGCAAGTCTTTAGTTATCATGATTGTCACTAATAACTTGAGGCCAGTTTGATTGAGTTTTTCAGAATGGGCTTTTAGTTCAGTATTAGTTTTTAATTCAGGATTTTGGCTTCTATAAATCTCAAAATCAACCTAAAGGCCTGTCTAGAAAACTAACACCGAAGTAAGAAAATCTCAAAGAGGGGCTAAATTTCGCAACTGTGCAACTTTATCTATATTTATGACCGCCATTCAGTTTTTCTTGTTTCTTGCATCTGCTTTCCAATGTCTTCGACCAGGTACAACTTTTCTTTCAAACTCATCCTCATCAACAAAATTACCTAAATTGTTTTCATATTTTACTAGTAGGCCGTCATTTGCTCCGGGTTGTCGTTGTTTCGCCACGTGAGCTCTTCTCGCATCTTGTTTCCAGTTTCTTCGACAAAAAATTCGACTTTCGCCACCATCAAGTGCCCAATTTACTTCGACATGTCCCTGTGGTGAGGCAAAGTTGTTTGCATTATTTTCGCCTTTTTTCCTATCAGCCTCAAGACGCTTTCGTTCTCTGTATCTACGTTGACGTTCTCGGTTTTTTAAACGACGATACAAAGCATCATCAGAGTTTTGCCCAGGCTCTCCCTGATCAACAGGTATTGCGAAATTATTTTCACCTTCCATGGCAATTATATCTGGCCTATTTTCCATATGAATTTCGGGCAATACCTGCATGCTCATCCCAAGAATAGTGTAAGATCACCATAAAATTAATTTATGTTCATTCGAAAAGAAATGCTTCTTACAATTACAAGATATTGTTCTCGTCAGATACATTCGGCACATGTATTGGCTTCAAAATTTCAAATTCATGGCCATGCCATCTAGTTTGTCTTACGACCATATTTTCTGGATGAATAGTGAAAAAAATTAGCTAAATTACTCGATGCATATACTAGGTTTACAATGCATTGTGGGTACATACCGCAATAACAAGATATTATAATACTCCAGATGATTAATAAATTGGTTGACCATTTTCAGACTAATCCATTATAAAGGATTTCACGATATACGTGATTACGAAATAAAATTCTGTCTAGTTTGAAGTTTATTGATGTCATATCACAAACAAATGTGGACATGACCAGGAATACAATGAAAAGACCGTACAACTAGTTATTGCACCAATATATAAAAGCACAAATCAGATACTCGATCTTATAGATTATGAAGATAGACTTTTCTTAAAATCCAGTAACGAGTGCACTCTTATATAGACAGTGAAAGAAATTTCAAAGTGCATTAACTGAAATTAATTTGCTATCTAAGCCGATCATAAA
This sequence comes from Primula vulgaris, assembly GCA_963920805.1. Classification (NCBI taxonomy): domain Eukaryota; kingdom Viridiplantae; phylum Streptophyta; class Magnoliopsida; order Ericales; family Primulaceae; genus Primula; species Primula vulgaris. Next base: position 17,429,496 of record OY987212.1, read on the forward strand.
AATGTTGTCTTTCCATCAAATCAAGTTCCAGAAATGCAAACGGGGATTTTTTTAATTAAAGTATGCCTTTTAAATTATCTATTTTCAGGCTCTTATTATTCATATTGACTTTTCCGCAGGCGAAAAGAATTTCATTTTCATAAAACAATTCATAGTGAACTCAACATAATTCCCAACAATTTTAACTAAACTATTAGGCACTCTAATGTTTATGTTATGGTACCATTAAAAAACATACGGGTAGGTTTACATGTACCGGAGGCTCCGAGGGAGCACACTATTTGGTTAAACCGTAAAAGGGTGGAGAATACGTACTTTCTGGTGGGTACAGGCGTACAGTCAGGGGCGGAACCAGTGGGGGGCAAGGGGGTGCCGCCGCCACCCCAAAAAAATTAAAAATAATTTTGCTTATATAGAAAAATTCGGAGATTTATGGTTTTATACATTAATAGCCCTCCAATGAACAAATAGTAACTTGGTTCAAATGGTAAACATAAAGATTTTGTGTCCACAAGGTCCTTAGTTCGAATCTTGTGGTTATTTTTTACTGTTCATTTAATTAACATTACCTTAATTTTTGATTTTTTCATTAATTAATTGCATGTTTAAGGTACTATTATAAGATTTTATAAATAAATATTTTTGTGTAGTTTCATAATCATATTGCAAAAAAGTTTAAACTAATAAATTTTTATTTTTAGTCAATTTTTCTATATATATCGTTTGAAATTTTTGGATCAATGGGCAAGTCAGCTAAGTAATAAATAAACTCCAAGTTTCTATGGTTTTTTTATACCGTTCATTGTTATTGTACTAAAAAGAAATCAACCCCCCCCCAATAATCGAATCGTGGTTCCACCACTGCATACAATGATGCTATTTTTGTCTAAATTCAAGCACTTAAAACACGTGTTAGCAAACCCATCCTCTTCAGTTTGAAGAATTATGTAAATCAATAGATACTAAATTCCTATTGCTTACTTAAACACGTGATATTAGCCTTCAATGGAGCATATATGCATACAAGTAATTAGTATCAATCTCAACTCATGGGTGATTTTAAAGTTCAAAACATGTGAAGGCATTAAATAACATCCATATCTGAGAACTATTTCAACTTTCAGTTTTAAACTTCATCTTGCTTAAAATTTGGTCTATTGTTTGAGATCAAGAGACTAACGGGGTTTATCCTGCTTAAAACCTTCCGATAACTTAACGAAGGAAAGACGAAAAGGTACAGCAATTAAGCCAGTCAACCAAACGCATAGCAACTATTAAGAAGAAGAACAAACCTACTAAGCTAAAACTGCAACCAAACAAGTCCTTTGATTAAACAAACAAGCATGCAAACAGATACTGCACTACTGATACATGCAAGTCAAGCAAACAAAAGAAGATACTCGACAATGATACAGCAATAATCACACAAATATAATAAATGGACCAACTGGTTTTCAATAATATTACTGCATGAGGTTATTAATAAGCGTTATTAGTTAAAGACAACCATATATTTCACTCTCGGATTACCTAAAAAGTACGACTTGATTTCACATATCTGCTTTAAAGATTAAAGCTTTCGTTCCTCCATATTATATTTCATAATCATATTTAAGAAACTTGTTAATTTAACCTGAGAAGAAAAAAAACTCGAGTCCATCCACCTTAAATCGAAACGCATTACATTTTATAAATCGAAAAACCAAAAAAAGCATAAGCTTAAAAGCTACACCTAAACAAGCACTTCCACAAAACACTCAATCAATAATCCCAAAAAAATAAAAAATTCAAAAAAAGACTAGATTTTTTTAATCAACAAAAACAAACAAAACCCCCACAACCCCTATGGAAACCTCACTTTGATAAATGATTTATCACAATCCTAATTAAGGTAACTTTGTAAACAAAACTAATCTAAACAAAAGATGGGTACATAGATAGATAGATATATGTTTTTTTAACTGAAGCAACAAAAACAATTATAAAGCAATTGATTGGTAAAAGCTGTGAATATTCACCTTAAATGGATAAATATATGGAAAAAAGGGAAATAAATAAAAGGAATTGAATAGAAAAAGGAAAAATAAATACTAAACCTGGTTAATAAATCAGAGAAGATCTGTCTGAGGTGTGTATATATTTTTAGAAAGAGAGAGAGATTTTATTTCACCATGGGAAATGGAGACAACTCACTGTAATAATATCATATAAAAAAGTAGTATTTATCTCTCTTTTTATAGTTATAAATATTTTATATTTTAAAAATAGAAAACAAAAGGGGTGGTGGCGCAGTTGGCTAGCGCGTAGGTCTCATAGCTAATTAAATAGAGTAATCCTGAGGTCTAGATTTCGAGCCTCTCTCACCCCATTTTTTATTTAACTTTTTTAGTTTTCTTTTTTTTTAAAATTACCTGACTTTTTGTTCACATTTCTACTACCTTTTTTGTTTTTCTTTTTTTAAAAATTCCTAATTACACGACTTTGCTTCCAATTATTACAGCATCTTAAGTTTTTTCATAAAAAAAATCTAATTACATGACTTTTGTATTGTTTCTATTTTGTATGTGCCAGCATTTGACTATGTATTTCAAAACCCAATTTGTATGTGCAACATCAATTACCTATAATTATTCCTTAGTGAAAATGTGTTGTTTATTTATTTTGATTACACAATATTTACATAGGTTGATATGAAAAATGTGATTCTATACCACTGCTGTCATTTCAATAACGAGTTACAATACCTAATTTCCATGTCAACATCGGTTACATGTGATTATTACTTGGTTAAAATTTGATGTTTAAGCACATGAAATCTCTATTATTGCTTTTCCATAATCCAGTTTTCTTTTCCATAGTCTATTATTGGATCAGAACCAAGAGACGGGATGAATAGTACATTTTTCTTTTTTTGGAATATCTTGATCTCAGCAGCCTCATTATCGGCATATGACAGTATAACCTCAGATCATCATACTATCACCAGCAAATATTACTTTAAATATCAATGCTAAATCAACACTGGAAGACATTGTTAAAGTAGGATCCAGTTCATAGTTCTTGCATTAGGCCGAAAAAGAAGAAACATTCTCTGCTTAAACGACATCTAACTACACTACGACTTGTAACAAAACAAAAAACAAAAAACTAACTTGGACCCCACAGCCAAACAATGTACAAGTTAGCGAGTTGGGGTTCATCCCGCCTTTCTGCTTACTATTGGTTTCTCCCTTCTGGTTCTGATCAACATATAGCGATACCCAATGAACCTTGCCCCCTGTATAATTTTGTTCACAAGATGGTTTGAAACAGCTTCATCAATTGGTTCAAATACCACCAAACCTAAAACCTGATTAACTTTAATCTTCCGCCTAAGTAGAGGATAACTTCTTTTTTCTCTTGTGCTTGGGCTTTATAGCATCTTTCAATGTCTTCTGTACTTTCTTAGGCTCTTCGTTTTGTAACACATCTTTTTTAAGAAGGGTTCGCTCAACATCATTCAATTGTTCTTCTGATTTAGTCTTGTGTCTTCCTCCTAAAACTTTCTTACGAGGTCTGAATGCACCTGCATATCAAGTAACAAAAATTAAACTTTCGTTTCCCCCTCCCGGTGGTTTGTTAAACATGTGTATCTGAAACTAGTTGAAAAACATAAAAATGATGAGTCGTGTCATCTTGATATACCATGAAAAGAAGAAAATAGAAAACTAAACAGAGACAGGATATATACTACATAAATATCTTGGGTGAATTTTGTGAAGTACATCTTTTTGTTTATGTTTTTTGGTTCTTTTTTCTTGCCAAGGACTGCAAAAAACCACAAACTAACAAGAAATAAACTCAATACTCCAGACCAAGATGAAATTTCCAATTACTCCATAACATGGATGACATGTGTAGTTCAAGTTCTAGAAAATAAGCCGATCAAATTCAAGAAAAGACGGATATTCAGGCTGTCATATTTAGAAATTTGTCGTACAAAAATGCAAACTCAAAAGCTAATTGGAATAAAAACGGGGCACCAAGGGCACTAGCTTGGCTGAGAAAAAACAAATCAAAACCAGATCTTCTAAAAAAATATTTCCCAAGTCAAGTAAATAGAAACACACTGTCCCAATTATGCATTTAGAAGGTATTAATAGAGATATATACCACGTGAAGCAAGGGAAGCTTTCAAAGCATCAGGATCAATTCCTTTCGAGTACGGATTCCTAGAAAAAAAAAAACATAAAACATTGAGAAGCCATATGTATATATAGATGTGATAGTAAAGTGGTCCAGAAATAACACAGATACTCATGAAATTGCTAGAATAAAAGAGAAAATAAAAAGTACAATAAAAAAAACCCATAATTGCTATCTAGATCCCACAAGTAGTGAGAGAACTAGGGAGAAGGGTCAAGGAAGAGGGGAAGGAGGAGCTGAACCAGGGCACATGGCCTCGCAAATTTATTCAAACTTATCTCTCTTCCCAATTTCTTTGAGTGAATAGCAAATCTGAATCCCCAAAATAATAAGAAGAAAATAAAAAAGGACATACCAACTAGAGAGCCCACCACTAAAGCTCACTGAATGGCCATCACCTCTTCTTTCATGTGAGTTGAGTTCACCTTGCAAGCTGTTACTCTGACTTGTATCAATTGAAATGTCCATTTGTTGAAGAGAAATGTTATTTACACCTTGAAAATCAAAAGATTTGATCCGATTCTCCAGAACTGTGCAAGTTTCACTAACGTCTAAAACAGCTGAAGAAGAGTGACGTTTGATCTTGCGTACTGCCTTTTCAGTGTTGTAAGATTCAACCTGACACAGCGTGACAATGAATATGAAAAGGCTTCAATAAACAAATTCCGCTTCAAGTAAAACTTGTTATCATACAGGACCTACTATTGGAATACAAATATTCCCTGCAACTCCATATATTTATAAAGTTTAGCACGAGAACTCAAGTATTCAAGATCTTGAGGAGTTCTTTTTTAGTGTCTTCGCAGCCATCTTGTGTAGGGTATAGGCGTATAGCACGTGCAATTCGGGTTTCAAGACGATGACTTTTTGCTTTTGGTGTGTGTGTGATGTGTGTCTTTATAGAATCTCTTCAATGAATCTCTGAACTCTAATTTAGTGGCGCATTTGTGAGGTTTTTGGAAGCGGTTTCCCTATTATGGCAAGCTTTAACTATTAAGGGTAAGTTGTTTAAAGAAAAATTCAAAAAACAGAATGTGAGAATGAACCGATACTTTGGAGTTTGGACTAAACTCCATACTTAATAAATAGAAATCTTCATCGCAAAGAATGCCAATATGCATAAAAACCAAACACCCAAATGCCTCTCAATCTCAATTATCATAAAAGAGAAGGTTTCGCAAGGAAATACTCACAGCATTCCTAATCTTAGATGTTATATCAGCAGCCTTCACAAAAGCAAATCTCAAACACGAAACAATGTTATTATTGATAACACCCACTCCTCCAGCTTTTTGTATAGCACAAACGTCACCATTTGTATTCAGTGTAGCAGTTAATCTACCCTCCATAACAGACTCTTCGTAGTGTGTTGGATCTATTATCTGCACAAAATTATGTACACGTTAAGAAAGAGAAAACAAATACATATAACAAAAATAAGAGTTGAAGCTTCGAATAACTAGGTCTCCTTACCATTATCTCTCCATTATCAAAAAATCCAAAGGTTACTGCTATCGGGATGTGATGTATCAGTAAAGGCAATGGTTCTTTAGCCTGCCAGAAGAAGGCAAAGAGAAGAAAGGTAAATCACAATACGATAAATCTTCTACAGCAGCACTCCATATCAGTACTTCATCACAAATTGATCTCATTTATCAATAAATAGCATTCAGTGAAATAATTTAAAGGGAGTATATCAAAGAACACAGAAGAAGTCGAGTTGAAGATTGATGCAGAATACTAGGAAGAGAGGAAGGTAGAGATTTCTACTGTGAGGAAATTACAAAGACAGGGACAAGGTACAAAAACACAAACAGTGATATCCTGAACAAATTCAAACGACGGATAGCTATTTCTACATTTTTATGCACATAATTTTTTTAAAAGTTACGGAAACATAACACAAACTGTGGCATGATTTTTCCAACTCTAATTGTTAACAAAATTGATATCAACAAGGAATTAAAAGGCGGTAAGCCTTGGGAAGCACTTCTATATGTGTCTAAATACAACTTCCACAGAACTTCTAAATGCTAGTTAATCTTCCATCCATCAAGACTTTACTTCTCAAAAAGAAAACAAAGATCTACACCCAAACAAATAATGAATGAGAAAAGAACAGATTTCACCCGTGATAAAAGCAACGACAGATATTGGATATAAGGTGTATAAACAATCACAGAACATGGCTTTATATTAGTGAAACACTTTTCCACAAACTTTTACTAAATTACTTTTCCTTTTCTGGGTCAATTTTTTTGTTTGCTCAACCTACTTAGTACTTATGTTACATACGCTATAAGAACCACAACAGGGAAAGTTCATCTAAAGCACACAAATAATCAAATTTCTACTAGAAAATAGCATATAATGTTCTAAGTAACTACAAATTCTTGCTTTGGAGAAATTATCAAAGAACTGAGATATAGTAACTTAAAATGTCCTGGGATTTGATTGCCACGATCTAAAAGAAAAGAAGGTTAATAGTTATTAGACCTCTGGTGGATGAATTATCACTTCTTGACCATCATCTCCCCCCAATGTACATTCCGGACGCCGAAATGTCAAAAGTGCAGCCAAAGCAGCAATATTTGCAGCATCAACAAGATTTCTGAGATTAAAAATAAAACCCATCACATTTGATATATGGTCCAAAAGGCATATATAATGAACAATGATTTGCAAAGTAACAAATTACCCGCAGTTATCTAGAATATGAAGATCAACCCGAATAGCCCAAACTAATTTTCCAGCAACAACACAAAGTGATTCCATGTCTACAGCCCGGCTTTCCCTGAGTAAAAGAAAGACAAAATAACTTACTCCCTCCGTTCCTATTTAATTGTCCACTACGAAACTACGTGCAATTTTGACCGGCTAAGAACTTGTATCAAAATTGTCGGAATAAAAAATTTCAAAAGTTGATCATATAGTTCAAATGTTAAATTTTATGATTAGATTTAAAAAAAAATCATTTCGACAATTTTAATACAAGTTATAAGTCGGTCAAAATTGTACGTAGTTTCGTAGTGGACAATTAAATAGGAACGGAGGGAGTAATATTTTGCATCTTCGTTGCTAGAAAATCTTTAGGAAGAAGTATTCACTAAATCTAATGCAACATACTACCTCCTCAAACATCTGTTTTAGATGTTAAAGAACACTTGAAGAGGAGAAGAAAAGGTGACGATCTTAACTTGTTAGCTTTTTCTAAATGTATTTGAACTCTTTCATATTATATAATAACTAATTAAAGAATATCCATCAGAATTCCAAAGGAGCGCCCATTGCAGCTTCTATACATGGGTCTTTTACCATATCTTCGAAGATTTTGAGGGGAAAAACTCATCTTCATCAGCTTCCCTAGCATTTCCTAAATATTCGTTTGACAAAATTGGTTCTTCAGCTTTGAGTAACAGAGGTGGTTAATGTAATTATGATTTTATTTTTTTTGCAAAGAAATTGAAATGTTAGCATGTGTGATAAAATAAACAGATGTAAAATAAACACCTAGGATAGACAATTTTTTTAAATAAACATAGGGTGAAATTTCTGTAAAAATGTAAATTGGTTATGCAAAACTTAGAGGATAACCACAAATTTAAGGAAATTAACGGACTTCATGGACTTGTTCATGTTTTGTTAAGTTACCCTTTTTATTCATTCACTCATATTGTACTGTACTAATAAACAGACGAAAAAATGGATACCTTAATCCACGATCTACTATACGCCCCAATTCTACAGCTGATTCTGTAGGACGACCTGGTTCAAATGAAGGGTCAGCCATCGGAGAGAACTCTGTATATATAGAGAGTGACCCTTCATTTGGCCTATCCCTATAAGCTTGAACCAGTTGAGCAGTCACAAAGGCCATAACATGGGTTTGGCCAAGTTGCACCTCAGACGAACCATCTTCTCTGTATACGGGGGCAAAAAATTTATGAAGAATTACCCATGTGCAGAACATCTCGACAAACGGAAGTAATTAGTAACTGAGAAGAGTAGTAAAAACAAATAACAAAACAAGGGGTATGTCTAAATTAACATCTCTCTGTTAAATCATCCCAAGTGTTTTAAACAGATAATGCTAATAATTGGATAGTGTCATCAGAAATAAATATTCAAATAGTGACATAGTGTGCTATGCTATATTCAAAATCATTCAAAGCTTTGCTTTTGTGCAGACTGGTAAAGCTCATACCCCCAACAATTGAGACACACTTATTACTCACAGTCATACTTCTACAAGTAGATCTTATTTTTAATACCTTTTAAAATATTTTGGAATGTCATTTTAAGCTGAATCATCAGTTAATCAAAGTAAATCCTACAAATTGGTTAAAATGGTTAATTGGAAAGCAGATAATTGACTTTGAAAATGCCACTCAAGCCCACAACGCTTTTTCTTCTTAAATCTGAGCTGAAGCTCGAAACCAAGTGACAAATATGAGAAACAAGTGCATACGTAAAAGGCTAAAACTCATTTCTTTCTGAAACTAAATGCCCCTATTAATAGCTTACCTACCAAACTCGATAATTAGCGGCCTATAATCAAGTAGGCCTCGAGCATCAACTCTAATATTAGACAATAGCGATGTCTTGATGAAGTTCTTCTCATTAACTGCCATCCGCAAAGTATTACCCGACCTCTGCTCCATTATATACTGCACGAAATTCACAAAAAAGACATCAATATTTTCGCAAATTATAAGTGTATAGTTATACCCTTCCCGCAAGATACTATCTAAATTTACCGTCAGTGTCACGGCACTCCACATCTAACAATACATATATAATCCCGCTTCGAAGCGAAAAAGCTCGAGTCAAAGCTTTAAAAAACAGAAAAAAACTCACTTTTCTCACTTGAATTCTTAATTTTATTTTCTCGAGGTTGAGTGCCAAAAACAGAAAAGGAATTTTTCGAGAAAAGCTTTTCATTTTCTTGGCATTTCTCATAAAATGACAAACACAAGTGGGAAAACAACTATTCTTTCATTTTCTTTTCCTTTCTTGCACGTTTTCCGGGTTCCAAACAGCGCCTTAACGTGGCTCTTGCGAACCCTCTTTAGTCAAGTTTTCGCCTTTTTAACACATTATAAATATAAATAAATAGGCTTATTCTAGAGGAAGAGCAAACGAGAAATACTTTTCAATAACTAATAGTCCCTCGGGATACTTTCACACACAATCATCGAAGCAACTAGTAACTAAATCAGAAAAGGGCATCAAATACTTCAAAAAACATACATGTATAAGGGATTGTTTGGTTGCAGCTCTTAAAGTCAGCTTATTTTACTTTCTCCACATATATTGACTGAATTGACTAGCCAACTAATGAACTAAACCCTACATTTTTTCTTTTCTCAAATAAGTCAGTTTATTTTAGTTTCTTTACATATATTGAATGCAATTGACAAGCCAACTAAACCCTACACTTTTCTTTGCAAATAAGTCAGCTTATTTGCTTAAAAATTGAACTCAAACAAACCCTAATAAATTGTATTCCACAAAAAAGTGAACTAAGTTAGTTCCATATTCCAAAAAAGACATTTAGAACAAACCCATCTAAAAATATGAATAATGAAGAAGAAAAAGATGGAACAATCAAAAGGGGAAAATAAATAAATAAAATAGATATTCGCTCACTTTTTTTTGGCGCCGCTTCTGGTGTTAGCTTCTCTCTAAGCTGCTTTCTATTTCAACTTTTTCATTTCTGTTTTTATTTTAACAGAGCATACATTTAAATAAATTGATAAAATAAAGAAAAACATAAGCAAAAAACAATTATATTACTTTTTTTTTTTTAGTATAATTGTCCCAAATTACAATTTAACTGTCCTACTTTCTATATTTTAGCGTACCGATCTAAGTGTCAATGTTTTTTTAGTAAAAAATAATTGGAATACCGGTTGGTAGTTAAATTATATTAAATTTATAATTATAGCCTCACGTTTGTGGTAAGAAATAGTGTTTTTTTTTTTATAAATATGATTTGATAATTTCTTAATTTGATTTAATTGAAATTGTTTTAAACCCTTGAATAGGACCATTGTTATTTCAATCAAGAAATAAAATAGATTTTTTATTTTTGTCAGCTACATTAATTATTTATTTAATTAAATCTGACGTGACAATAATTATTTAACATACTACCTGTGTGGCAATTGACGGCTAAATAATTGTGTGCGGGATAGTTATAAATCCAATAGACATTTGATTTAAATAAAGAGTTGCGACTTTAAGTTCAAATGACATCCCATCGTTTACTTATATATAAATGACATTTGATTTAATCATTCCCCAAATCAGGTATTTATACTTAGAGAAATTCTGAAAATTTTCAGAATTGCTATTTTCCAGAAATTTTGTTAATTAAGACTATTTTTTATTGATATTTCTTTCTCCTGGTTGTATATATAAATGCTATTGGTCAATAATAGAAATATGCAGTTTGAGAGGCTACTTTCCAGGAGTCATCGTACTCTTTAGGTAAGATAAATGGATTGCCCAAGCTCTAAGTATACTCATATCGCCCCGACCACGGAGGGCTCAAGTTTTGCACCTAGTAGAGTCACACTGGACGAGGTAGAGGGAAGCATTAGTTTGTGCATAAGTTAATTTGTGAGGTTGTAACCCAACTAGCTCGACTCACGTTTTCACAGTCTTGGTTAGTATTTGTATACTAAGAATCTGAGGGGTGTGAGCTTAGTTAAGTCAGACCAGGGGCGGCACACATTCGTGGCTTGCCTAAAACGATAAAATTTTTTTTTGCATATTGTTACTAATGTTGCATAGTAGTTATAGAAAAAAATTTGTAATTGTTAAGACTAAATGAAGTTATCATCATCCATTGAAGTGCACACCTCCATGAAGTCAACTGTTGGAATATATATTGATAATACAAACGATTTATAATTGGTTTGTTGTTATTGGATTTTGTTACCCTTAAAAAAATTCGGATTTCGGTTGCCAAAGGTCCAAGTCTTGGTGACCTTAGCCCTGGACCGACCTTGAGTCAGACATAGTGCTAGTCATGCATCATAATATTAAGCCGTGATTAAATAACACAGCTTAGAGCAAGCAACAACATGAAAATAGCCGTCGGCTTCGTGCGTGACACTATAGGAATTTTATGTTGTTTTTAACCCGGAATACTGGCTTTCGCTAATTTCAAAGAATAATTGCATACCTAAAAGAGTTTTTTGACGCCAAGAATAGTGATCATAGATGAACCTTATTGTTATGATATAAAATGACGAGATCGAGACCCATTTAGTTGGAATTGTGTTGCGACCGGCTCTTAATTAAATAGACAAACTAAAGAATTTCTTTAGCAACCATGGCAATAATTTATGCGTCCTATTAATTATAAGCAACTCTCCATTAAAAAAAAATGGAAGACGGACGTGGACGCCATTTGACGTTTTAGCTGAAAATCTTCTTGATTAATTTGGTTTAGCTTTTAAGTGTTGTATTTTTTCGATAATCATATGATAATTGTGGCGAGCCTGATTTTCTTCCCAAGCTCGGCTTATATATTATTCGCGTCGGCTCCGATCTTCCAAGGTCGCTGACGTAGGTGGTATCTGCTTCGTCGTCGAGGCGCTCTCTAAGCTTGCACAAGAAACGAACAGGGGCCCGGGGTTGGTACCAGGTTTTCCCTCTCCGACGATCAAGTCAGTGTCGGTATAGATTGAATGTAAGAATGTATTTAAGGGTGAGGGATTGGGCCAGTTACGAGTTGTGGCGTCAGATGTCACGGTTGATATTCTGGTGGTTCGGGTTGTTTTAGCTTTATCTCTCCTCTCTGTATTTTGTGTCCCCCTCTAATTGGTATTAGTGGGGGTATATATAGTCTGATCAAAGGCGTATTAGCCCTTGGATCATTGCACTGTCTGATAAAGATCCAACGGCTCCAGGTCATTTATGACTCTGACAATGGCACTGTTCATCATCCGGGGCCCACAGGGCTGGCCTGTGATTGGGCCACGTCGATGAAACACATAAAGGGTCCCCCAAGGGAGCAGCAGCATTAATTGGGGAAGAGTGCTCAGCAAGTTTCTCTGGGTCGGCCTAGGAACGGTCCGGCTCCCTAAGATCCGGGGCGATACGTCACCCATGCTTGAGAGGCCCGGATCGCCCGCTGTGGGGTTGATATCGGTCCGGACGAGGGGGTGCCGACATCCCCTCGCCAACAGCTCCCTGTCCGGAGTCGTCGTTAAGGACGAGGTCTTCAGGGATCTATAGTCGTTACGGGGGCTCCGGTCATAGCGTTCTTGTGCTTGACGTTGTGGACACGCCTTGACGTAGTCCGGCGCGTGTCCTCGTGTGCTAGAATTTTTGACACGTGGAGCACGCCCATCATGCATTTATGGGGCGCCGCCTCTGTCTCTTCGATTCCATCAATGCCATCAATGCTAAAACGGCTGGTGAGTGACACTTGGCAGTTGACCTCTGTTTGCTGTACACGTGTACTGCGTCGATTGAGTGGTAGCATTTATTTGTGGGAGTTCGTGTAATGAACCGCCGCTGTCTTTTCACCTTCTGGTAAATGTCTTTTCATCTTCTGGTGAGGGCCTATAAATACCCTCAGTGAAATCTCATTTTCACTTTCTCACTCTCTCACTAAAATTTTTACACAGCAGCCCGTTCTCTCTCTTCCCTCACACTCCACACTTAGCAGATTTCATCAAACAACCAACCATCATGGTTATCAAACACGGTGCTGGAAAAGGCCCGATGGTTGCCCCGCAACCGAAGCGCCTTGAGGTAATGGCGAACGCCTTGCCATTCCGGGAGATGGTTATCGACCCGGCCATATCCGTGGCGGTGAACGATAACAGCATCATGGTCAGGCAGCACGGGGCTGACCTCGACGAGTTTTGCCAACTATGCGGCATAGGGGGGGAGTTCCGACTTCGGACCTGCGCGACTGCAGACGAGGTGAATGGGATCGTGTCTGATCCCAAGAATATGGTAACTCTCTCCCTCTCTACTCTTCTCTACGGGGGTACCCACCTCCCTATTCCGGAGCTACTGGCGGAGCTCTGCGCCTGGACGCAGACTCTTCCATGCCAGTGGCCTCTGCAGGCGCATCGCATCTGCGCCGGAATAGAGACACTAAGTGTCGCATTGGGCCCGGACATCCCGGAGCCACTGGGGCTTAAAGAGCTCTTGGCCTGCTACGAATTCTTGCAGACCGAGCCAAGCTCCCAGTCTAAGAGCCGGCAACCCTACCTGAGGTGCCGGTCTCATAATCAGTTGATTACAGGTAACTCCGATTCGAATCGGGGTTACACGCAAGATGTAGTCGTGGTGGAAGGGCACTGGCTCCACCGCGACGACCTGGTTCTGCCAACCAGGCCGGGGAGGGTGCTGAGCACCAAGGAGAATAAATTCACTGTGGCCTCAAAGCTGAGGGGATTGGGCGAACCCAACATAGAGTCGTTGGAGGTGGCTCTTAACTGGTGGGGTCCAGATGGGACCGACGTAGGGGCACGCGATGCGGAGCGCCTGCTTATCTGTGGCTCCCCCACCTCCTGCAAGGGGAACAGCTTCAAATGGCCCCATAGGACCTTCTGTCCCGTGGGGTACTCCAGGGAAAGATGGGAGAATGAGAAGGGTCTGGAGTCGACCCTCCCTCCCAAGGTCGTTGAGGATGCTGAGGCCACTGTGGAGCCTGCGGCTAAAAAGGCCATGAAACCGAAGCAGAAGCCTAAGCTAAGTAGCAAGGCGAAGAGCGTCACGGTGGTCTCTTCCGCTCCTGCATCGGCCGGGGTTCACTTTGAGACCCGGCCGGACGGTACCGTCCTCCACTACAGGGTGGGGCCGGACGGTACCCGTAATTACATAGACCAATACGGGAAGCCTCTGCCAGAGGCAACTCCCTTGAGGTCTCGGGAGCCCACCGCGGGGAGCCCCCTTCGTTTGGAAGATGACGTCGCTGACGCCGACCCCTCTGGCCCGACCTTAGGCACCTCTCGGACCTGGGTACGTCGCCTTTCGTGCTTCAATATCTCCAATTTTGCACTTTTACACTTGGCTAAATTGTGTTAGAAATTTGTGTCAATTTTTCTAACTTCTTTCTTGTATGGCCTGTGTAGGTGGTCCGTTCTGATGAGGAGGAGGAGGCAGATGAAGAGGCTGAGGAGGAGGTGGGGGTGGAAGAGATAGCTGCTGGAGAGGGGGCGGTCGAAAGGGTTGCTGAGACGGGGGAGCCCGAGGGGGAAGTGGTCGAGGTCGAGGCCGAGGAGAGGGATGTGGTGGTGACGGGGGAGAGGGGAGTGGCGATCTTGCCTCAGTCGGCTGGCCCGGACGATTTGGCAGCCCAAGCCAGACTCGATAGGCTGGCCCGCAAGGCGCTTTTGGGGAAGAGAAAGGTGGAGGGGATGAAGTCCCTCCAAGGGGAAAAGAGGGCCAAGGTCGGAGGGAGTAACCCATCCGAGGTTGTGGTCGTTGAGGGGCCTAGGGGGACGTCGGATCCTGCTCCAGGCCCTACTCAAGGCTCAAGCTCCAACTCTGCCTCCCCGACCCACAGGATGCCTGTGCAGACACCCGAGGAGGTGAAGGCGGCCACGGGAGTAAAGAGCATAATGGAGGCTCACCCATCTGCCGGGTTACTGGCTTTGGCTGCGCTCCAGCAGCAGAGCGTCGAAGCTGATCACCGAGGTCGTGACCTCGCCTCCTCCATGGCATCGGCCATGGCTATGATACCTCAGGTACGTGTAGAGTGTTTTGTATGTTTTCACATTCTTCCCACATATTTTTGCTAAGTGTTTTGCCTTTTCCCTTGTAGGCCTACTTAATGATGAACCAATATGTTTATCACCAAGGCCAGCTGGTGAGGTCATGGGCCACGAAGGCAGAGGCTAATGCCAAGCTCGTGGAGGAGGCCCAGAGAAGGTCTGAGGAGGCCCAACTCAGGGCGGAGAAAGCTGAGGCCCTCAACGCCACAGTTGAGGCTCGAAGAGTCGAAGCCGTGAAGGCTAGGGTGGAGGCCGAGGAGCGTGCCCAGGCTGCGGAGGCAGCCCTGAAAGAGGCTGAAGCTGGCATCAACGACAGGATAAAGGCGGCGGTCCAAACTGGCCAAGCCGAGCTGAATGCCTACTGGGCCCAAAAGACACAGAAGGAGTTCAACTCCTTCTACGTCGAGGGGTGGTCTGAGGCGGCTGCCTATATGAGGGCGGGACCGGATCACCCGGTATGGAACATAGAAAATATAATAGTTCCCGTCCCCTCAGCTCCCATTCCGGATGTGGTGCCTTTGACTCCTCGAGCTCTCTCGGATGAAGAGGACGGAGCTAGCCAGAACTAGGGTAGATTTAGGCTTTTGTTTTCAGTGTAGTTTCCTTTTTTGTACTTAGCATGTAATAGCTTTCCATTGAATGAAATGAAAAAACAATTTTGGATTTGTCATTTATTCTTCTGTGTTTTACTTCTATACTTCCGTTGTGATTTACACATCATTCATTGTATACATGCTCCCAAATGAGGGGGCCCTTATGCTTCGGCGTTGGGGCTCTCATTTTATACACATCACAAATCGAGTTGGCACGTGTAAAAACACTTGTAAAATGTAAACGGACTGAGAAATTCAAGTAAACAGAACCGGGGTGCCGTATAGGCTCGTGTTCTGAAACACGTAGGAAATTTAAATGAACTGAAAAATTCAAGTAAATATGAACCGGGGTGCCGTATAGGCTCGTGTTCTGAAACACTTAGGAAATTTAAATGAACTGAAAAATTCAAGTAAATATGAACCGGGGTGCCGTATAGGCTCGTGTTCTGAAACACTTAGGAAATTTAAATGAACTGAAAAATTCAAGTAAATATGAACCGGGGTGCCGTATAGGCTCGTGTTCTGAAACACTTAGGAAATTTATAACAACAGTTTTCATTTATAAAGCCCACAGGCAGAAATTTACATCATATTATTATTTACATCAAAACGCAAAAGTCGAGCCCTATTGATAGTACTTCCTTAGGTTATTGACGTTCCAAGGTCGATCTATCGGGACGTCGTTGGGGAGGCGACCCAACAGGTAGGCCCCGTTGCCTGCTGCACCGAGGATTCGATAGGGGCCTTCCCAGTTGGGGCCTAGCTTTCCGTCGGATTGTACCCTAGTGTTGTTGTTCACTTTCCGCAGCACTAGGTCTTCGTCTTGGAAACGTCTGGCGTTCACTCTTTTGTTATAGGAACGTCCCAGCTCGTTCTTGTATTCGGCGTTACGGATGGCCGCCACTTCCCTTCGTTCTTCAGCATATTCGAGTTCGAGGCCCATCATTTTTTCATTCAGGCCGTTCTCCACCATGTCGGTTCTGAGCGAGGGGAGCCCGATTTCTAACGGGATGACAGCTTCCATCCCGTACGTTAGGCTATAGGGCGTTTGTTGGGTGCCCCGTCTCATTGTCGTGCGGTAGGCCCAAAGAACGTGTTGCAGTTCGTCGGCCCATCGTCCTTTGGATTCGTCTAACCTCTTTTTGATTCCGTCGAGAACGGTCTTATTCGACACTTCAGCCTGGCCGTTGCTTTGGGGGTACGAAGGGGTGGAGTAATAGCTTCGAATGTGGTATTTCGCATACATCGCTTTTAACTTGGCTCCGGTGAACTGGCCCCCATTGTCTGCCACTATCGAGTAAGGGATTCCAAATCTCGTGATTACATCCCTCCAGAGGAACCTGATCACCTCGGCCTCCGTTATCTTTGCTAATGCCACAGCTTCGACCCATTTTGAGAAGTAGTCGGTGACCATGAGGAGGAACTTTTTGCCTCCCGGGGCCCGAGGGAATGGTCCGACGATGTCCATGCCCCATTGGGCAAAGGGCCAAGGCGAAGTCACGCTGCTCATCTTTTGGGCCGGGGCTCTAGGTATGGGGGCGTATCTCTGGCACTTCTCACATTTGAGCACGAAAGTTTTAGAATCTTTTTGCATGAGGGGCCACCAATATCCGTGAGTCAAGGCACGATTGGCAAGCGACCTGCCCCCGGTGTGGCTCCCACACGTGCCTTCGTGTATCTCCTCCATGACTTTTACCACCATATCAGGGTGGATACAGAGGAGATAAGGCCCGGAGAACGATCTCTTGTAAAGTTTATCGTTGGGGGCTAGCCAGAACCCTAAGGCCTTTCTTTTTATTTTTTCAGCCTCCTTCTTATCTTCAGGAAGGTCGCCGGAGCGATGGTATTCGATTATGGGGTCCATCCAGCATAGCTCCGGCGGAAGGTCGGTCACCATGTTAACGCTTGCCCTAGCGTCGATGCTAGGAGAAGGGACGTACTCTATGGTGATGACTCGTTCCTTTTTATCACTCATAGCCGAGGCCAAGGTCGCTAAGGCATCGGCGTGGGTGTTCTCGTTTCTGTTGACGTTGACGATCTCCTGATACTCGAAGCTCCGGAGTATTTCGGAGGCGATGGCCACGTACTTTGCCATCCTTTCGTCCTTTGTTTGGAATTCACCACTGATCTGGCCACTGACCAATTGGGAATTAGTGTGCACCAGTATCTTCTTGATGCCGAGGCTTCGGGCCATTTTCAGGCCAGCTATCACGGCTTCGTACTCCGCCTCGTTATTGGTGGCTCGGAAGCCAAGCTGGATTGACTTCTCGATTACATCACCCTGTGGGGACTGGAGCACCACCCCGAGGCCTGATCCCTTTTTATTGGCAACTCCGTCGGCGTGCAAGGTCCATGTTCCTTGGGCACGTTCCTCGATGCCGGGGGACGTCGTCGTTCCGGTGAATTCTGCCACAAAGTCGGCCAGGGCCTGTCCCTTGACGGACGTTCGCGGCTCGTACCGGATGTCGTACGCGTTCAGGTGGCAAGCCCACTTCGTCATACGCCGAGACAGGTCTCCCTTCTGGAGTATTTCCCGAACGGGCTGATCCGTATACACCACGATACTGTGTGCCGAGAAGTAATGGGCCAGTTTTCGCGATGCCATAACGAGTGCCAGGACGAGCTTTTCTAGAGGCATATACCTAGCCTCGGCATCGAGGAGGGTTTTGCTCACGTAATAGATTGGCCTTTGCTCCCTGCCGACCTCTTTGATGAGAACGGCGCTAACTGCTATCTCAGACACGGCTAGGTATAGGGCAAGGACGTCGCCGGTGTCTGGCTTGGCCAGAAGGGGTGCGCTTCCGAGGTAGTTCGCCAGCTCCTCGAACGCGTTCCGGCATTCGTCGTTCCATTCGAACTTCTTCTGAGCCTTCAGAGCCGTAAAGAATGGCTTGCATCGATCTCCGAACCGGGCTATAAACCGGTTGAGGGCAGCGGCCATTCCGGCTAGCTTTTGCACATCCTTCCTCTTTTCAGGGGTTCTCAAGTTCTTCAAGGCAGAGATTTGGGCCGGGTTCGCCTCTATACCGCGATGGGTCACCATGAACCCTAAGAACTTTCCGGCATCAACTCCGAAGGCGCATTTAGAGGCGTTCAGCTTTAGATCATGCCTTCGTATCGTTTCGAACACCTCTCTCAGGTCGGCCAGGTGGTCGTCCTCCTGGGCGCTTTTCACCACCATATCGTCGATATAGACCTCCATGCTCCGGCCTATGCTCTTAGCGAATATCTTGGTGACCATTCTTTGATAGGTCGCCCCGGCGTTCTTAAGCCCAAAAGGCATCACCTTGTAGCAGTAATTCCCCCTTGGGGTTATAAAGGCGGTTTTTTCTTGGTCAGCCTCCGACATGGGTATTTGGTGATAGCCGGAGCAGGCGTCCAGGAAGCTCATTCTGGCGGCTCCGGCGGTGGAGTCCACTATCTGATCGATTTTAGGCAGAGGGAAGGGATCCTTAGGACAGGCCCGGTTAAGGCTCGTGTAATCGATGCAGACACGCAGCTTGCCGTTCTTCTTAGGGACCACCACGGGGTTAGCGAGCCATCTAGGATAAAAGATTTCCCTAATGGCTCCAGCTAGCAGAAGCTTTTGCACTTCCTCGTTTATGGCATCGGCATGCTCCGGACTGACGCGGCGTCCCTTCTGCATCACAGGCTTCGCATCCGGGTTGACGTTTAACTTATGGCAGGCGAGGTCGGGATTGATACCCGGCATTTCGCATGGGGACCATGCGAAGTTATCGAGGTATTCGAGCAGCAGCTTAACGAGGCCTGATACCTCGGGCTCGCTCAGCCCCGCGCCCACCATAAAAAAGTGGTCTTCATCGTACCCCGGGATCTGGACCTTCAGCAGATCTCCTTCTACCTTTTCTTCGGCTTCCGGACCC
This sequence comes from Primula vulgaris, assembly GCA_963920805.1. Classification (NCBI taxonomy): domain Eukaryota; kingdom Viridiplantae; phylum Streptophyta; class Magnoliopsida; order Ericales; family Primulaceae; genus Primula; species Primula vulgaris. The sequence goes on from OY987212.1 coordinate 17,448,906, forward strand.
ATCTTCTTGTTCAGTGCCCGCAGCAGCTTAGGATCCTCAGCTTCTATGTTCATAGCGCTTTGGGCCGGAACCGGTTTATTGCCGGAGTATACGGCCATGGCACAGCTTCGTGAAACCTTCTGGTTTCCCGATATGGTCTCGACTCCATTCGCAGTGGGGTACTTAACCTTTTGATGTAGAGTGGAGGAGACGCCTTCTATCTCATGAAGCCACGCGCGACCCAGAATGATGTTGTAAACGGAGGGGACGTCCACCACCGTGAACTCCACGCTCATAACCTTGGTTCCTGTCTTAACAGGCAAGGTTATGTTCCCTCTGGGCTGTACAGCCTCAGAGTTGAATCCGTACAAAGGGGGGGCGTTGGTATCTAGCTGCCCCTCCGTCAGCCCCATCTTTTCGAAGAGGTCTCCAAAGAGGATGTTCACCGACGCCCCCTGATCGACGAGGATGCGTCCTACTGAACAATGGCCCACTTGGGCCGTGATGACAAGGGCGTCGTAGTGGGGCATGTCTACCCCCACTAGGTCGAAGTCGGTGAAGCTTAGATCCGGCTTGGTACCTTGTTTGCACCTCTTTCGGGGTTTCGAACTTTCGGCGAGGCAGACGTGCTTTTTCATCGTGGCCTCACGGGCCTCGGTTCTCTCCGCCCCATTTGGCTTCGGCTTCTTTGGTCCAGAATGGATAACCTGGCAGGTCATCACCGGTGGGGGGAGGTCTGGTTGCCTTTCGTCGTCCCCTTCTCGGTCTCGATCAGGGTCCCTTCGCGTCTTGACATATTTCGCCATCAAGCCGTCCCGGACCCATCCTTCCAGCCTTGCCTTTAGACCATGACACTCATTGGTATAGTGGCCGCGGCCTCTGTGATAGTCACAAAATTTATCATTAGGCCCCCGGGCCGGTTCGTTCCTGAGCGGGGGAGGCCAGGAAAAGAATGGCTCGTTCTCGATCTCAAAGAGCAGGTCGGTCAGTGGTAGGCGGAATGTGGTGGAGTAGGCATTCCCGGGGTTCGAGGGACCAGCCCGGCGGGTATCCTCCCTTCTACGCTTAGGGGCCGGTTGCTGGCTCTCAACTGTTCGAGGTCTCCCCAACCTTTCTGCTATGGGGCGATCTCGCCGGATGCCCCTTGAAGCGGCTCCTCCCCGAGGCTGCTCGATGCTGGCGACCGAACGCGTCGCTCCAGCAGATCTCATGTCTTTCTCGATATCGACATGCTGTTTGATTAGTGACCGGAGCTGGGAAACTGAGCCAGGAGGGGTTGCTATCATTTCGTTACGGATCCTGCTTCCCACGATCATGTTCTGCCTGAAAGCAGCTATAGCTGTAGAATCGGGGCAGTCGGCACATTCAGCGTGCTTCTGCCAGAACCGATTATCGTAACTCTCGAGGGTCTCTTTGGGTTGGGCCTTCACTTGGTACAGCTGCTCCGGTTGGGCAGCCCTTTCCTTCAAGTTGATGAAGCGGTGTGCAAAATCATAGGCCAGATCATCCCAACAGTGGATGGAGTTGGCAGGCAGAGACTGGAACCATTTACTTGCGAGCCTCCCTAGGCTGGCGGGGAAGCATTTGCACATAAGACGATCGAGGTGGGACCAGTGGTTCATCTGGTATCGATAGTGCCGGAGGTGGGCTTCCGGGTCAGAATCCGCGTTGAACACTTGAAGAACGGGGGCAGTGAAATTTCCGGGGGGCGCACTGTACTCTATCTCATCTGAGAACGGGGTACTGCGGGTGGAGGCAACGATTTTTAACGCTGCCTCGTCCGCGACTTCATCTCGGCCAGCGCGACGACCCCGCCTCCTTCTCCGGGGAGGCCTTTCAGTCCGAGCATGACTCGAAGCGGGCCGCGAATCGTGACTATCACCGGGTCGACTGATTCGCGAGTGTACGCTTCGGTCGTTTATACGGTGCGAACTCCCCTCGTGGGAACGCCTCGACTCCTCTCCCCTAGCTGGCTCCTCTGGAACCTCTAGGGGGGGTCGTCTTGAGGGTCCCAGCCGCGACATCACGCTCTTGGTGGGGATGCGAACGGGCTCTGGCTGCTCTACGCCACGAGAGACGGGTCCGGGCTCGGATGCCATCATAGAGGCTATCAACGCCTTTTGAGCCGCCAAGGCAACGAGCTCCTTCTCATGGATCTCTAGCATCATGCGAGTCAGCTCGTCGCGCGACCGGGGAGTCCCCTGAACCGCATTGAGTGGAATAGGCTGCCCCTCAGGCGCAGTTCCCGGCGTGCCAAAAGAGAGGGTCCTCGGCATTCCAAATACTGGGGCATGCCGTGGGGGAGGGCTCTCGTACTGTTCATTATCCGTCATCGTTCCTTGGAAACGGATTGTCGGAGCTAGCGCTTTGAAGTTTCCCACAGACGGCGCCAATTGGCGAGCCTGATTTTCTTCCCAAGCTCGGCTTATATATTATTCGCGTCGGCTCCGATCTTCCAAGGTCGCTGACGTAGGTGGTATCTGCTTCGTCGTCGAGGCGCTCTCTAAGCCTGCACAAGAAACGAACAGGGGCCCGGGGTTGGTACCAGGTTTTCCCTCTCCGACGATCAAGTCAGTGTCGGTATAGATTGAATGTAAGAATGTATTTAAGGGTGAGGGATTGGGCCAGTTACGAGTTGTGGCGTCAGATGTCACGGTTGATATTCTGGTGGTTCGGGTTGTTTTAGCTTTATCTCTCCTCTCTGTATTTTGTGTCCCCCTCTAATTGGTATTAGTGGGGGTATATATAGTCTGATCAAAGGCGTATTAGCCCTTGGATCATTGCACTGTCTGATAAAGATCCAACGGCTCCAGGTCATTTATGACTCTGACAATGGCACTGTTCATCATCCGGGGCCCACAGGGCTGGCCTGTGATTGGGCCACGTCGATGAAACACATAAAGGGTCCCCCAAGGGAGCAGCAGCATTAATTGGGGAAGAGTGCTCAGCAAGTTTCTCTGGGTCGGCCTAGGAACGGTCCGGCTCCCTAAGATCCGGGGCGATACGTCACCCATGCTTGAGAGGCCCGGATCGCCCGCTGTGGGGTTGATATCGGTCCGGACGAGGGGGTGCCGACATCCCCTCGCCAAATTGCATGTGTTTGAGTAGTGCTCACACACAAACTAATTTAAACACCATGTTTAGAGGGTGGCAGTTGGCACTCCGATCTCTCAATATTTTGAAAACGCATATGGACTTGTTCTGGTGCCAATATATTTTTTTGGTTTTCTCCAACGTCGTATCATTTGAGTATAAGCATTTTTTATAAGAACATGAAGGTGTTTAAATCCTATTAGTATACATGTAAGTGTGGTAAAGATGCAGTTGCTAAAATGTTGAATGTATTTACAAAATCGATCCCATTGTAGACTCTAGTTTTCGGTTTTTCGCTTATGTTGCAAAACGAACAGTTTCGGCCTGATCTATTGCAACTTGCAATACTTCAATCAGAACGAGTTGAAGTGCCCGCATTTATAACTTCGTTTTTTATTTCCTTGTCTACCCGGAAGTAGTACTCCTATTAATAGCGCAACTAGTTCTTTGTCACTTCGAGATGAGCAATTTGTTGCATATGTGTATTGTGTTGTGAACCAAACGAGAGATAAAAAAAAATATTATTTTGAAATTGTTTTTTCAATTTTCTATCTCTGGAATCTTTTAAAACTGCCAATGTTTCATAACAAATCATCAGAAACTGTTTTTAAAATCAATTTACCAAAGTTTCCATTAGTACGTACCTTGTTTTAATATAGCTTTAAAGTTGGATCTTTCCCCGTGAGCCATTCTAGTTTTGTAGATTTGGTTATTCGGTTTTAATTTGGAATTTTCTGCTGTTTAGTCTAATTAATATTATGATACTTAGAAGATAAACAATTTAATCGTGCTCGTGCTTCTTTTTTTTCTTGATCTGAAAAGCAGATATTATTTTACTCAAAAGACTATAATTTATAACTATCACTAATTAATACCCATTTGGTTGTTGAGATTATCGTGTTGGGACAAAGTCATTTGATAGTGATATATGAATAGAAGTATACACGTATTTGACACGTTAATATTGCAAGCTGCCCTTTGCTATGAAATCATGTGTAGGCCTTGTTATTATTTCAGAACAATTTATAATTTCTATTCAAACAAAACATTTATTTTCATAGCTAGCTGTTGGAGTTTCTACACTTTTTAAGTTTTTATGTATGCTTGCTAATTTAGATAAAGAGAATCTTTATACGGGTGCTAATATACATACTTGTTCACCTTATGGTTTTAACTTATTTCTCCACTCATTTAAGAAGAAATAACCCACAAAACCTTAAAATTCAAAATCAATGTACTCAGAACGACTAGTAGTATTTTTTATTGTCACGTTACAATATGCTATTTATCCATAGTGTTTTTTATTGTCACGTTACAATATGCTATTTATCCATAGTATTTTTTATTGTCACGTTACAATATGCTATTTATCCATAATGGATTAAATTTTTGAGCTTTGTTCAGAAGGACCCACATATAGAGCGTCGGCAGGGTCAGAGGAAGAAACGTTTCCATTTGCATAAAAACTCACTTTCCACTTTCTTACGGTTAAAGTTTGTCACACGCATTGGATATATATATATATATAATGACGTGGGAAAGTTGTTTAGTGTATGTATTCTTTGTAACTAAATAATGATTGCTATTATATTAAGTTTTTGTTTTTCTAATTTGAGACTAAGATTAACATTCACCAACCCTTTGATACTTTCATATTTTCACATAGGAGTTGAATAAAAGTCATAGCTCAATACCGTCACTTGTCAATAACCAGCTCGTAATAGTATTGTTTTATCTGTTCCAACCGGCACGTGTAATTTTTACCTTCAAATAACTCGTATATAAATTGTCGAAATAATTTTTATTAAAATTCTATCATGTTGTTTAACATTTGAACTATGTAAAAAAATTATAAATTTTCATTTCGGCAATTTAATTACATGTTCAAAACCGGTCAAAATTACAAGCGGTTTCGTATAATACTTATAAAGTGGGGCAAAATGTTAAATTGGGAAGACTTCACCGACTACCGTAATTAAAACTGATTTTTGCTCTATACATGGAATTTCTAGGCAAATTGTTACAGATATACATAGTCGCTCCTTTCCAAAATATAAGTTTAATATGAAAAATCTAACTTATTAAGAAAACACAATCATTACATTTTTTTTACACTCTCTTTTCACTTTTTACCCTCATTCTTATTAATGCACACTCTTCTATAATAAAAAAATAAGGTTGTATATGTAATATTACACATAATTCTTTTTTATTATAAAAAAATGGTCTTATATTATGAAACCGTTTAAAATAATATATTATATTTATATTTTGAACGGAGTGAGTATTGTTTAGAAAATAAAACATATACTACTCCTTTGAACCATACTTTTGAGGAAAGATGAAAGGTGAGAACATCAATTATTGGCCTTGTTTGGTTGCAACGCTTTTTAGTTAGTTTTACTTTTACTTATTATGTATGTTTGTTTGGTTGCAAAGTTTACTTTTACTTTTATCAAAAGTAAACCATTAAGTATACTTTTACTTTTACTTTTACTTATATTTAGTTTGTTTGGACGTCATCTCATAAGTATACTTTTGGTGAAAAGTAAATGTCTATAAGTAGACTTTTTAAAAGTAAGTTTGATGATAGTTTTACTAGTAACTAAAATACTTACTAGTAATGAAATTTTGTTGAATCTGAATGAACAAAATCTGAATGAAATTTTGTTTGATGATATTTTGTTGAATCTGAATGAACAAAATCTGTTATATTACTCACGTTCAAAACCAGATTAAAATTTAGGTTTTAATCTGAATGTGATTTTAAAGTACAGTTCAAAACCTAGTTCCTATCATCATTATATTTTCCTAATTTTGTATTTTTAATCTTTAAATAATGAAATGTTTTTTTGTTAGTTAATTATTTTGCTTTATTCTATTAATCGAAATAAACAAGGGGTAATTCCCTATAATTATCTCATAGCAACTTATATTCCTCCTAGATACCTTGATAATTTCACATTTCTCATAGGTACCACTTTTTAATTATTTACTTTATTTACTAAATTGTCATACAAACCAAAATATAATATACATATTTTATCTTTCTACAAACCCAAAAAAATAGTTTTAAATTACAACAAAATAAAAAATAAAAAACACAAAAAAATGAAAAAAATCACAAAAAAAAAACAAAAAATGAAAAAAAAAAGAAAAAAAAATGAAAAAAATCACAAAAAATCATAAAAAATTATAATAATCACAAAAAATCAAAAAAAATCAAAAAAAATCAAAAAAATTATAAAAAAATTATAAAAAATCACCAAAAATTATTAAAAAAAATCACCAAAAATCACAAAAAATTATTAAAAAATACAAAATTCACAAAAAAATTATAAAAATTATAAAAAATTACAAAAAATCACAAAAAATTAAAAAAATCACAAACTTTTAAAAAAATTAAAAAATATATATATAATTTATTTTGTCAATATAACACTTTTTATACCGAAAAATCAAAAAAAATATAAAAAATGACAAAAACTTATAAAAAATATAAAAAATGACAAAAACTTGTAATTTATTTATTTTTTTTTGTAATTTTTTTAAAATTTTGTGATTTTTTCATTTTTATAATTTTTTTGTGATTTTTTTTATTTTTTTTTATTTTTTTTCATTTTTGTGATTTTTTTCATTTTTTATAATTTTTTTTGTGATTTTTTTTGTGATTTTTTTTTCTTTGTGATTTTTTTTTTATTTTTCATTTTTTGTGATTTTTTTTCCATTTATTTTGAGATTTTTTTTATTTTATATAATTTTATGTGTTTTTTTTACTTATACTTATGAAATATGTATATAGCGTTTTGGTAAATAAAGTAAATAATTAAAAAATAGTAACTATAGGGAATATGAACTTACGGAGGTAGCTAAGAGTAATATAATTTCAAAAGTGGTAATTATTGTGCATTATTTGAATAAACAATTCATTTTCACTCAAAAAGTAAAAGTAAACATATTTTACCAAACAACATTTTTAATGGAAAGTATACTTTTACGGTTCACCAACCAGCATTTACTTACTAAAAAGTAACATAAAAAGTATACTTTTCAACTCACTTATAAAAAGTATACTTTTGAAAATAAAAGACGCGACCAAACGAGGCCATTGTGTACACTACGGTGCTATTTTTTCAGTTGGTTAGTGTAGTGTAAAAGTTAAAAGTAGTACTGAGAAAGGTGTAGCTAGTTTTTATACGGTCAGATCTTTGTTTTAATAATAAATTTTACTTCCTGATCATCGTCCAGCTATAATATTAATATTATTTAGGCACTAAATACGTTGTCTCGTTCCATACTACTTAATTAAGATATACTATAAGAGTATTTTTTTTTAGAAGGAAGAGTACATGGTATCTTCCTGCCAATTGTCATAATACAATCATTTCACAACAAACAACTAATCCGCGTCTCCAACGGCTCTCTTGGCCAGCTCAACCCCATAATGGACTCTATTTTCGTAAAGCCTATATAAGTATTTATATACACACAACCTATATATTATAATCTACAAAACCTCTTAACTTTCTCTATCCATACAAAATATCATATCTTTTGTAGTTAATGGATTGCTTAATTCTACAATATTCTGGCCATTGCTTAGGGTACCAACGACTCTCGGATAAACCCTCCGGTGAAGATCTAGTGACCGTACTTGTTGGAAAGGAGAAGAGGGAGTTTTTGATCGACCCCATAATTTTCAAGACGAGATTATTCAGGATCTTGATTGATTTTCTTGAAAAAGAGAAAAGGGGAAAATTCGATGTGGATTATTATCGTAAGAGGGTGATATATGTCGATGTAGACGCGATTTTATTCGAGCATATTTTGTGGCTGATGAACAACGATTGTTCTTCGTTTTTGGAGCTTAATCTCAAAGAGATTGTTGAATTTTATGGTCAGGATAATTGATTAGGAGGTAAATTATTAGCAGATTGAAAGGGAGGGGTAATTTATGAAATTCTTAATTTCTTTGCTTATGTTTTTTTTGTAAAAAACAACAGCAATATGCCGTGTTGTTTATTAGGATTTCAATCCTTAATTCCTCGGGGAATGTTGTTATAATTCACAAAACTGCACACAATTACATATGGGCTCCTTTTTTTATGCTTGTTTCTTGAAACTTTAGTTCATGCTTTGTCTTCTTCTTATAGTTGGGTAAAACTTCCAGTAAGAAATACTAGAAGATAATCCTTACAAGCAAAAGGAATCCGACTTAATTTTCTTCCATTTCTAGCTAGTAAGACAAATAAACTCAAGCATGCAATTTATGCAAACAAGCAGCTCATGCTAATGCTTACAATAAGGAAAATGGATGTTTTAGTACATGATTTGAGACTTAATTACCAAAACCCATGATTAAAATTTCTTTTAAACTTAGGTACGTATGCCACATGATGCTACTTCTTTTTACTTTTTGTTTTCAACTTTGATGCTCACGGATGCTACGTTATATGTACCAAATCTTAAATAAAAGTTGAGAATGTGCCTGTTTGGACATTGTGTTTTTATTATCAATGATTCTCCCTGCAGTCAATCTTTCTTTTTCTTGCTGTGCCTTCTGTTGATATGAAATCGTCATGTTTAGTATACTTCCAGTTTCATTACCATCGATATTGCTGGCCTAGTTAGGGCGCCTTCAAAACATGTGATGTGAGTGTTTTGTGTGAACGCAAGGCGAATATAGATAAACTCAGAAATACTAAAAAAAAGTAAATTTTCACACCGATTGAGAATCTGGAGTCTGCAAAGGTCTCAGATGATGAAATATTGGTAGCTGAATTGCACGGTGACTCTATTGATAGGTATAATAACCAGAAATTGCGGAGATCCAATAATTGTCCAATTAGAAGTAAGGAGGAGCATCTTTTAAGTTAAGAATCACAGATCCTTTTCTCGGACCTTGTCAATGATTAAAATTAAAGTTGCCGTTTGAGTGCCCATTTATGAGTAGTTTCTTGTAACTTTACTTTTCAAAAGTATGGTTAAAAGGAAAAACAGCAGTTACCGAGAACCAGAAGACCATGATCGATGAACTTAATAGTTAAGCTTCGTTTTAGTTCGAGTTAGGCAAAACTTTCATACTGAGCATACTGAGACATACATGTAAGACCTTGACTAATGACCTGAAATGATAGTTTTTTCTATATGCTTAACTAACTTGAGCTGGAGAAGACTGATCCACTTGCCATGGAGGCCAGAACCTCAATGACTCGAAACGGATGAAGTAAAAGTAGATACTAATTGGTATCTGAAATTAATGAGAAACACAGACACAAAACCTGGTAAATCACCATGTAATCTATAACATTTGTCAAACACAAGTAAACGCATTACACAATATACAGCTAGCATATCAGGATGTCATTTATTGTAATCGATTTTTGTTTGCTATTTTACTTTCGAAAGACTGTTCACGAATAAGAAAGGCCAAAGGCCATTTGATCTTTTCTTTTATAAAAACAAAAAGGAAAAAACATCACTAGACTGTTTCATGAGAACAAGGTTTCTCAATATCAATTCTCACTACAAAAATCCCACTTCCTGGTTATATAGCACACTTGTACCAAGCATTTTTATTTCCCCGTTTATGAAAAACCTGTGTGCCATTAAAGGCTCAGTTTGTTTCATAGTAAAAGGTTTCCTGAGGTAAAATATTTTTCCCGAGAAATTTTTACAATGAAAAGTTTTGTTTTCTTTCCATTTACAGGCGTTCAGTACACACAAGATTTTCCACGTAAAATATTAACAAAATTCAAAGTTTTGTTAGTTCTTCAAACATAGACAACATCGATGCATAAAAGAGATAAATGTGTAGAAAATATATTTACTACTAATAAATGAGCTTTTTGCAATATTATAGCATCATATTTGTTTTTACTTGGTGAGTTTTATACTCTTAATAAGAATGTAATTCACTCTTAAATAAAACTGGATGACTAAATGTGACAAATATAGAGGTCATAACCACTTTGAAGTCTCAAAGCGAATGCTTACTAGATTGAGGTCTGTAATCTCTAATGTCATAAACAAGGATGAACATGTAACATGGTAAATTTAGAAATTATCAGTTTGACTTAATTCTGTTTTGATCCACCACATAATATGAAACGGACAAGATGTGCCAAACTATACTATTTATTTATAACTTGAAACCAAAAAATATTTGAAAAAAAAAAGACATTTATATATTTTTAGTATTAATTCTCTTTAAAATGCCAAATAAAGCCAAAATAAACAATAACATACCAAAAAAGTTATAAAAACAAGAAAATCGAAATTTTCTTAAAAGTAACTATTAACAAAATGGTGAAATCGGTGACTTTGAAAAAATAAAATAGAACTTCCTAACACTTATAAATGAAAACAAGGTATAGTTGGCCAACCCATCTTGATATGGAACGTAGTATGAAATGTAAAAGTGGACTTATCGTTATTCTAGCCACTATACATGCTCATGTGATATATGCGCCAGAGTGGACTTATCGTTATACATTTTACCCCAAAAGATGGCATGTGAAATTATGAAATGCAAAAGGAGGGTGAGAGGAGTGGGAAAAAATTCACTCAGGCCCGTAAACATTAAGTTTCTCAATTCCCATAAATACCAAAAAGGAAATTACTCTTTGTATCATCTAGTTATGGGCCATTCAAGATACACTCTGCACTAAATAGAAAAACCAAAACAACAGAATAAATAACCAATAAACTACCTTAGTACAACAACTCCTAAATCAACTACATGAACGATGAATCTATCAAGATCCACGGCTTTTTCCACAATGAGATTTATGATATTCAACATTCTTATAAATATTTTCAGAAGAAAAGTTCTCATGACCACAAATTAATTTAAGCCGATAAACTCACTCCCAGAAACAACAAAGGAATAGGTTCGCATCTATGCGATCCTCTAGATATTTGGTTAGTCCATACTCAGAAAAAAACAACAGAAACATGCCATATATGGTGAAGCATATTTTCATGGGCCATTTACCCAACCTGAATGTGAATACATAGGCATACTCTGAAGGGGTGGTGGTGGTTGTTGTTGATGATGATGCTTAGCACTATTATCGGTGTTATACGGTATAGACCCTTCGTTATAAGGGCTGCCGCCACTACCATCCTCATCTGATGATTCACCACTAGAAGGTTGTTCTTGAGATATTGGAGGACTTACTGCTGCAAGTGGCGCACCAAATCTCAACATATTATTGGCCACCGGAGGAGATGACAATGGAACGGATCTCGGCTTTTTTCCATCTTCGATAAAGCTACCCACTATGATCTGGTACACAAATCAAGGTTCAGGATATTTTCAAACATTTCTTAAGGGTTAAGTGCACACTTACACACTAATGTGTATGATAGATTTCAATTATGTACACCAACCTGGCAATTAGTACCCTAACCTACTCAAATATATTATTTTCGTTTTTGTACACCACAGAGAAAAATATTTGAAGTTAGGGGACGGAAATAGGAAAATGTGATACAATAGTGTACAAAAGCTAAAAGAGATTGCTAAAATAGTGTGTAAAATACTTAATTTCGTCAGTTAATTATACCCGCATATATGATTTGTTATTTTCTATTTGAACACTATGCATAATGGTCACACATCGAAAAACGTAATTGTGGCCTACTAATTACTATTTTTTGTAATTTGATGTACAAATTCTTTTAACTGTTCCATTAATGAATTGAAGGCAAAGTGTGTGTTTTGGATTTGATGGGTTCTTCACCTTATTGTTATGCCTTAAAAGTTTCCAAGAAAAAAGTTACAGAGTTCGAACCAAAGATAGTCTTAAAACTTTTCTTTTTTCTTTTAGTTCACCATTTCAGCTTCAATTTTTAAGAGGACTGAAGCAATAAACCTTTCGATAACATCACCCCTTTTCACGTCATTGACATTTTATCAGAACCTGCCCATCGGGGTACCAAAAGAGAACTTTTTGTGGATTTTAAAAAAAAAAAACTGTTACAAGTCTCCTAAAAAATGTTTCCAGAAGCAATTGGTCCAAAGTCTTTCCCACAATCTGGAATAAATTTGTTTTGAAACTTATAACCTGGTTTATAGTAGCATCTTATAAACATTGGACTGGAAACTCTTTTTCCTTAATGATTTGTGCCTTCGCAACCTTCAAAAATAACAAAGATACAAATGTGGTAAAGCATAGACCTGTACTGGGGATGCAGCTATAAGCATTCCAGAAAGAGTACCACCTAAGACATGTCCATCTGGTCCAGCCAATGTCAAATTTAAACCACCTGTTCGACTACGACTAATGTTACTTTCTGACGGAGTGAAAGAACCCTTTAAAGATATAATCTCGTAACGTCCCTGAAAGAAAGATGAAAAAAAATATTTATGAAAAAGAAACAAAATAAACTATATAGTCTCTTGCTTAAAAGAAAAAAAGAGAACGAATGAACTTAAAGCAGCTTCCTATGGAGTATTTCTTCTCTTTACAAATAAAAATAAAAATCAGTTATTCTAAGCAATCAATCTATGAACATCACTAGCTATATTATCTATCTTGATTGCCACTTCACAAACCTATTGGTGTCTCATTATTAATGAAAGCCACATTTCATACTAGATAAAGAAACTGAGATATAGTAGCAATAGCAACTTTGTAAATAAACCATGACGGCTATCAAGATTCAAGACGCCTCCAAATAAAACCAACCACAGAGACAATAAAAAAGGGCTTACGATAAACCAACAGTTACATATAAGGAACTCAAAAACGATTTCAATAGTGATAATGATCAACAAAATTATAAAAAAAAACAAGTCTAGCATGGTTAGACTGAATAAGGAAAACAAAATAGCCTGTTAGGATCATCGGAAATTTACTGTTCGAACAATCTTAACACAAAATTACTGAGTTTGGTCCGAAGTTTCAGTTGAAATGAGAAATTGAAAGGAAAAAAAAAAGGAATCATAATGCTTAGGTAAGAAATAGTTTCTCAAATCTATTTCTTGTGATGATGATCATACTTAACTTGACATAAACTGCTCAGATTCATTTTGACCTTTTGTATTGGGAGGTTATTTTAAGTTTCTAACTGACATGGTCCTTGCCAGCTTAAACACTGGCACATTTTCGGAGTAAAAAGTTTAGCAATATATTTGACTACTTATTGGGACCTTATAGTATGCATTTATGCGTATTTTGGATGATTTAAGTGCGAAAAACATGTTTATTTTTCTGGAGCTACCAGTCAAGATCATACAAACTAACCAACGGTTCCAGAACAATTCCTCTCCATCATATATCCAGAACATTTCAATAATCGTTCCATCTATAAAGCATGGACACCATAAAAAAAGTATGTTATCATGGCAAATCGTGTCAGACGTTGTCACATAAACTTGTTATGGCTGCTATGGCATGCATATGGTACTAAGGATCAGATCTTCTAATATATCAGCCATTCATCACTTAATCTTGCTAGTTCATTAACTCGGTTAATACTTTTTTATTAGACAATAAACATAATAAGCCTGAAATATGATTTTAATGGGAGAAATGGATATGTAAAAGATGATAAGTCAAATTGGTCTAACATATGGAAATCAATTGTTCGATGGTTATATATACAAGAAATAACATTAATCGTAGTTTTATTACAGATTAGCATTATCCATTCTTTCCTGTATCGTGTCCTGAGTTTTTGAAAGCGGTGTGTTAAAAACTTAAATGTAGCTCATGCTACATGCGTTTCCATTCCAAGCCTAAAGAAATAGACCCATGAAAAGAAATCACATTGGTAGAGGTAGTTTTTGCTGATATCGCAAAAAGTGAAGAAAATAGGAAAGTGTCAGCTTTCTCCTTGAAAGAAACTGAACACGGGAAAAAACAATAACCTTTAAGCACTCAGAAATGCAGTCTTGATTCAAAATTTATACTAATAGTTAATCACTTCATTTACATAAATAATCAGACTATTAGGGCATTATACGGACCTCATATGTCACTGTAGCCCCGGATAATGAGGAATGGCAAATGCTAGCATTGCTGATAGCACCATTTGCAGATAGAATGCAAATAGTACGAGGTCCTTGCTGGGAAAACGCTGTAATCTTTGAGCAAATATCCTGGAGAAAAGAAAGGAAGCACATTAAAAAGTTTCTTTTTTGTTAGTTCTTAAAGCTAACATGAGAATGTGTTCAGAGAACTCTTAACATAAACGCTCAGTGGGACCCTGATCATTAGATCAGTAAACAAGACTATTCAAGACCTGATTACCTGCCGTATACGAAAATGGATAAACATCAAAACCTATGCACACATGCTAGAATCTAGATTTTGACATACACTTCTCATAAGGAATTAATTAAAAGAATAGGCTATATCTCTTTGCATCTGCGGATGTACAATACCAACGTAAATGAACTACCCAGAACCTGCAATGCATATAGGATACACTTCCAATGATACGACATGTTACTAATGAGTTTCTGATTGCTAACTATACATTTTCCACCTACCAATAACCACATCAAAATATAATCAGCCAAAAAAAATAACTACCCAATTTAGCCTGTCAAACAACATCTATATGGATACAAGACGAGCAACAATAGTGTACAGCAAAAAAGGAAATAGAAATTTTCAAACCCAAGACATATCGCCCTTATAGTCCACAATACGTGAAATAACATGACACTAACCGTACATGTACGTACTCACTTTAAGATGAAGCTAAAACTACACAGCATCAAACTCTATACTTGTTTTCCCTTCAGATTGCATCACATTGAAGATACATGGGGGGTGGAGCTTACTGTCATTTGCAAGCTAAAGAATTTATTGAGTTTTTTTTCTTAACGAACTAAATAGAATTACCTCGCCAGCTTTAACGAGTATGACATGAGGTGTAAAACTGATCCCAGCTGGACCTGTCCACAGAATAAATTTACAACTAAATCAATAAACATCTTCCGAGAACTCAAAAAGAGTTAGAAGGTAAAAGCACAAATGTGTTTCCCAAAAGCAAAAAAACATAACCACAAACCAATGTTAACTCGGTTCTGTTTCATGGGAATCAGAAACCCATTGTAAAAACAACCACATACAACTTTTAAAGCCATCTAAGCCAGCAATAAACCAAAAAACAAAATTCTGTTCATAAAACACGAGATCGGAAATTCATAGTTAAAAATATTCACAAACAATTCAGTAAAAGCTATTTAACGAAGCAATTCCCAGGAAGAGTCATAAAATACAAAAAAAAACATAGTTATGTTCCCACTAACCTGTATCCCATCGTTAAGGAAATCACATCCAAATTCAATAAACCCATAGTTTACTCCACGCCTCCCAACAAATCCAGATAGTGAAAACAAAACTCAGTTGTCAAAAATTTCGAATTACACGAATGAACTACGTAATGACACTGAAAGAAGCTAATTTCTAACCATGTATATTAGTCAACGCAAACCAATTATAATGGCCCCCATGATAAAAAAAATACTAATAATACTGCTTACATGAATTTTAGCCCCTCCCCAGAGCCCATCCCTAAGTGAATTCTGGTTTCACAACTTACAGAAACCCATTCGTAACATATTTAAGAATAAAAACAAATAAATAAACCTCTCCCCCCCAAATCAACAAAGCTTCAACTTTTACCAATGTACTCTTCTCAAGATTGTCCATTTATAGCTATCTCGCTCCCCCACAGTAAAGAAAATTACCGCCTACACGAATCTACATCCCATCCATAATTGACTAGTTTTCGACACATACATGAACAATTCTTAACAAATTCGAAAAGCAAACAAAAACACAGCAACTAATGAACTATTATCAACTCAACGTTTCCCAACAAACTTCAAAATCAACAAAAAATCTACTTTTATCAACCAATTTTCTTCAAAATTGTCTATTCATAGTATTCTAGCTCCCATTACTCACAAAACACCGCCTACATAAATTCCCCTCCCTCCCCCAAGTGCACACTCGTTTTCGCCACGTAGAATAACAATTCTCAACAAATTCAAAAAATTAAATAAATACCACTACTGTCAGCTTAACATTTCCCAATCATCCCCAAAATCAACAAAGGTTCTACTTTTACCAACAAACCCCTATTGAATTATTTTCTTCGCCCACGTGCAATTACGATTTTGACAAAATTATACACATATACATTTAATATCCAAAAATAACTATCATCACATCAGCATTTCCATCAAACCCCGATTAAATACTCGTATTCACCCATGTACAATAACGATTTTAACAAAATCATACATACGTTTAATATCAAAACAGCTAACATCAACTCAACATTTTCAACAAACCCCGATCAAATACTCGTCTTCGCCCACTTACAATAACGATTTTGACAAATTATTACATATATAAATTTAAAATTCAAAACAGCCAACGTTAACTCAACATTTCCAAACAACCCCATAAACAAACAAAAGCAGCATTTATTTTTTATAGATTTTTTTTCAAAAATAACACAAAAATGACTAGCCACCCCAGAATCAACAAAGGTTCTACTTTTACCAACAAACCCCGATTGAATTCTCGGTCTACGTCCACGCACAATAACAATTCTGACAAAATTATACAAGTATGTATATCCAAAACAGCTAACATCAACCCAACATTTCCAAACAACCCCATACAAAAATAAAACTAGCATTGTTATTTTGAGTGGCGATATAAGCAGAGACTATTTGACATAGACTTTTGCTTGATGATCATTGATCTAACGGCTCTAGTAGTCTATGTTTATATCGCTACTACACTTGTTATTTTCATTGAAAATTTGCCAGAAAAAAAGACACAAAAAAGACTAACCACCCAAGGCATCAAGCTGCTTCTTTCCGGACCCGGAAGGCCTCCCTCTCCCCTTCTTCCCCGATTCCCCCAAGTTCACCGCCACTACATTATTGCTCATCAATCCCCCCATTGCCGAACCACTACCTTCTTCAAGAGAGTACTTTCTTGGCCTACCTCTCTTCTTCTTCACCAACTTCACCCCAAACCCAGTTTCATTTCCGCCTCCGGAAGCACCTCCTGAGGAGAACGATCCGTCTCCGTAACCGCGTAGATAGCTTGGGCTTTGTAGAGGAGAAGCTGAATTTGGGGGGATTATAGAGTTTGGTGGTGGTGGAGCTGGTGGTTCCATAGAGTATATTCTAGAGAGAGAGTGATATATGAGAGAGATTTATGTTATATGTATATTTGTATCTATCTATCTATCTATCTATATAATATAGAGAGAGAAAGAGAGAGATATTACAAGTACAGAATATAAGTGCAAGTTCGATTCCTTTTTTTCAGGGTGAAATTACACAAGTGGTGACTAAAGTTGGAAATATGTCTATTTGGTATTTATATTTGAGTTATTGTTGTTATTGGAAACGGAAGCAGAAAGCGATATAGTGATTTGTGAACGTAAAACTAGGTGAATTAATTTTTTTTACAGGTGAATTATTTAAGATCGATGTTGAGAAGTAAGAAAGGGAAATGTGGTAGTTGAATTGGGAAATAATTTTCGTTAAAAGCATGGTCAATGTAATTTTTGACTGTCGTAAATCAAATAATTAAAGTCGTTGAATATCTTGGATAACGTTTAATCCATTGAATAATTATGGTCAATGAATTTATGGAATGTTGTAATCAAATAATTAAAATCATTGACTATCTTGGATAACGTATAATCCATTAAATGAGTATCAACCGGAAATCAAACTATCAACGATAAGATTTAGTATTCACTTTTTTTTTAGTATCATTTAAGTCGTCTACTATTAAGGATTCGTACGTATTATGTGTAACGTATAAACGATATAACGATAAACAATAAATTGAACACAAATATATGATTTTATTGTTAGACCAAAAATGGCACAGTGAAGTACCCATTAATCACATAAAAGAGAATATAGAATCGGGATGGGATCAACCTATTAAGAATTATAAAAGCAGTTACGATGTTTAAATTTTGACTCATCAGGTCAAATCTTAGTGTTTAGTTAAATTTGGATTCTTAACATTTATTCGTGTAGATTTTAAATCTCAACGCCAAAAGAAGTCTTATGTGTATAGATATCACCATCGCAACATTAATATTTTAATTTTGTATACTTTTGGTATAATTGTTATACTTGGAACTAAGGAGACCAAACAGAATCGTCTCTCTAATTATGAGAGCTATGTGTTATCAGCCTATTGAAAATGTGGGTTCGGTTATACTCCAGCTACCTACTATAGTCTCAAATTGGTGGTGGTGGTAAAACTAACAGAAAATAAATTAAATGAACTTACTTACCAAAGAGAAAAAGATAATAACTTAAGTTACATTAAAGTGGGAAGAAATAGGTTTTATAAGATTCTACTAAATAGGGTTTAATTTCAGTTCAAATCTCTTATAAGGATTGGCATATTGTTTTAATGCTTTATCAAGTTTGTTTACTATCTCCCAGTAATTTTATTTACGTAGTCCCATGTATATATATATTGTGTGTGTGTGTGTGTGTGAATTAGAGTTATGGATTTTTCTCGGACGGCACGGGTACATAAAAATTAGAATAAACTCTTTTGAATGTAGGAATTCGCTTCTGGTTCGCCAAAATTCAACTGAATAACTCGCTGCCAATAATTAACTATCAGTGATTTAACAAAATTATGAAGCATGCTATCTTTTATTAATGTTCATAATATCTAATTAATTCACCAAAAAGGGATTTTCCTCAAACCACTTTTTTAGTTACCATAAACTCGTCCTAATTTTCAAGGTGGTAATTTACTGCGTCTAAAGGTATGTCGGTCATGATGCACGTGTCGCTCATTCAAAATCCTCAACAGAAAGATACATTTACGACGTGTGTGCAGTCGAACAAGGGATTAAACAAGTGTCTATAAAAAAACTGATGCAATGTAACTTGTCATAATGTCATATTTATTAGATATTTATGATAACTTCAGATTGTTTATAACTTCTACTGTAGCTAATTAGGATCGGTGAATCTAAAGTTGTCTGGACATCGAACTCTTTTGATCAATGTGATCGAGTTCTGTTGTCCTTTGCCTAAGTTTTTATCGGTGACAAGAGTAGAACCTTCGTTTTCTTTTTCTGTTGATAAAGAGTAGAATCTTAGTCTGTATGCAACACCTCAAAAGTTCAATTACGCTTGCTGTGATAATATATCACACAAACAACTTTGATGCTAAATGTCTATTTAGTATCTCAAATGGATAGATTTTATATACGAAATTACTGATTTTGTCGGGAAATCATGAATTTCACTCATGGGGACATGTCCAAGAGTGGATAAACTTACTCATCTACTTTTTGTTAAGATTGAAGACGGTTTGGCCCTTTATTGCATAAAGAACTGGCGACAATACACCGCAGTTGGCTGTTCTAATACAAAAATTATTTGCACGAAAATGCAAGTAAAATGAAATTCCATCACCAAAAACAGGGAACCAAGAACGAAATGTTATGTTCTAGTCACGTTTTCTCACAGGGAATCCTTGCAGCATATATATGGAATACTTTAGCAGTTGCTTTTGTATCATAGAACAATTAGATTCTGCTAAAAGATGCATTTTACCAGAGAAATTACCAATTATGTTTATCAACTTCGAGATATCAATAATCGATATAATTCAACTATCAATTTCTGAGAAATGTTGAATAGCATGTCTATACCGTGTCAAATATACAGGTCTTATTTCGCGGGTCGCCCAATTGTTACTCACTTTTTGACCCACATGAGTTTTTCAATATACATATACCTCGAAAGGAAAACGGCTCAAAAACCTTCAGTCTCATAGGACACTATAAATTTTCACTCCAAAGGTATCCGGAATACAAATGAACTAAAAATCTGATTAATCATCAAATGAAGGAAGGAAATGTGCATACCTGCCATTGGAAAAACCTTTACAATACAAAGAAAACAAATTTTATATTCTTACAAATATTTTTGCCTATCAGCACACCATAAACCTCAAATAATTTGAATATCCAGAACCGAAGCTGCACTCATTTTCATGATTCTAAACCGTTTTCTTCTTAACTGAAAGGTGTACCCGAAGAAATTACAAAAAAGCTAGATAGCATCTAGCATCTGATTTCATATGAACCAGCTTTTGTAATGTATCGGACCCACTCAACTGTATTGTACCCACTCTTCTCCCATACCTGTAAACCAAAGTTCAATAAAATTACTGCATGACAAACTGGAAATGGGAGAAATAAATGGGAAATCTCTAGAGATCAGTTTATTGTACCTTAAGAAACCGAACCCGTAGACCAGATGCTGTGAACATAGGAACCTGCAGAAACCATATATGTTATTCTATGTAAAAGATCTCTCCTAATTGTTTCGACTAATATTAATGGTCAACAAAAACATAAGATTTGTCAAGTATGTAATAAATGCATGGTAACAACATAGAACTCTTTTTAACCCAGTGTTCCCAGTATTTTTGGTGTTTTATCGCAAAAGTTGCTTGCATAATGAATTACACACCTAAAGCATGCAGATAATGAAAACCTTGTGGCACAATCTTTACCACAATTGCTAATTGTTGCGCTTCTACTAAAATAGATTTGGTGGATAAGATTGTGCCAAATGATTATGTACATGCTTTACGTGAAAACATTTACTCGTTTGTAATTGTAGACGGATGTAGATTTTGAAGAAATGGACGAAGGGGACAATCCGATAATCTAGCGCAAGGTTCTCTGCACTAAGGAATCTGAGAAGTTTCAAATGAAGGAAGAACAATTTTAACATTCAGCAATGCTAATTATACATGTCTTTGCACAGATTTCAAACCAATCAGTGTAAGGAAAGGTCAAAAATATTATGTGGGCCCACTGAAACCTAACCAAATCCGTGTATAGATGTACTTGCGTAAGTAGCAGTACTCTTTGACTTTAGAAGGGAAACAGAGATAAATTAACCTGAAATTCCATCTGGATTGGAGGCCTAGTCCAAGACTTCTTCTCTGCAATCGTTGAAATCAGCTCTACTTCCGCACTCAAGGTTGTCTCAGTTTGTCCAGGAAATTTCCTTATTCTACAGTAATTTATATGTTAAATGAAGAATTTTCAAAGGAAATGTCTAATAAAACAAAGAATTAAGTAACAAACTACTGGTTAAAATGTAAACACACAGAGACATTTAACATATAGGAATTGACAATGTATAAATAAACATTTATCATAAAGGAATAGACAATGTATACTTACAATATTTCTGAACTAGCAATACCATGACATGACAATGTGCATTATATATATGAACTCTGGAGGTATTTATCCTGAAGATTTAACTCCAAAGACTCCCGAGACTTGATTGTAACTCTTGCATGTTTTTCTTAAATCGGGAAAATTTGTTATTTAGAGAGAAAGAGGTTTTTTTTTGTTAATTTCACAATGTAATTTTGCCATATTTTAGAGACATGAAAAAAGGGAATATTTGCTATTTCCATTTTATTTTATTTTTGAAGATTTCCATTTCTATTCTTATTACCTGTTCCTAAAAGGACCTGAACGTGAACCCAGAAACATATTTCAGAACTCAGAATTAGAGAGTCGTTTTTGTAAACCTTCTCATGAAAAGGAAAAAGAACCCAAGATGTAGCCTTATAAAACAAACAATAAGTAAGCCATGATAAAATCAAATACTCACTTCCAAACCAAGCAGTCAATTGAAGCATTGTATTTAGCTCGGCCAGAAGTTACTTGGAAACTTGTTTTTGCCGTTTGCTTTGGTACTGGAATTTTAACTACAACTCCAAGAGCAAACATTTTTGCACCAAAAACGCTCTTTACCTGAAGCAAAAAGAACATGTAAGTTTCTAAACATTAAAGAGTCAAAGACCATAAAGCAAAAGCTCCAGACGGGGAAACAAACCTTGACATTAACTTCCATGCGAGTCCGACCAAGTTCCTTAATTGTCGGTAAAACCCGGAAGGGAAGATTCACCCCCTCAGTGATCCGATATCTGGGAAAAAGATTTGCAAAGTAACAAGACGGGATTTAATTTCAGACAAAAAAAAAACTACAACAATCTCAACATACAGCGGTGATTGCTAAGCACTCAAAAATGAAAAACTGCACCCATGGTTCCACACAGTCTAGGACTAGTATTGTATTCTATACTTGAAAAGTATTAATTTCATCACTGTTACTAATATAGATGGGCCAAAATGAAACCATCTTTGAAGAATGGGAACTCACTAAAAATGTAATATTCATAACTTAGATGTTTATATATGAATGAAACAGTAACCTTACTTCATCAACTCAAATTCACCATCTGGTGGAACAAAGCTAACTGTCTTCTCCGAGTTAAACCTCGTCAAATTCACACACTGATGAAATGTAACATCATCAAGTTCTATGGTTTTCCCACTGCAAAATGTTGCATAAGAAACGTTAAGTGTAAAAATTAAATCTATTAAAAAGTAGCGACATTGACATTCCCTGCCAAACTTGTTGAGTTTCTCACTGAAATAGCCAGAGGCGTTTTGGGAATCTATCAAAACTCCACTAAGAGGATAATTAAATTTACAAAAAATCCTTTAGATAATGCACTCGGGGTGAATTACAAAAGCAGTGTGCAATACTTCAGATAATTTTGATTTTGTCCCCGTAATTTCAGTCAAAAAACTAAGTAACATAGATGTTACACACAGTTCAAACACAATAGTGTTGGTCGTTATATTTTTCAGTTAACTGCACACGTGGTCCCTTTCTTATGAGAGCAATAGAGTTGCAACTGGAAATCATTGTTGTAACTCATTCAATACATTTGGACTATTACCATAACTTATTCAATTTACAGGAACCAGTAGCGATAGAAATTTCAGCCGAAATATGGGGACAAATAGTGTAGCAACTGAAACTAAGGGCGTCAAACCGAATTTTGATCCAAAGTATGGGGGCAACTGTTGCTTTCGTCCATGTACTAGTTACATATTTTGAAAGGATGGAAAGAGTATAATAATATATCCTCAAAAATATACCTCTTAGCAGGGCGTGATTTGAGTTGTGACTCTTTCTCAAGACCAATTTTATCATTTAATCCCAATTTCAGATCAGGCATACCAGAGAGAAAGCACTTCATGAGGATTTTTCCAGTGACATCACAACGGAGCACGCTACCTGTAAATCACCAAACAAAGAAGCAAAAAAGTAAGGTTCCATCCAAAAATAGGGAGCCAATAAATCTAAGTGGTTTATAATGTCCTTTGTGCCCACCTTTTGAGGACATGAGAAGATTGACACTTTCCACAATATCCAGAAACACCTGTTTAGATAAAGGGTTAGAACTTCGGAAGGGTGACGACATTCACCATAACTGAGATAAAGAGAGAACTACCTCATTTTTCTTATAATGAAGGCCTTCCCTACGCCATCCGACAGCACCTGTGACTTGCAAAGTTGCGTTAGGGACCGGTTTATCTGCAGCCTTTTTAAATGGCAGCGAGAAGTGAGATAGATCATCAATATATTCAAAAGTACAAAAACCATAACCCATATCATGTCTTGTGAGGAAACATATATATGCTTCTAACCTTGGATGAGAATGGCGACCGAACTCCCTCTTGGGTGATATAAAGTTTAAGAATTTCTGGGGAAAGATTTTGAGGATAACCAAAGTCCATAATCTCTGCATTGTTTCAGTGAGTTCTTTGGTCAGATAATTGCACATAGATAATGGAAGTTATTTCCTGTATGTATATATTTACTTAAGTACGTAGATGACTTAAAGGGGGTAGGTGTGAAATCCCTTGATCCTCTTTAATAAGATTTAAAAAAAAAATACGCAGATGACAACTCAATATTAAGAAGTGGGCGTATTGACTTTAGGAAGTCGGAAAAGTTGAAGTAGAGGGTCAAGAGGTCTGAGACACGAGAACGCATTTTAAACAAACATGCAACTGATTTGTAAATGTTAAACTCACACTACCATCCAACCCTTTTCACACAGTTAATGCCTTGAAAGGACAAAAGTAGCCAAGTAGATTGCTAATTTGGTTATCCAAAATCACCTAAATACGAGGTTCTCAACCATTTCTGTCTAAAAATGGTGCAATCTCTCAGCACATTATAGGATATTAGGATGCAATATAGATATCCTGTTTCTTTAAAGGACCAAATCACTTTGATAAATGTGTCTTTTAAACGAGATAAGCACAAACCATATTCCCCGTACTCAGCAATAAGGAGTATCACTCAGTACTCAAATAGTATAACATATAATAAAATAATTAAACAACTACAATTTTAGACGAGGCATACCATCTAAGAGCTCATAAATTAGAACAAAATTATTCCGGATAGCATCTTCGTCAAAAGACCCACCAAAATAAGACTTGAACAAATTAACAGCCTGTGCGAAAAATCAGGCAAATAAGTATTATCAGCTACGCAAATAATTATGAGCTATTATTGTTAAAGGCATTTGAGAGTGACACTTCGTATGCAGAAGAAAAAGAACCAAAAAATATATTGAGATTTCCTCGGCTACTCCAGACTTAAAGGTATTGCAGGAAATTCTAACTAACGAAACAAAGACGTATTCATACCAGGGTCAAGTGCAAATATCTCCAATGTACTATGGGTGTTTTGCAAATAACCCCATGCACTTCTGATCATTGCAATTAACCCCCATATAAAATCCAAACTTTGCAATTAACCCCCTAGTCCTACTTTAGAACGACATAAGTTCAATGTTGCCTGGTTATCAAAATTGTATCTTTCAAGCAGAAAAGAATTACCTCGACAACGAACTTGAATGCACATGCTACATTAGCATTGCTGCTAACAACAATCACAATATAGACATTGCTAATTCTCATGTAGAAAAAGGAGCATCCCCCAATTTGTCGCACCGGGCATGTACCAAGTTCTTTTGTTTGCATAATATGTGTTCGGAAGGCATCCACCATATTTCCCCTGTATCAACCATATGAAGTTATTAAAATATTAAACGAGAGATCAATTACGCTAAGTCGCAATATGCTGTTATTTTGACATGATACAACGGTGACCTGTTGATGACAGGAAATGTAATAGAGCTACTATATTAACTATTAAGAAACTAAGTATAAAATAACACAAGTCTAAATAAAGTTCCTTGATTGAGGGAATTGTTTTTGTTTAGAGATATGGCTAAACGGCATGAGGCAAACTGAAGAAAATGATGTACGAAGCAACTTAATTGTTATAATCGAGCAGTACATTTAATCATATCACTAAGCACATTACATTCCACTAGATCGATCACATTATATCATATAAAAAATACGCTACCTGATATAAAGAAATACAGCTATCCATTAATGTGTCTCAAGCACGTAATATATAGGCTGTTTTTGAGCTAATGATATTTTTTTTTTTGGAAACTTCATACTATATCAAACATTCTTAGAGAGGGAAGCTAGGCCTTGAGTTCTTAATGTCTTAATTCCAAAAGTGGGAAAGGCATCCCGAACACCATACTATATCAACCATTGTACATTCGCAGAGAGCAAAGATAGGCCTTAAGTTCTTAATATCTCAATTTCAAAAATGGGAAAGACATCCCTGGCCCACAATTGTCAAAGTTCTAGTCATCATCCAAAATAATAGATTCAGCAATTGTAAGCTCTTTTAAACACGATAACTTAACACAGTTCCCCGAATTCGATTGCACAAATAATACATCATAATTACATAAAGAAATAGCGAATGCCGATACTTAAGTTCCATTGTATTTGTAACCAATTTTGAGTAATCATAGACCTTAAATTATTTAAAATGAAGTTTAATTTCACGACTTTATATGATAATGTAACGAACATGTAAATCAACAAAATTGACGAAAATCACAGATCTTATGGATAAACCATAGTGATGTGTCTTTACATCAAGAGAGAAAAAGATTCGACATCAGCTCACAAATAAATCATAATTCCCATAGCTTAAGACTTCAATTTCCCACAATGGAAAGGCTTGATGTTGGAACTAAATGCAAGTTTAATTATGCCCATCTTGAATTAGTTAATAATCACATTCTGCCTCTTCCTACTTTGATATACAGAACATATTCCCGATCTCATTATCTGAAAACGAAACTTCGCCCTTTTTATTTAGTTGGCATATTTACTATTTATACAGCACGTATCGAGGAAACCAACTTTATATACAATACTTCTCATTTTATTTAACTCATCCTCTCGTCAAGAATTAAAACATAAGCAATTTGGTTTACCATTCCACTCTCAACCACAATTTCGAATGTCTGTACCATATTCCATGACGAATGCTCACTTTAATACGATTTTCCTTAAAGCAATATTTTATAAGAATTTTGGCATTGACGGATAACACGACTAAAACTGTATCTTTTGTGGTGTAAGTTAGTAAACTCTGCGGCCGTATCTGTATATCTTCAAGGAGGAAGACTGGGTGAAGCTCGGATACAATCATTTATAGTAGTACGACCAAGTACCCTCTGTAGTAATACAAAGCCTTATGATATCAAATGCATGCTACGCTTCTTACTAAAAGCATTCGAAGCTATAAATCAACAATGAATTCTCAAAAATTTGACTGGATTATAACTGCAAAATATGTTGCCAATACCTTTTTCAGGTTTGCGAACAAAACTGAAATCTGATACGTTATATATACTTAACAAACAATAATAGCATTAAAATTAACAGAATAGTTTTCCGTGACGACACACCCGACACTTGAAATCTTAAACTAAAAATAAATACAAAAGTTCCTAACAGGCATGAGGACCTATAGTAGGAAATGATCCCCGAAGCAATTAAATGCTTAAAATCCACGCGAGGATACTGCGTTTTTTGATCCGTTTTTTAATTCAAATAACGAAAACATAGCTTTCCGTCATTGTGTCTCAAGCAAGTAACCTAAAAGCTAAATTTTAACAGAATTCGTACTTTTCGAAAACAAACCAATTTACCATTTTTTGTAGAGGTCTCCACTCTTTAAGTTCCCGTTATCTCAAGTTAAGAAATACGAAAAACCACCATAACCGACAGTTCCTCAAAGTTTCGGTCACCGTCTAAAATCTTAAATTCCAGTAATTATTAGCTCTCAAGAACACAACAAAATAATAAAGTAATACATGATAACATTAGAAACATAAAATTAATCACA
The DNA here is from genome assembly GCA_963920805.1 of Primula vulgaris. Lineage (NCBI taxonomy): Eukaryota > Viridiplantae > Streptophyta > Magnoliopsida > Ericales > Primulaceae > Primula > Primula vulgaris. The sequence continues at coordinate 17,476,156 of OY987212.1, forward strand.
TTCCAATCGGTTTTCACCAATTTTAAGATCTTAGTTAATTTATCAATCATGTCAACCAACAAATCAGGAAAAATAAAATTAGAATGTATATAACATAAGTTACAGTAATGTATTTTTATAGACTAAAATGACTAATAATAATTGGTGCGCACAAAATTCAAATTCCTTATAATCTTAGAGTAGTATACAAAACCATCTAAACTAGAAAATTCCAATTAACTCTTATTCTATCTATCTATCTATAAATATATATATGTTAATATATAAATGACTAACCCGACGTCATCACGGTAGAGACGGTTAATGAGAACATCGCCACGTAAATTCAGAAAATATATAGCAGAAGCAGCTACCGGCATCTCTCCGGACCTCTCTCCACCGTCCGATCAAACTAAACCGTTAGATCTACGGCTCAGTTAGCTCCCCGTGACGTGGATCTGTATAGCTGTATATATACGAACGAAGAAAATGGTGTTTTGGAGAAACTGTGTTTTTTCTTTTATTAATGGGATTTAAATGAGCGGAGACTTTTTTCGAGTTTTGTTTTGAGTTTTGAGTTTTTATGTTTTGTGTTCATTCATACTTGGTGACCACTTTCGATTTTACTCTCATAGATTCAATTATAACGTGATTGGTCCTTGTAAATTCGATATATTCAATATATGCATGTTTAGTATCAATTTTTTTTATAGCTTTTTGTTTTTAAAAAGTCAATTGCGCTTTTTTTATATTTTAAAAATCTATATTTTGGAGAAACATAACTAGAAAAGCTAAAAAATAACTATATCCACATTTTAGATCTCAACTAAAATTTTATCCATATGATTGACGCGTTACTTGCTCGTTTCGACATGATATGTGGAAAATTTATCAAAATAAATGTCTTATAAGTCAATTTTGATTGAAAAAACAAAAGTATATTAGATAATGTCAAACATCAATACTATGTTGAAAGTTAGTTTTTGATAAACACTCATGTATATTTTAAATCAAATTGTTTTACTACTGCTTTTTGAAATCAGTTTTTTGATAAAAAAAAAAAAAGATGATGCTAAACGGACCCATAATTTAGAACAAGCGATTCATCTTGTTATTCAAAGTATGCATTTTTTTTCTTTACTTATGGAATACTAAAATAAAATTGAGTCGCATCATCTTCTATTTGCTTTCCATTCAAATTAACAACCTCTCTCCGTCTAAATAAGGAGTATATTATTCTCTAATAAATGTAAAAATATTGTTAAAATATAATTGAAAAAACAAAAGCAAAAATCAGTCTTTGAGACATGCCTTCATGCTAGCGTTTTCGGATAGAACATATCGGTTATAAGTTCATATGTTTTTTGCAATTCTGGTTTTACATCAAAACAAACAATTAATAGCCAAAAAAAGCTAACTGCAAGTTGAAAAAAATTTAAGTCATAACAAAGCTTACCTAGCTAGGTCATGAGAAAATCAGTCCACAGATCACACTTTTGACTGCTAGGCCTTTATTAAATTGTGCAGAAAGGACATATGTTTGAAAAGCCAGTGAAAATCTACAATTAGGAAAATTTAGCCAAATCACCACCATTAAGAACCATTGAAATCGTCCATTTGGATGCATTTATCATCAAGATGTTGCGGGATTGCTCAACTTCTCAGCACAAAGGATGGTTATATACGCATGCGTTATACCATAGTTTGCAAATTCCCACCGCTCGTGTTCCTGTCTCTTCTCCAATAACCAGCAGCAGACAGGGACGGATGCAGGTAGCGGCGTGGGAGACAAAAAATTATATTTTTAGCTGACTATTTTAGTTAACAATAGAGATAAAAACACTATTTTAGATGCTCTTTGTTAAATCATGTGTTATATTTATAGATGTTAAATATAAAAATGTTTTTAATGTTTTTAATTAATTGATCACGTGGCAAAATACCATTAATTAAAACGTGAATTCTATTTCAACTACTCTATTTTAGTTCTTATATTAGTGGGGTTACAAAATGACTAATTAATGAGATTTTAATTAATAATTAATTTTAATTAAAATAAGATAACTTTGTTAAGTTAATACACTAATGTGAATGTTAAATTTAAGTTATATATGTGTCATTTAACATGCAATTAAACGATGATGTGTCAAAATTAATATTGTTAAAATTAACGCAACTATTATGGATGTGTTGTGAGATTATTGGACTCTTGGGCTTATACTTTATGGGCCCAAGTTGGGCTTGTAACCCTACCCCTCTATCTATATAAAGAGGGCTAGGAGTCTTGTATTTTACATTCATTCACATATTCCTTCATTAATAAAGATCATGTTGTTCTCCCCTCTCTCTACTTCTGTCTCCCTATATACGTAGCTAATAGTGTATTACAACACGTTATCGGCACTTTGCTCGCGGAGACCGGGATATACGCTCGTTGAATGGGTTAAAAAAAAAAAAAAAAAAAGGCTAGGGTTTTGCTCGTTCTTGTTCTGATCAATCGTTGGAGCACTTGGTAATCCGGTACAATTACTGAATCCCCCTATTTTTCAGTTTAGTGGAACTTGAACACATGATGTTTAGTGTGCTGCTAAACCATATACATATATAATAGGTGCGTTCTGCAACTTCTGTTGCTATTGCATGAAAATCACACCACGTACTGTTATGAACAATATTGCCCTGACTTGTCTAATGTTTACATATACTATGTATAGGGAGTATTAATTAAATTACTTATCACATCGTTGTCATGTGCATAAATCATATGTGAAGTTTGCTAGTAATGTGATTGATAACAGTCCTACTAATTGATATTATAGGTTGAGAGAATCATATTGTATACTAGCACATTGTAGGTTAATTAAATTATAACCCCGTTAGTATGTTCTATTTGTGCTGCATGAAAAAAAAAAAAAAACTCAATTACTTATAATTCGCGTGTATGTATGTGACTGTTAATAACTTGGAAAAGTAAACAAGGTTACTGCATGTAAATTTGCTAGTGTATAAAAAGAACATTAGATTTACCTCCAATTGCCAATGGATTATAATTAAAGATTACCTTACAAATTGCATGTGTATTTTCTCCTACCATAAACGAAATACTAGTATAACGTATTACTGTATGTGATTTGGTACATGTTTGGAAATTACTATAAGTTTGCTTCCTTGCATGTTGTGGTGTAATATATGAATGATTTAATTACCATGTATAGAACTTACACATATAGCAATACAATAATTAAATATTGAGTAATATCTTACTTAGTGTAAATTGGTAAATTTAGATTGTGCTAATATGTACTACCATGCTACTGCTATATTATTTAATCATGCAAGCAGGTACGATCTATGTATTTATTTACTGCCATGTACACTTGTGTAAAATATGGTAATTTGCGAAATCATATATTTTCACATTTAAGTTGGAAAAATTATGAACCTTCCCTAAATAGGCTCACCTATTTGGATACGATGTCTAGGAAAGATATAGGCGGAAGTCGATATCCTAATGAGGTCGGGTTTTAAGTGGCATTCGTGCCCTCCACCCTCACCGTCTTTCCTGGTCGTTTTTCAAGTAGAGCTACCGAAAGGGGTTGACTAAATAATAATTTCCCCGAGTGTGTTTATATAGTGATGTATGTTTCGCCGAATTGGTATTTCAGTATCGACCCGTCGTTCGATCAATGAGAACCGATTCACATGAGAAGCAAAACTAATGTTTTCGAACCTGTCGTTTCGAAAAAAAAGTTTGTGCTTGTGCAAACCATAAACATATAAACCAGTCGTTTTATATGAAAAATAATCCAGAACTCCCAACACATGTTGGATGCCATCTATGATGAGAAAAATCGCAAAACATACTTGCGAAATGACTGTTTAGACGTTGATGTTATTCCGTCACCACATGTTAGTCACCCTGATGTGTGAAAATGTGATGCCCAAAATTTTTTTTGGATGCCATCTTTGATGAGTAAAACAAGTTTGTTGTTACCCTCGAGATGAATGCTAAGGCGTTGATTTTATTCCGCCGCCACATTTGAGACGTGATGACGTCTATGGTGAACAAATGTCTGAAATTGACATATGAGAGCAATCCTTCACCAAAATACCAGCTTGGAAATTGTATTTCATAAGCAGTATCGTGAATTTATATTCACCATGTTCCTTTATCGCCCATCTGTTATTGGATAAGAAAATTACCCCGATGAGTAGTTTTAATCCTATTGGGTCAATGGCGAATTGTTTACCTGCTATTAATGCTCTTCGTGTACATTTTTTTTTCCACGAATCGAGAACCGAGACAAGTAATATTTTTCTCGAACTGTCGCGATCCCGATGAATCGCCTAGCCAAGCGAGATTTTAGACAATCGTCAAAATCGAAAACTTGTGGCTCCAAGACAGTAATTGAAAGGAACAATATGGCTCGCTGTCACAAAGCAAGAGATAATGCTTAAGGAGGCAACTCTATGCTATAAAGACAAAGGTCATGCACGGTTACTCCTTAAATAGTTCAAAACTATTATAAAGGTGAAAAAACCGATGCTAATGTGGTTAAAGCTAACTGAAAGGAAACTCTTGAGACCCCCGATTTTGTGGCTCAAATGAGTTTGATACCTTTCTTTATTGATTTTGATAAATCATTGAGCCATTTTTTCGCTCATCTGGATTATGTTTTCCATTTGGATTATTATTTTCCATTTGGACCATACTTTTGGATTATGGTTTGCCTGTTTACGAAATTTCTCGAAATAATTTAAAGTGTTTTGAGCAAATTCCTTTGACAAATGTGACCAAACTTTAAATTATGAAATTTTAGGCAATACTTGTGGGGTAGTTGTTTTTTTTTGGAAATAGTGGGTAACAGTGTACCACATAATTTCACCAACTACTTGCCTAAAAGAGTACTCAGTGACAACGATTCTGGACCTGTCGTTCCAAAATCAAAATCTTTGGTAAAACCAAATTGATTTGTCAAATATGAGGTCTTATACTCATGTAGGTCCTGCCGTACCTTGTTGAGTTATAAAATATTCGAGAAAACCAGTGTTATCTGGTAATAGCTCATGAAAGAATTGAAATTTCTTTACATAGCCTCCATTCAATACGACCAAAAGCGTATTTTAGAGGAGTTGAAATGTCTTTCAAGTGGTTGCTACCACATTCTTTAAAGATTTAAAGTAACCTTATCATTTCGCCTGTCGTCGAAATGATAAATGATTTAGATACTAAGACATGGTTGTCTATACTATCATTCGCCTGTCGTCGATTGATTAGAGCATTTTGATATTGTGGCATTGACCGGATGAGATATTCCCGGGTCAAAAGACGATGCTTGATTTATAATCGCATCGCATTTGGATTCTCTCTGAGAATATATTTCGCGATTAATCCGAAATTCATGCCATTAATGCTCACTTTGAAAGACTAGTATGTGTAAAGATCACGAAATGAACTCGTAGAATTCTTGTAAAGAATTGAAGGAGTTATTGTGGACTTATCCAACCATAAGACGGACCATAAATATAAATGGTTATGGTTGATGCATCGAAAATATGGTCACATTTTAAATGTTGTCCACATAAATGCAGCACTTTCCAAATTTTTAGCCCTATCATTAAGTTGATGGCCCATGATCCGGATTATCCTGAAAAGTCTAGCCGACTTGATAATTCTGAAGAGTAATAATCGAAATTTCGATTTGAATTACTTGAGTTTGGAAATTGAAATTGAACATCCTGTCGATTATGTTCAGACCCAAATGGACTCACGGAAAGTTTGATGATGCGACTGCAAATGATTGCACGCATTTCTTGGTCTTGCGCACCAAGATTTATATTTCCGTGTGGGGTTATGCTATTTTGCTGCATTGGTCCGTTATGAGGCCCATAGACACTCAAACACCATATGTGTACCAGCTGGTTACTGGTTATGAGCCAGAAGTCTCATAGTAACGCATGTTTGGAGTGCTTAATTAATATTTTGATTGAGCCGCTATAGCGTTCAAAATATGGACCTCTGAAGGGGACATAATCGATTATGAATCCCCTGCCTATCATTTGATAGAGTAACCTTGGCAAGCGATCTCTTTACCGCATGATATGCGAAAGTGATCGCTAAGACGGTTCTCCCCATCGTTAGGGGGAGATTTGCACGTTATCGTTGATAAGGAACGACGTGAAGTAACGTGGCATAACCCACTCAGTCTTAGCTTGATCCCCAAAACTGCACTTAGTGATAAGTAAGTGCATAGACTCCCTCAAGTCTAACTAAATGCCAAACGCATTTAATGACTTTATGAGATGTCACGAGATCATTTATACCTACTGCAAAATGCTTGCAAGGATAGACGTCCCTGTCGGACGCCGTGTTCCTGTCGTAACACGTTGTTTTGGCCGAACCCGCCAAGCAAAGAACGCTGCCGTCGGCCGTCAGTCTGTCGTCCTTCCCAAGATACGAGAAAGTTGACCGGTTCTTAATTCGTTCAACCCCAGAGGTGGTGAACTGAAACTCGTTTGTCGCACGAGATTATAAAGGAGCAAGGAGATGTGTGATTTCCTCCTCATCCTAAGAATCTCGAAATATCTGTCGATCATGATATCTTAGACGATATTGAAGCGAAACGAGACTGTCATTGATTACTTGTTCATATATTCGGTGACGACTGATAATATGAACAAATTATGATAGGGAACCATGTACCGTTGCCTGAAGTCAACGTAGAATAGACTGTACTAATGGAAACTTGCAATCCAAGTAGACTCCTTAGCGAAAGTGTGTTCGGACCTGTAGCTCCAACACCACCAATGTTAAACGAGTTCGTTTATTTGGTTATTCGTAAGGAAAAGTGATGAGAATAATGAGATTGTAGAATGCTCGCCTAGTAGCGCATGGCTTCTCTCACACCTTGGAATTGATTACGAGATGGTTGATTTCCTCGTAATGGACATTATAACAGTCCCCTACTTTACCAGTTTAGTACTTTCCGAAAAACTGAGTATGCAGCCATGAATGTGGTCACGGTTTTATCTCTATAGGGATTTAGACAAAGCGATATAGATGAAGGTCCCTGTGTGACTTCATAATGCTTAAATCAAGTAGTTCCTGACCACGGAACACGATCTCAATTAACTGAGACGTTCACTATATGGATTAATATAATCCGAGCGGATGTGGTATACCGCCTAAGTGAGTACTTGATTAGCTTGGGATACTTGAACAAGTATTATGCCCTTGCGTGTTTTATTACCCGATCCATTTTTGGATTTGCCTTCGAGATGAAGGATCTTGGGAAGAAACGGTAGTGACTCGGCCTGATGATCGACTCCCGTAAAGATTGAATCTAAGTCCATGATTCAGACTACACCCAGAAGGTGTTATGACGTTGTATTCATCATGACGCTAAGTCGTCAGATTCTCCCATGATCGTTCGATCACTAGACATTGATATAGACCCATTCCGTCCCTGATGTGACGATGAAGAGATATTGAACCATGATGTTCATATCTAAGTACAATAAGCGCATTATTGTACTTGGTCTAATGTGCTAGGACGAACATCTCGTCTGCTGTGAATGGTATAGCTCGACACAGCATCGCGCTAACACGCTGCCATCGAAATGGCATAAAAGACATTTTCCCATTACCTTAAGGTAACTGTGGATGAGGGCTTGTCTTATCCCATTTGCGTCATCGAGTGTACCTACCCCCTTCGGTACTCGAATTAACGCAACCTTTTTTCGGTTATACCGATGCTGGTTACTTATCAGACCCGCATAAGGGATATTCCTAACATGGTATGTCTTTACCATTAGGAATAAGGCGACATCTTGGAGGTCTTGGAATGACTCCAAGTGAATCACTCTGATCTATTCGTGCTCTATGAGACGACTAGAGAGTGTATATGACTTCGAGCTAGTATTAGTCATATTTGAATTACATATGTTCTGTCTCACGATCCAGATAAAACACTTGTCATAGAAGACAACTTGTTGTTATTGATCAAGAGAGACATGACTACATTATGCTATTTAGCGTTTCTCGCCGAAATTAATCTTCACAAATGAAGTTTAAGAGCATCCAGTTGAATGCTCGTTCTATTCCACGTTAGATTTTCTTGCATCCAGTCGTATGTAAGTAAATGAGGCATCCAGTCGAATGCTCGTTTTCTTTCTTGAAATATGAAATCTTTGCACCCAGTCGTGTGCAAGTGAGGGGGAGCATCCAGGTGAATGCTTATTGCACTAATTACTACTTAGTCGAAATCCTCGCACCCTGTCGTGTGCAAGTGAGGGGGAGCATCCAGTCGTATGCTCGTGTACTCTTTTTGTCCTTAGACCAAGGTTTTTTTCCCACTGGGTTTTCCTTGGCAAGGTTTTTAGCGAGACACGTTCCCATCTTATCCCACTTAAGATTGCCGAAATTAGGGGGAGTATCCTGTTGTATACTTCTTACCACTGTGTACTCTTTTGTCCTTCGACTAGAGGTTTTTCCCACTGGGTTTACTCTAGCAAGGTTTTGATGAGGCACCTGTTTTGTGGTTGATCCCTACGACTACCATTGTTGCACTCTTTTTCCTTCGACTAGAGATTTTCCCATTGGGTTTGCTCTGGCAAGGTTTTGATGAGGCACACTGTTTTGTGGTTAGTTACTTACATGATATTTCGGCCTATATCATTCGGCTACACAGTTTCACCTAGGTACCGGTTTTGTCCCACACTGGGTTTTCCGGCCCTAAGGTTTTTATGTGTTTAGCACTGCGAATGAACTCGACTCAGATCGACTGCATGAAGACGAAGAATTCAAGACGTCCAAAGGGGGAGTGTTGTGAGATTATTGGACTCTTGGGCTTATACTTTATGGGCCCAAGTTGGGCTTGTAACCCTACCCCTCTATCTATATAAAGAGGGCTAGGAGTCTTGTATTTTACATTCATTCACATATTCCTTCATTAATAAAGATCATGTTGTTCTCCCCTCTCTCTACTTCTGTCTCCCTATATACGTAGCTAATAGTGTATTACAACAGGATGCTCTTAGTTTTGGGTTTTTCTTTTTAACGTTTTAATGAGTTATATATATATATATATATATATATATATATATATATAAATCAAACCAAGTCAATGCGTCTATCCAATTTAACCATTTTTTTCTAAAAATACTCATACACTTTTATATCTATTAAGCATAAATTAACAAAACATACTACTTTTGAAACTAAATTACCAAAAACATACCATTACAACTTTAACTATCAAAAACATATCAAACAAATTTAAATTTAATGTTGTTTATTATTTTTTTTTATTTCTGTCATCTTACTCTCTCTCTCATCCTGCTCTATCTCTCTCCTCCCTTATTCTTTCTCACCAATTCTTCTATGTACCTCTTACTTCTTCTTTCTCACCAATTTTTCTCCTTATATCTATCTGATCTTATTCTCTGTCTCCTCCATTCTTCTATGTATATTTCTTTAATATCCCACTCTATCTCTCTCCATTCCTCCAACATGAAAACCCGCCACTAACTACCGAACACTATCTAGATTATATAAATATACATATACATATAAATACAGATATATACATACGTAATACACAAATATTACACTATTTTGATACCCCGTAATATGAAAAATATATGGAATTGGTGAGATTGTTTTCTATTTATTGAGTTTTGATACTATTGTAAACATTGTGTGTTTCAAGTTGAAAGAGAAGAATCATATGTACAATATTGAGAGAAATTCATATGTAGGGTATAAAGTTTTGAAATTATGGTATGGAGTTTTGAAATTAGGGTATGGAGTTTTGAAATTATGGTATGAAGTTTTGAAATTAGGGTATGAAGTTTTTGAAATTAGGGTATGACGTTTTATAATTAGCATATGCATATTTTGTGAGTTTTTAAGTACTTTTAGAGAGAGATGGGTGATTAACACGTGTTAGAAAGAGGTGCGATTATCGTGTGTTAGAGAGAGAGGTGCGATTAGAGAGAGAGAGTTACGGTTAGAGAGAGATAGGTTAGATTATGGTTTAATTAGAATTAGAAAAATAATAAGTATATATAGGTATGTTTTCGGTAATTTAACTTTTGAGGATATGTTTTTGGTAATATAATAGGGATAGAATATGTTTTTGTTAATTGTCCCTTATATTAATTACAATAATACCATACTTGCATAAAAATATACTGTAAAAATTAAAAACTAATAAAACTATTTATGTCTGTTTAACACCAAACATTCTTTTAAATTTTAAACTATGTATTCTTTTTGTATTATCCACATATTTATGTCATATCTATACATATTTTCTATATTTTTATAGCATTACGCGCCGTACACGTAACGCGTGAAACACGATTACTATTGTGTGTATATATATACAAATGGTGGGCAAAACCCCACATTTTTATTTTATTAATTTAGGAAATGAAAATGTGGATGAAAAAACCCGACAAAAAAAGAGTAGCAAAATAATCCCAAACAGGATGGTAATGTTCGCAGACTAAGTATTACAGTGGAAAAACAAAGACCTGACTTTTGCACTCTAATGGCAATACCAACTTATTTTGATTTGTTTCTTTGACGTACTTCAATACTAGTAAATCTTGTATTTAGATCATTGGCCATCATTTAAGGATTTGAATTGGAACTTTGATCCCGTTCTCAATGATCAAAAAAAAAAAAAAACATTCTCAATTTAGCATTTTAAATGACTTCCAGTTTATTTGGAACTTTGATCCCGTTCTCAATGATCAAAAAAAAAAAAAAACCATTCTCAATTTAGCATTTTAAGTGACTTCCAGTTTATTTTTGAAGAGTTTCTTTGAGTTACAAATGGGAAATCTGATGCTATATACAAGTGGCCTTGAAATATCTTAATTAGTTATAAATTATGATTTCATTGCTTTCCAAAATAACATTTATAACCCGGGTATAAGCACCGTGCAATGATTTCATATTGATGCAAAAGCTAACCTGCTACTTTGACATCGAAGGTATTATTGTCCGTAATGATAAAAATGGAACAGACTAATAGTTCATCTCATATTGCTAAAATTGAGAATATATATTTGTATTCTATGTATTATGACTCAAATATCTAGCTATGAGTAATAATTCATAGCACCACCTCTTTTGGTACCATCATTGGTGGTAGGTATAATATTGCATTACCGACCCTTTGGGCATAGCGGGAGCTTGTGCTTTAGCACCGGGTTTGCCCCTTTTATACTAATGCCCAAGGCTGATGGAGCTTTGAATATCCTTTCGTGACTAAAAAGATTGTGGACATACTAATGCCCAAGGCTAATGGAGCTTTGAATATCCTTTCGTGACTAAAAAGATTGCCAAAGGCTAATGGAGCTTTGAATATCCTTTTGTGACTAAAAAGATTGCCGACTGAGGGAGAAAGCGCTACAACATCGAATAAATAACTACCATAGATAAGATTTTGGTATAAAATCAATCATCTGGCTAATGATATACTAGCTTATACCCTCGTCAAAAAAAGATGATCATCTCTAGGATTTGTTATATGATTGTCCAACAATACCTCCTATCATGCATGTTATTGTTTCGAAGTTTCGTATTTCGACTACAAACAAGACATGGACAAAACCTTCACACACACATCACACAAACTCAAACATTGATAGGAAGTTGGAAAAAAGGATAAGATCTACACACGAGAAAATGTCCTTCAGACAAATCCAAACATGTACACAAATTTGTGCATGATGTGGTCCTCAAGGTAAACAATAAACTTTATTGATCAACTTATTTAACCAACATCATGCCAAATTACTTCCACATCACCAAAATGTCCACGCCACAAACAGGGCGGTCCGACTCCGCGAATTGCCCAAGACTCAAAGTATTCGGTTGCTCGTAGCATTTTTATCGAGAAAAAAAAAAGAACCATCTTCATTTTAGACCTGTTCCAAGGTAATATAGGTGGATGTATGCATATATATATATAAATAGTTTTTTTTGGTACATATATATAAATAGTTTTTTTTTGGTATATATAAATAGTTTAAATATAATTTTCTTTTCCTTAGTTCATCGTGTTAATTGAGTATTGGGATAGAACTGAGTTTATAATATACTGGGTTTTACTAATTTTATATTTAATATACTGGGTTTTACTAATTTTATATTTGGGCGGAACTATGTTGCCCAAAAAAAAAACATATCCAAGGCCCGAGCCTTACTGGACTTGGGCTTGGGCCGCCCTTGACCAGAAACAAGAGCCAACAAAAACCCTCGAATAGGTTTAGAACCTAGACATACTTATTATGATGGTGTCCAGCAGGATGTCCTCCTAACGGGTAGGTCAGAACAACTATCCCAGTGGTGGGGTCCACTGCCCCGACGGGCTGGTGGTGGTGTGCGGTGGGGTCCACTGTACCGACTGGGTGGTGGTAGACATGTGGTGCAACGTTGTGTTGTCTGGCGCCACAACATAAGCTGCTGTCTCAGGACTTGGTCAGTGGGTTTGCTATTCATATGGTTGGGTTGCGAACGTCGTTGGCTAATGATATGATTGGCGTGTTGGATCCTCAAGGGCCGGGTTTGATATGGTTCAAACGACGGGCAGAATCAAGGAGAAACACCAAAGGCATTTGGCTGGTTTCGGGATGGTTTTGCGAAGCAGTTTGGCAATGGTTGCCAAGGGATTGGACAACGGATTTTGGTGTGTTCGTTGGGCTGTTCGATAAGGAGACTTTTGAGTATAAGTGGCTGGAATTTGGTTGAGTGTTGGACAGCCAAAACAGTAGCAAAACACAACAGCTGTTCAGAGTACGTTTTGGCGGGAACGGTTACTTTTGGGACAACATTTCGTGGGATGACTGTTGAGGGTTTTTAGGTACACTTGGTACACCACTTTGGCAGCATAATACACTCAAATAACTGCCATGGGCAGTTGTCAAGCATGGGGCTTGGCAGTTTCTTTAAAAACAGTTTGTAAACTGCCCATGTATGTGTTATAAATACATGGCAGAATAGCCATTTCGTTTATGGAGTTTATGAGAGAGTTTTTGGCAGAGTTGCTCTTGTAAATGTGTTGTAAACGAGTCCTTGTAATTGTTAATGGAATTATTGTTGAACTTAGAGTTCAATAATAGATTTTGATTATAACTTTGATTATGTTTTTAATGATTTTACGATTTCTCTATTTTCGATGATATAATGCTTTTCTTTTCCAAAAGTAGAAAATGTAAATTTTAGAACACCAGAAAGATAGAGTACAGAAAAACGAAGCCACAGGTTCAAGCGGAACCAGAATCGGAGCTGAAACGAAGGAGTTATGAGCATTCGAAGAATAGCGAGAAAACAGAGAACGACCGATCGTCTGTACAAAAACGACCGATCGTTTTTGTACCAATTTCTTTCAGAGAGTTCACAAGAAAAACGACCGATCATTTTTAGAAACGACCGATCGTTTTCTGGAAAACGACCGATCGACTGTAGAAAACGACCGATCGTTTTCTGCAGATTTCGAAAACAGCTTTTCAGCTTATTCTGGAAAGTTGCTTAAAACCTCTGAATAAAAGCCTCAACCACTGCCAACGGTCATATACAGAAAAATAGACTTTGGTGATTATATAAACCAACCCAATTCACTTTCCAAAGACACCAATTACATCCATTGCTCCTGTTGAACCATGGGGTTCAATAATTGATTTTGATTATAACTTTGATTATGTTTTTAATGATTTTACGATTTCTCTATTTCGATGATATAATGCTTGTTTTTTTTCCAAAAAGAGAATTTGTAAATTGCAGAACACCAGAAAGATAGAGCTCGGAAAAACGAAGCCACAGGTTCAAGCGGAACCAGAATCGGAGCTAAAACGAAGGAGTTATGGGCTTTCGAAGAAGACCGAAAAAACTGCCAGAAGAACAGTCGACCGATCGACTGTACAAAAACGACCAATCGTTTTTGTACAGAATTCTTCCAGTGAGCAGGTCGAAAAAACGACCGATCGTTTTTTCAGAAACGACTGATCGTTTTCTGGAAAACGACCGATCGACTGTAGAAAACGACCGATCGTTTTCTGCAGAATTCGAAAACAGCTATTCAGCTTTTTCTGGAAAATAGCTTAAAACTCTGAAATATAGCCTCAACCACTGCCAACGGTCACAAACGGAAAAACAGACCTTTTTGGCATATAAATACCACCCAATCTCTCTTTCTAACTCACCAATCACAATACCAATCAACTTCCTTCAACCTCTCATTCAAAACCCTAAATATCACCATTTTGGTGTATATATATTCGAGAAAGAGGAAAATCAAAGAGAAAGAGATTCAAGCTCGATCATCATCAACAACTCACCAATTAGCTTTTTAAGAAGCAATTAGAATAGTGAGTGTAGTTACGTTTTGTAACAAAAATTGTATCGAGTATTTTATAAACTCAATTGTGAGCGAGTGATCGAGTAGAGACTTTGTAAGCAAGTGAAGCTTAAAAGCTCTAGGTCTTTTCATTCAGGTACTCATAAATTGAGGGGGAGTCGTAGACTCGTAGTCGTGTTCTCTTGCACTTGTATCAATAGTAGGAACCTCGGGTAGAGGGTGAGCCAATCGGTCGATTGAGCTCGATAGGGTTTGTAAAATCCGAAAGAAGAATTATAGTGAATTACTCGGTAGTACCGAGGAGAGGACGTAGGCCGTTTGCCGAACCTCTATAAATCTTGGTGTCATCTTCTTTCCCTAAACTTTTACTTTCTGCAACTTTATTATTGCTTATATTCTTGCTTGCGTTTATGATTTCTAGCATTTCATTAAGTATATTAAACGCTTAAGTTTAGAATTTGCATAAGTTGGGTGTTAGTTGTTTAGAATTTTTAATTAGGCGAAAATCGTCATAAACCTTATTCACCCCCCCTCTAAGGTTAGCACACAGGCCAACAGCTCCCATAATCAATCCTTCAACCTCTCTCATATACATAAACCCAAAATCACCATTTTGGTGAAAGATTTCGAAAAGAGAGAAATTGAAGATAAATCGATACAAGCTCCAACAAAGATCAAACATCATCGAAACCACAAATTAGCTTATTTAAGAAGCAATCAATTGTGGGTGTTGTTTAATTTTCGATAAAATTGTAAAGAGCGTTTTATAAGCTCGTTGTGAGTGAGTGTTTGGGTATAAGCTTTTAAGCCAAAGTGTTGGTTAAAAGTTCTAGGTTAAACACTTGGGTACTCATAGATTGAGGGGGAGTCGTTGACTCATTAGACGTGTACGCTTGCACTTGAATCAAGAGTAGGAACCTCGGGTAGAGGGTGAGCCAATCGGTCGATTGAGCTCGATAAGGATTTGTAAAATCGGGAAGAAAAATTATAGTGAAATACTCGGTAGTACCGAGGAGAGGACGTAGGCCGTTTGCCGAACCTCTATAAAATCACGGTGTCATTTTCTTTCCCTTCCTTTTACTTTCCGCAACTTAATTATTGCTTATTTCGTGCATGCGTTTAGAACTTTTAGTATTATATTAACTTTTGTTTAACGCATAAGATTAGAATTGCGATAGTTGGGTGATTAGTTGCACTTAAGTTTAATTAGGCCAAAAACGCCTAGAAACCTTATTCACCCCCTCTAAGGTTTAGCCGCACCGGGGCCAACAATTATAATTTAAAGGTTGGCCAATTGGCTGTAATTTCGGTGTTCGTTTACTTACGTTTACTTGTCTATGTTGCTGCGTTTTCTGTCACAAAAACCAGCCCTGTTTTGGTGTTGAAATGGGCTGCGTTTGAGAGCGATACACGAGTGTTGTGAGTGAAACACGAGTGTACGTGAATGTTGGTTTGGCTGAGCGAGTCGGGCAGCGATTAAGCCCCGGTTCGTGCCATCACGAGGGCTGTTTTCTGGAACGAAAAACAGTCCCGTGACAGCTGCCATGATGGGCTTGCTTATCGTGCAGCTTCTTAGAGGCGTGTTCCGCCTTCGCCAGGTGGAGCTCCATCTTGGCTTCGGCTTCCTTGGCTTTCCTTCTTTGTTCCGCAATCTCTTTTTCTTCCTTTGTTCTTGCTGCCGTTTTCTCAGCCTGCAAGTTTCATTGTATAGCGATTAACGAATGTTTGATATTAAGATGGTACGACGTTGTAGGCTAACTAAAGAAATGTAAACAAGAAACAAACGGGGGCAGAGCCTAATTACGATGAATATTTGAAAACTCTTATGTTTGATTTGGGTCAATTAACGTAACAAGTGATTGAAGTTGAATTATAACTTCGGTTTTACAAATTCATACCTTCCGTCCCTAAATAAATGTCAACTACGAAACTCCGTCCCTAAATAAATGTCAGCTATGAAACTACGTGCAACTTTAACCATTAAATTTTCCATATCTAGATTGCGGAAATCAAAATTTAAAAATTCCGTCATATGATTCTAACCATGAACTATGTGATTAATTTTCGAAATACTTTTTTCCCCGACAATCTAGGTTTGAAATTTTTGCCGGCACGTATTTAAAATACGGGACATTTATTGGGCGGAGGGCGGAGCATATATAGCGTTTAGTGCGTAGCCAAATAAGAGAGAATATTCGTACTTGAATTTTACGTTTTATTACATGCTACATATGCAAACATGACTTTGAACAAGCAAAACAACATAGTTTTTACAACAGAATTTTCTAGATACGTACTTAATTACAAATTATTTATTTTAAGTGCTTGGTTTTTTTCTCACGTGGAAGTCTTAACGGACTTGAAAATAAAAACAAACAAAAGTAAAGGCAAAGATATATATGTCCTAGAAGGCTAAATTAAATTCGACCAAACCTTTTCTTCAGCTTTGGCTTTGTAGATTTCAACTTTTTCCTTGGCGGTGCTGGTTGCGTTGCTGTTTTTTTTAAGTGCAGAATACATTAATTATTTTTTCCAATATCAACTTAATTCAAGGTAACACCAAATTACTTTTGGATATATACAAGCAGTTTGGCACTCACTTTTTGTATGTTACATGAACATGATGGACTTAACTATTACGTGTTTGTATTTTGTATTTTGTATTTTGTAATTTTGTATCAGTGGTATGCCACAGTTGCATACACGCGGCTTACATGCATGGGCGTATAGATAGATGGATGTGCCGTGCCACCTTACCACACACCTGCCACGCTTTTATTTTTTGTTATTTAAATATTATACTCCACACCGTTTCAATTTATTGTTGCACTATAGGAATTAACAAATATTAAGAGACCATATCATTGTGCTTTTTTACCATTTACAATTTGTCTTTATTTTGGTAGCTATATCATTCTATTATAATAAACCAACCCAAGACAAATGAGCATGTCAAATTTTCCCCATTTTTTCTAAAAATACCCCTATATTCTTTTATTAATTACAATAATATCATACTCATATAAAAAAATAAAATAAAATAAAATAAAAAATAACAACTAATAACACTATGTGTCCCTCTTTAACAACCAAACATTCTTTTAAGTCTTATACTATTTTTTTTTTGTATTATCCACGTATTTGTATCATAACTACACTTATTTTTTATATTTTAATTGCATTACGCGTAACACACGCAACGCGTGGGGCAGATGACTAGTATTATATATACAAATAATCTTGTTATAAAATTATTTACTACTTTTTGTAAGTGCCCCAATATATTGGTATAATCCAAAATAGTATATTGCCAATTAAGGAGGCTAGAGAAAATTTCCGGCAGTTAGTTTGCCATATATATTTTGATATTTCATAGTGTCGTAATTATTGCTGTTGTTCAATCGTTAAAGATTTGATTCTTGTTGATTAATCTATTAAACCAGTCTGAACATAATATTGGACTCGTGTTCATACTCGTACCTGCATAATTAATTTACTATTTTCTCAATAATATTCATGCATATTTATGTAAGTAGTTGTAAATTATAATGCACACAATCGATTAAGACTAATTACTGGACTTGAGACTACGTGCCCACGCAATGCGTGATGCAACACAAATGTGTTAATTCCTGTGAATTATCAAATAAAAATATTTAGCAACATAAACTCAAATTCTAAAAAAGAACACTTCTAATCGTAACCGGAAAAACAATTGGAAATTTATTGATTGGTACATCAAAAAATAATTAATATCTAAAAACCCAAATTTTCAATTCTTACTTAAAATTTGATACATATATATAATGTAGTATGAGATGATATCAAAGTAAAAAAACAAAAACTAAAAAGAAGTACCATTATTTAGCATATGTACTAAACTTCAAAATTGTTTTATAGTGTGAGTTTTATGTAAATAAGTACCAACGGTATATACATTTTGATCATTTTTCTAAAAATAATAATACTTGAGAGTAAGACAGATAGCCCAAAGTGCATGAAGAGGGAAATTCTTTTTTGTTGCATGTGTTTTTGAAATAATATGTATTTTATATTTAAACGTGATTTATGAGCAATCTTTTTCAGCAGTCTTTTCTTTAGTTTTATAATTTAATCTAATTGCCTATATATGTGTGTGAGTAGAGCTGCAAGTGAGCCGAACAATTAAATGAGTCCTAAAATATTGCTCAAACTCATCTCGTTTACAAATGAGCTATTAACGAGCATGTTAATAAGTCATTTCTCTTTGACAAATTTAATATCGTTTTACTTAAAAAAAACTTTTTTACTTAGATTAAATAAATGTTAAGATAAACAATAATACATTTAGCTATTGCCCTTTTAGTTTTAATTAGATTTAGTTATAAAAAATAAATTTATTAAATTGAACAGTATTTATCGAACATCAATATTATATTTGATAAAGTTTACATATATAAGTAGTAATATATATGAAAAAATACATTAAAAATAATAATTCAACAAACTTTCAAACGAGTAGAACATGTTCACGAGCCTTATTATTCTGTTCAATCTCGGCTCATTAGTAAATAAACAAACACGAACCAAGTCTTTAACGAGCCGAACACGAACAAGGAATCCCTGTAACAGGTATATCTTTTATAAGTAGTAGCTTGAAGGTGATATCCTCGTGCTCCATCTCCAGCTCCTGGAAGGGAAAGCAATTCTTTCTTGAGTGAAACTCTCTTGTCGGAACCAAACTCCAAGGTAAAGTAGTCCTGGAACTAAAGGGGACAGCTAGTTTTGGTATGTTGGGGGATATCATTATTGCCGAACCCAAGGCCTACATTGCATTTGCCGGTAAAAGAGTAATTGAACAAACATTGAATAAAACAGTACCTGAAGGGTCACAAGCGGCCGACATGAACGGCTCGGTCCATTAATAGCCATATATGTGTGAGGACAATGAGGGTAATTTTAAAAACTATCAATATTTTTTATAAATATTTGTTTTAAGACGTTACATAAACTATAATATAAATACCTTTGAAAGCTATTGGCATTTTATATATAAAACAAAATAAATTTAAAAAGAGTTAATTAAGAATTGGTCTTCAAAAACTAAACTATTTAATTATTAATCACCCTATTAAAATTATTTAAGAATTGATATATTTTTTACAAAATTAATTAAGTATTTATAAATTACTCATTAATTAATTATAAAATCATTAAGTATAAAAGACCTCTTAATTCCATTTCTCCCATTTGTTTCTTTCTCTAAAAAATACCCTATCTTCTCCACCTCCGCCGACGTCCACTGCCACCGTCGCCGGCTTCCGCCACCACCGACGTCTCCGGCGACTACCGAAAAGTACCACTCTGTCACCATCGTTCTCCCTCTCTCTCGGTATATACATGTACATATATATATATATAACGACATATACATATAAATGATCTATATATACATACACAACTTATATATGTATAAACAGTCGGAGGTGGAGGCGGAGGCGGTGGCAGACGGCGGCGGTAATCCCGTCGTCTCTCTCTCTCTATTTCTTTTTCAGATCTGATGAAGACGAGGACCAGTTTGGTATTTCCAATAGTTTAGTAAAATTACATACTGGTCTACTAGTTTCTAAAGTTTGTTGTTGAGTCCTTCAGTCAAAACAAACACGAAAATATATTTAATAACTAATATTTGATGTGTTCTTATAAACAAAAACACATAAAAGTGACATAGACCACGTGTTAGACACTTTTCATTAAGTTATTTTTTTTAAAAAAACAGTCTATTAATTAGGATTATTATTAAATTACTCAGATTATTTCTAAATTTACTCAAATTGTTTTTAAATTATTTAAAATTAGTCAGACTATTTATTTAAATGACTTCAAATTACTCAGAGTTTTTTAAAATAACTTAAAATGAGTCCGACTGTTTTTAAAATGACTTAAAATGAATCGGACTGTTTTTAAAATGACTTAAAATAAGTCCGATTGTTTTTAAAATGACTTCAAATAAGTCAGACTATTTTTAAAATGACTTAAAGTAAGTCATACTGTTTTTAAAACAATTTAAAATGAGTCAGAATGTTTTTAAAATAACTTAAAATTACTCAGGCTATTTTTAAAATTACCCCGAGTTTTATAAATTGACTTAAAATTACTCAGACTGAATTTAAAATGACTTAAAATGATTCAGACTGCTTTTAAAATTACCCAGACTGTTTTTAAAATAAATCAAAATGACTCAAATTTTTTTTAAAATAACTTAAAATGACTCAGGCTGTTTTTTTAAATTACTCAGACTGTTTTTTAAATGACTTAAAATTACTCATGTTGTTTTTAAAATGACTTAAAATATTTTTCAGATTACCCTGACTGTTTTTAAATAATTTAAAACGACTCAGACTGTTTTTAAAATGACTTAAAACGACTTAAACTGTTTTAAAAATTATTTAGATTGTTTTTGAAATTATTCAGACTATTTTTAAAATTACTCAAACTGTTTTTTTTTTTTTTTGCATTTTTGTAATTTTGTTGATTTTAGGTTTTTTGGGATTTTTTTTGGATTTTTATTTTTTTTTGTGTTTTTTTGGGGTTTTGCCCTTTTTTAAGATTTTTTGTATTTTTTAAATTTTGATTTTATAAAATTTTCCTTTTTTTATTTTATTTTTGGGATTTAATGTATCAAAATTGCGAATTATATAGCTTTTTATAATTAGATTCGAAGTATAGGGACTGAAATGATAATCTTTAAAACTATTGGGCAACGCTGTAATTTTAGGAAACATGAGAGAAAATTCAAGTGTATCGCGCGCGTACACGTGTCGCTATGTGATTGCGCGTCGTTGAAATGGATCGATTTTTAATTAGTTTCAGTTTTATAAAAACAATGTTTAATTAAGTTGTAGATAATATATCAATACAAAATTTACTCTCTCAACAAAAAAATAATTTTTGGGCTGGCTCGAATTATTTACATAGTTATTAAATATAATTAAATATAGTACATCTCTGACCTTCTGGCACTGGGCAGGTGTCAGCCCCCATACACGATCTTACGACTTTGCGGAGACCTGTGTTTTTGGTAAGTAATCACACGGGCCTAGTTACTGCGATAGCATTTGTAAGGATGTACCCCTTCTCCCGAAGTTACAGGGCTATTTTGCCGAGAGCTATAATTCTAACCTTGTGTCAGGACCTATGGGCCAATAGACATTCTCAGGTAGACAGTTTCTATGGGGCGTAAGCCTCCCAAAAGGTAACGGAGACGTGCAAAGGTTTTCTCGGGCCGGACGGAGATTGGCCCTCGAGTGCAAAGGCATAAGGGAGCTTGACTGCAAGACCCACCCGTCGAACAGGGACGAAAGTCAGTCTTAATGATCCGACGATGCCGAATGGATGGGCCGTCGATGAACATTAAAACTCTTCACTTAATTCACAATACATTTGAAACAGTTGAGCATTTCATAACAAAATCAAAATCATAAGACATCTCATCTTATCATCTTGGGATCAAGGAACCATTATTTTCTTTATTAATAACGATCGACTTTAATGAATATATACATACATACTCGTTGTATTCTAAAAAAATTACTCCAATATTATTTGACATATATTGCGTCATATAGTGTTGACATATTTCTTCATTTCCATGCTACACATTGTCACCGGCAACCGGCACCCTTAAATTCCCTAAAATATCTCCCCAATACAACTTAAATAATGTTTAAGTCACCGGAATTTCATCTCAGCCTGTTCCCGTCCTCTAAGTGACCGTCCACGTCGGTCAAATTAGCCTCATCCACTAAGGTATATATATAGGCATATATATCTATATAGGCATATATATATGTAATTATTTATCTCTTTCCCTCGCTATCTTTAATCATCCAATCACAGCTCCTTAGTTTTTCACAAAATAAATAAAATTAAGAACTAGTTGCATAAGTGTTGCCGTTTTAGAAGGTATTTGAGTAAAGGATAAAATTATTATGTGATTTAATTCTTTGCCAATTGATATGCTACTACGACACCATAGGTCCATATTGCTTTTTGTTAGTCTGGTTTTTGGATAGTTTTCTGTTATTAATAAATTTAACTAATAACCGGTTCTCAATACTCTTGTATATTGATTCGTCATATTTAGTGACCCTACGATCCCGTTATATATGTTGATAGGTTTGGTCCTTTTATGCAAAAATAAATAATAATAATGAGTCTAAAGAACTAAATATGATAATTTGGTTGGATTTATTAAAGATAGATATATTTGTGCGTGCGCGTGCTCGTGCATGTGTGTAAAAGTAGAGCAGAAAATGAACGTCTGATTAGAGCAGAAAATAATTCTTTTATATGGAAAGTATCCGAGTAGAGCGAAAGCATCTTTTGAAAAGGAATGCTCGGTGTCTAATTACCTTTCGCTGTTTGTGGTGTGTGATTACTGTAATCTCGAGAAAAGTTACGTGTTACTAGAAAAATTGTTCGAAATGAATCAGTTGTTTAAAGCTATTCCATTTCAGAATTTCAAAGGAATTGGTTGACTACAAGAGTTGATTAGTATATCTGATTATTTGCAAAATGAATCTATCCTTTATATTGTTGTGAGTAGCAAAACATCTACAGTATATGGTGGTTTTTCACATTGTACCTTTTATTAGTTGTGTTGGTTTATTTTTATATGTATAGGACCAGTATATATTGTACACTGCCGAGGCTCAAGATTTTTTAATCCCTTCCCGTGAAGGCGCCGTATTACTCGAGGCATTTATTTATCATAAATTTTTAATGTGATTGTAGTTTATGTTCTGCCAAATTAATTTGAATATGGTAGTGGTTCTAAATCGTGCGTAGTGTACTAAGTCAAATCAATATAAGTTCTTCTTGTTTGTGAAAATACAAGCTATTATATGAATATCCAAGCTGTTATGCTAAATGTGATAAGTGAAACTATATGGAAAGCTTTTTCAGGATCCAGCTTCACCCTTCTCATTTTTCCTGTTTATTTTGATTTTTGAATGTATACCTACATCTTGGTCCTCGTTAGTCGTCACACTAAAGTCTTGTGTACTGTTTTCATGCCAAAATAATTGAAGTACTTGCTAATCAGAAACAGACAGTGCTAACATTTTAATAAAAATCGAAATTGCTATTCTATTTTGCAACTAATTTGTATCTAATATGCAGGCTGTTCTTTTAGGTGTCTTGTGTGTGTAAAATCAGGTAACTTGTGCAACTTAAAACATTGGGAATATCTAGGGAAGTGAAATCTAAGGAACATAACCAACCTTCTAATTAATTATCAAATGAATACTTAACTTAGGCATCTCTTTGGATGTGGTTTCCCATTCTTATAGCAAGAGATTTTCATTTTTATTCATGGCTTAATGTTTTGATAATTAGCAATGCTTTGGAACATGAAAGTCAAAAAGTCACTAGGATAGTACGAGAAGTATGAAAATAAAGAACTGAAAGACAGAATTAGCACAAGAGACAAAGAAAGATGAGTGTCTTAGAGCTAGAGCTTATTTTTCCAATCATTCCTCTCATGCTTGATAGAAAAAGAGGCAGTAAAATCACTTTGAACTTTTTTGAGATTAACATCAAGTCATTATGGAAAATAGTACCTCAGTTTGTAGTTAGTGTCTGGCGAGGGAGATTGTTTTCTCTCTGTATGGTTGAGTATTTCGGATTCGCTTCAGTGTCAAGGAGGCTTTGTATGTTATTTAACTGACATCCTGTTCAACAAAAAGAAAAAAAGAAACAATAATACTATGTACACAGTTTAATAACTAGATAGATAGATACACCACTATGTATAGGTGATAATGTGGCATGATCTGCACCGTATATTCAACTAATTTTAGGGAACACATTTAGAACATGTGAAGCACGAGATGCCACATATAAATGGTGATGCATGAATATGGTTGTTGATATGTGTACATAGCATTTTTGAAAAGAAAGTGGGCTGGAAAGACGATTAGAGAGTAACGCTAACTACTTAAGCACCCTTCTCTGGTTTAGAACAGCATAACTTACTATTTACCACATTAAAGGACTTGTTTGATTGCCGGTTTTGAGAAAATAAGCTAGCATTTTTTTGTAATTTAGAAAAAGTTGGGTTCATCGGTTTATCAGCTAGATTTTCCAGTAATATATTCAAGCCAAAATCAAGAACAACTCATCTTTTAAGCAGATGAAACTAATTCAATCCAAGTTTTAACAAAAAAAGCGGAGCTTAAAAGCTGCAACCAAACAAGGCCTAGGTTGGAAGAATGGGAGTATCTATGACTTTGTTTATGTATTTGACATTTTTTAATATTCACTGCATTGCAGGGCTCTGCTCTGCTCTGTGCTAGATTTCCTTCAACTGACATTGAAGTCGAGATAAGGATGACGTAAGGAAAATTTACTGAAACAAAAATTATTGCAGCCTGCACTATGACGTTTCCGGATAGTTTTTGACGTAATTCAGTGTTATGTTTTTGTTGAAGTTGAACAATATCTTTTGCTGGTGTATTGACTTTAATTTGGAAGATACTCTGCTAGAGGGCCTATAGTAAGTCCTAATTTCTAAATCTTGGCATACTTCAATTGCAAGCCAGCAATTATAAAGAGGAGAAGAAATATATATTGCAACTTTCCAATATCTTGTTACTCCAGGAAAGGGATGACTATGTGTTAGAGCTAGTTATGACCAATGGATGATGAATAAAACTGTACTGAATCAGATGGAAAGATTCAATAATGAAACACGAAGATGCATAAAGTTTTGACTTCTCCTTTCCTGTATAGTTTGGTTATATATTCTTTAACCCTTTCGCCTCAATGGTTAAATGTACTGTTCATTTTGTATCAGACATCTTTTGTACCTTGGAAAAAGTTACTGATCTTTAGATGATTTTGATGTTCTCATTTTGACATATTGACATATCCTGCCCGTTCTCAGAAAAAAACTTGGTGAGAAGATTATCATTCTGTACTTTACAGGCATTATCGTGTTGGTCCTTTATAACTTAAAGCAAATTTGTTATTTAACTACGAAGAACATGTAGGAAAAGTGGTGATGTCAGATAGATAGGTAGATATAAGCTAGTTATTTCCACCGACTTACCTATTAGTACTTTCCCAGAGATCGAATGATGTATAATTATGTTCATGGTTTGTGAGAAGGGGGGATGCTTATAGATCTAGTTATGTAGTTCTAGTTCCCCTGCAAATTATTCACCTGAAATGTAGGATTTGACTTTATAGAGTAGAATGAACTCTATGGGCGTATAATCGTATATGACTGTTTTCAAAGTCTTGATATTGATCTTATAAAGAACCTAGGGAGTATTATAACAGAAGTATAGAGGAACGAACAAAGAAATTGTACATGTAAGGTGTTTGTATGACATGTTGAGAGCTCTTGAAGTTGGAAGAGTGGTCAGACAGAAAGAAACGAGTGTATATGTAAAGTAGTTATGGTTTTAGAATTTTGAGATTAAGATGGTATCATGACTTTGTGTTGTAAACTACGTGAATTAGTAATTTTTCTCTAAATCAGAGGGAGCAAGCGCCCAAAGCAGAGAGTAGTGTACATGTCTAAAGTTCTATTCTTTTAGTTTTTGTATGGTTGCCTTTATTCACTTCTTTAGGTAATCCTAGGGCTTCAATGCAAATTTAGAAGTTACACTTGACCAGAGAATAAACAGTTTGTTGACCACCATTTATTTTTCAGATTGCTTCACATTTGAATAGATCCTTGATCCTTATGCATCTTCTTACTTTAACCATTAGGGTTGAATACGTTTAGGAGTTAAGTAGGAAACTAGTCTTTAATTTATCTTTTGGAGAATACTGATATTTTGTCAGTTGGCTTCTAAAATGTTTTATGTATGTGTATTTAGGCAATACGGGGGAAAATCGAGCATCAGTGTCACTCGACTACATGGTTTCCTCAGCAGACAAAACTAGGTTAGTTTGCTATCCTTTTCATAGTTTAGAATAATCTTGCTTGGTTAAGAATCAAATGGGCCTGTCGAGCAATGATAGAGTCATGTAATCATAATCACATCTCAGTTGACACGTTGCTTTATTTTCTAAATCAGTAGGGATATTTCGCCTTTAGAACCTTTGAATACCAGAAAATTAATTGGTTTTTGATGCATTTAAGTTCTGCCTTTTTTTAATTCTTACTCTATTCTATTTGGAAGACCATTTATCTCAGTTATATTTGAAGTAGATACACATTTAAGAAATTCATGAGTGTACAATGTCTTTAGTCGGAGTTAGGATTTTTGTTCTTTTGATGCTGCGATTGATTTTTCAGGAGCGAAGAAAGTTTTTATCCATAGTTTTTTAATATTACATTGGAAATTTCTTCTTCTTAACGTGTTGATAGATATAAGCAAAGAGTCTAGTTCAGAAAGCGAGTCATCGGTGTACACTTGAAAGTTAGGATCTTCGTGTAATTTAGATACATGTGAAATATATTTTTATTTTTACAGATCTTGCGCAATCTATGTAAACATTGTGATTGAATGCAAGCATTCACTACAGTCTACAGATATAGTGCAGCTGTTTTACTTGATTATGGGATAGAAAGCTACACCTTTTTCCCCTTAATATATGTGCAGCATAGGAGTGCACAGCTTAGCAGTAATAATTTGAGGGGTAAAATATTTACAGTTTGTAGAACTATTTGAAGTTATAAGTGCGGTGAGTTTAATTTTTTGTCTAATTATTATTTATATTGCTGTAATACGGAGTATTGTTCTAGCAAACATTTTTAAGAATGAGATTAGGAATAAAGTTTATCCAAGCTTCAGAAATTATTATACTGAGATATCTCATGAGATTAGTATAGATATCAAGTCTTTATCATGCTGGTCTCAAGTCAATTTTGATACATGTGGAAATATGCTTTTTAAATCTATGATATTTCAAATGATCCTCTCCCAACACTTTCTCTCCCTTATCTTTTTGGTCCTGGGCCATTTATTAGATTGGCCCAGTTGGATAATAGACACTGTTTATGGTCAAAATCACATCTTATTACATGGATCATTTGATAGATACACAACATTGTACTGAATAAATAACTTCATTGCCGTGTACTTTAGGCCACTTATCCTTAGCTAAAATTAAATGCAAACCCAAGAGTTTGTTATCCAAAATTCATTACCTTGTAGTCTTATACAATGGTTCCATAATCCTAAATTGAAAATAGTAAAATTTTATTTATATAGTTCTCACGCGAGGGAAAAGTAACTCTATACACACAGATAGATGTATGCCCTGCTAGTGCAGAAAGCTCGTTGCTCAAACATTAAAGACTCTTTAGGTGTTGAATTTTTGTTCAGTAGTGCTTGTTGAGGCCTGCAGTATAAATGTTAAATGTGAAGAAAAAAAATGGCTATACCTACTTTATGTGTGATAACTTGCAAGTCCTTTCATAGATATATATATATATTGACAGATAATCTGCCGAGGAGATGCAAGGGATCAACATGTGTAAACATAGTTTTGAAGTCTCGAGACTTGATAAAACCGTGAAAGAGGACTTGTTAGTGAATAAATGCTTCTGAAAACCGACAATTTAAGAAAAGTTTATTGTATTTTGTGCTGATGGTCCCTTGTCTCTCTCAAAAGATAACATTGCACCATATTATTTTGTTAAGAATTTTTCAACATGTTTATGTTTTGTGCAGATTGCCTTTGCTAAAATGTTGTACTATCTTTACAATAATTGCGGCTTCTGTTTCTTTTTTGTCTCCCCTGGATATTCTGTCCTTATTTGGTTGTGCACTCTTTTAGCAAATAAGCTAATTTTTTGAGTTTTAGATTAAACACTAGGATAAAGCTTTAAGCTTCTAGCTTTTCCAGGCAAAAAAGTGACGCTCAGCTTTAAGGTGGTCAACCAAACATCCCGACTTCAAGCTAAGAGTAAAATGAGCTTAAAAACTGTAAGCAGGCAGGGCCTTGACAGAAGAAAATATAGTGTTTATACTCACCCCAATTGATGTCACAAAACTGCAAACTGCGCATTTCACTGACCGAGCACCATATTGATACATCAACATCATCCGGCAATTCCCACAGTTCACATGAGCTACTTGATTTGCTGCAAAATCATGTATGCACACATAAACCCATGAACAAAAATTACACTGAATATATGGATTTATCTGTTAATAATAAATATTTTGGAAGTCATTTATTTTACCTTCAAGTGCTAAATTAACAGTATGACAACAAGAGCATTGTACACTTGTTGCTCCACGTATGTACATGAGTAAGGTGTGACAACCTCCACAAACTAACTGGGCCATCTCCGTTCCTGAAGAATCCCGAGAAATAAAAATAAGTGCTTGTTTAGGTTGTATGGAGTAGATTTTAAGAAAGAAGTTTAACTTTTTGATTCAGAAAAAGTTAGATTCGCCCAGCTTCCTGTTTCTAGCTTTTTCAGGCCAAAGCACCAGAAAACTCTAGCTTTTAGGCAAAAAACCTAAGCTTTTAAATGCAACCAGACTAGGCCTTAGTCATGCCGAAGACAATCGACAGGTGGCCTGGTTGGTTGGTTTTTCTGTTTTCTGGCTCAATGACTTGGAAGTAACTTTTACAAAAAGTACTTCCTCGCAGAGCATGATCCCAAACAAGTTTCAGCCTTCATAGGAAGGTTCTCTAATATTGTGTTTTAGAACTCTGACCAAATGAGATTAATATCCCTCGAGAATTAAGAAAGGCAAGTTATTAAAAATCTAGTTGCTTAGAAAAGGAAAAAGAAGCTAACCAGGTGGCGGAACAGCTGTGACAGCATTGCAAACAGCACAACATACAGAGGTTGCGCCGACAGGATAAAGTAAAAGGTTTCTACATCCAGAACATACTAGCTGGCTTTGTGCACCTGGTTACCGAAATAGCTAATTAAAAATTATTGCAAGTTGGATAATTTTGTATTAGTGCAAGTTGACTGAGTCAGAATTTTCGGTTATTAGATTTATCAGGTTTCTTTAGTAGAAAAAGAAATTGCAACTTTGCATATATTTCATCCTTAGTCGATTACATATCCTGTGACCTCGTATTATGTTTAAAGATGTGTATGGACCTCTGATATGCAACCTTTTAATTTCTCTGGTGATTGAGTTAAATTTGGCCGATGCGTCGGACTCGTCCCGCAAAAGATAATGTGAAAATTCCTATATCGATGTCTTTGATATCTATCTATCCAGCTGACTAGAGAAATTTACCATTCAATCATACTTATGAATTGGAATTTTTAACTGCTTTGTACTGACTTTGATTGAGGCCAATAAATAGGTCGCGTGTTTCGACTTTTCTCATTATATCTAGAAATGCTCTAATTTCCTCATGCTTTCGATACTTTGCTCAGGTTGCATGTTCCGGCTCGCAAGAAAAGGGAGAGAGAGAGAGTAATCCAGGAAATGAAATCTTCCTTGCTAATATCTAAGTTGAGAAAATCTTTTCCTTGTTAAGATTGCAATTTGCCAGTGAAATATATATTTTTTGTCTACAGGAATTGAGTAACATACCGTTCGCTGGTGGCGTAAATGGAACTGTTGGTGTTGGATAAGGAGCTAAAGGAACTGGCATTGGAAATTTTTGCTGAGGTATTATATGCTACTATGATAACTTAATGTCTTTCTTCATAATTGTGAGACAACTGATCTTTATATAGTCTCACCATCTGCTTGGGAGGAGTAAAAAAGGAACAAACAATTAGCTAATTCTAAACTCTAAATGAAGTTGAAATACAATCTAGAGTTCTGATAAGATAAGATGGGAGAATACGGTTATAGTAAGTGATTCAGATAAAGAAGTTTCTCTTTACATTGTATACTTTCTATAAATGAAGTTTGAAAATTAAAGCTATGAAACAGTTGACAGTGAAAGAGAAAAATTATATAATTCTATCAAATTATAGTTAGGTTGAACATAATGGAATGAGGTGAACACAGACCTTTGGATGGTGCAGATGAGAGAGAGGGAGAGAGGTGGTATGTTGTGAGTAGTAACTGGACACAAGTAGAGAAAAGGTGGTGTAAGCTGACAAAAAAGGGGAGTTCTTACCAATTTCTCTTTCTTCTTCTGCCCCTTGTAAAAAGCTATGGAATTTACTAAATATATATAAAAGTTGTATATTAGAAGGATCTAATTTGGAGAAAATTACTTATAAGATACAGCTGTCAATTTTAATTTCCAAATTTCTACTCTCAACCATTGGTAGCATATTCTGTTTAGACCTCCATAAATGATATTTCCTATCTTTTAAGTATAAGGTGTAATAAATATCCCATGTTGTTGCTGATTTGGTAAAATGAAGTAATGTTATACAAATGTTGTACACAATGTTGGAACATGCACATGGGTCACTAAATAGACAGTTACATCTTGTTTGGTTGTACTTGCAGCTTCTAGGAAAATAAGTTGTCTAAATTTAGTTTGAGAAAAGAACTGGTGTTCTTCAGATTAAATTTTTGTTTGCCGTTTCAAACCAGAAACCTCAAAAGGCCAACTTTTGTTTAACTATATAGAATACAACTTGTGTGCATAGTATCAGGAGTAGTTAATTATAGGGATTAGAGTTTAAAAATTGCAACCCGAAACATCCTTAGTCTTGCGATTATCGTTAATAGCTCATAAGGGTAGGGGTAGTATTACTTTACATGTCACTTATTTTTAAAAGGCTTATGTACTTTCACTGTGAATAAACTTTAACACGGATATACTGTGATTTTCGGTTTCTATTGGTGGCATATCAAAGATCAGCTCTGTCAGGAACTCTGGGTACCCATCCTCCCTATCTCTATACGTATTTCTTGCAGAATATATACATTTTTGCTCACTGCATGCACGTGACTAATGGTGTAGCCATACACTCCTTTCTTCTTGGGACATTGAATGACTCAGATTGAGCCACGTAAGCCAACTAAACAAGAGGGCCTTATATTATATTTAATCCCACTCTTGACTTCTGTGAGATTTGGATTTGCAAAAACTTTTGCAACTTCTTCCTCAATGGTCCCATATGTCTTTCTCTTGAAGATAATCATCATAACTCTTGTTTCATTCGGGTCCATTTTTGCTGCCCTACTATTTTTAGGATAGCCTGCCCTAGATTTTTGAGTATCATTTGATCAAAATCAATCCAATCAAATGGTCAAAAAAAAATATTTCAATTCAAGAAAACGTTAAAAAAATCGAGAAAATCAATACCAATCTAATAAATCCGAGCTTGAGTCAAAACATGTTAAAAAATATTCTTATTTTTTTTTCAACACACATGCAGTGCTTTTTCGGTATGATTGAGAAATTTTATTTTTATTTTTTTCGCCATGCGTAGCATACTTGAAATGACGTACCGTACCCATACCGGGAACTTAAAAAAAAACTGTGTATGTATGCGATCCGTATGTTGGAGTAACACTACCGTGAACCCGGTTCACTATTATTTAGGGTGTGCCACCCATTAAAAAGCTAACATCTATTAATGAACCCAAAAATATCTACCATAAAATTAATTCAAAATTACAAAAAAAAAATCCTATTGGTTGGCACACCCTAAATAATAGTGGACCGGATTCATATAATTGTTTTTCCGTATCTTGGGACAATATAGAAATTTTCCCAAAGTTTTTGTTGACCCTTGGATGAGATTGCATTTGATCCAATGGTACTCAAAAATCTAGGGCAGGCTACCCTAAAAATAGTGGGTCAGCAAAAATGGATCTGTTACATTCACCTACTTTCGAAAGATTATTTTTGGTAGTGATTAGAAACTTAAGAATTATTGCATCATTTTTACGTGGTACATTTGTATAATCTTGTTTCTTCAGGTTATCTACATGTCAACATTAACAGTACCCCTAAGTATATCACATCATCTACTTATCCAGTTCCCCTTGGACAAGCTTTGTGCAGAGATAAAGTTCAACACTTTTTTTGTTATTTACTAATCAGGATCCTGTTATTCTAAAAGGTCTTCCTTACCGTCACATTTTTTCGAGGAATACTTGAACTAAAAGAAGGTTAAAGTTACAAATAGATAGGGAATTATTAATCCATGAGGAGAAAACAAGTTGATCCTAGTTTAAATTGGATGTTATAAGTAAATGTTTTTGGCCACGACTTTTCTCAAACTGGTCCCGTACGCGTGGCTCTTTATAATATTGTACTAACATTGGGGGTGGGACATTAGCCTAATGTTCCCGTGTTTAGGAGGTGCTTTCAATACCATGTGGCTGGGACATTTTCTACCGTTCTCACTTAATTGGCACACTTTTTGCTCTTGGTTAAATTTCGCTCCTACACATTTAATTTTTTTATTGCATACATTGATCACGCCAATATCGTTTAGGAATTGTTTTGTTGTGGTATCTGAAACATGTATCATGTTGTTATGTCACGATTACGGTTAGTTATGACATTATTTTAAGCTGCTATGTGTAGATTATATATATTTAATTGTGGTTCAGATTTCTTTCAATCAATTTTTTTATAGTTATCAGTTTATTTCTTCTTTGATTAGGATTTGCTTTCTTCCGACGAATCCATAAACTCACATCGGACAGGTTCTTCTACAGAGTGTTCTAAGAAAACTAAGTTTGCAAGTACAATAGTTATCAGGTATGCACCAATGTTTTAAAACACAATATTGTAGCTGTAGAGTATCAACAAGATTTACACAGCCGTCTAATAATTTTTGCTTTTCATCAAAATATAGCACCTTTTTCTACCGCTATGGTGAAAAGAGTGTTTTTAAGACTGTTTACCTACAATGTTGGTTTAGGAGTTATTCTTTTTCATAGTATATACTGTATATTACATGCATTCATGCTCAACCACTGCCCTTAAGTAGTTGTCAACATTTGGGTCATTAGCCATTAGAGCAGACATGATTAGGTGTTTAGCATTTCTTTTAGTTTTTCATATTTGTCCCGCAGAAAGCAGCATTTGTATCGTACCTAGTAGTCACACGCTAACACAGTCATACTTATATATATGACTATTCAGCTATACGAACCTTTTTTTTTTCTAAGACTCAAATAAGACTGCTAATTTGACACTGTAGGGCATTAATCGGTGTTGAGAGACAAACTAGGAATTGCTTGTGAGGTGCCGAAATACCTATATGGTGGTTAAATTTTTTACAGGGTAGTCAATCTATTATAAATTTATAATTGAAAATCTAGGCTTAAACAATACTTCTATGTTTGTAAGTAGATTTGTCCTCAGTTATCAATTGAAAGCTTGTGGGGCATCTCTCTTTATGGGTAAAACAAGAGTGATGACTGCCGTGTATGTTTGGTGAGAAAATGTTACATTTTGCTTAAGCAATTAATTATGCTGGAAAATAGGGTATTGATCTGATTCTGAGGCATATTTACATGCAGTTTTTTACTTCTAGACCCGACTACCCTTGAAGTAAAAATAAGACCCAACGTGACAAGTATTGATATAGACATAAGCAGATGTAGACATGGGTTTTTGTTTTCAACTCTTGCGATTCTACTAATCAATTTGGTGCACATTATTTCGGAAAGAACCTATAAGAATGTATGCCTGCTTCTTGATTTTTTTTTACCATGATTCTTGTTTATGTAAAAAGATTGTGTATAGAAACATGAGTTTATAGCTATATGGGTCTTATATGTACGTCACATATGAATTAAACCATTTTACCGTGTGAGTTTTTCCAATTGTCTTTTCAGGTAGTTACTTATACAACGTTAATTCGGAGCAAGAGGATTTGTGTACTTAAATCGTTAAAGTGGACAATGTAAGTATTTAAGACTGTCTTGAACATATTTGTGTTCTATATCATTAAAGACTAAAGTTTGAGTATGCACAACTGTGTTAAATGTGATGTAAATTTATTCAGGGTACTTTTCAGAGAGATAAAAGAGGAAGTGTGAAAAAAGTTGGAGTACTTTAAGCCAGAAATAGGCAAAGTAT
Source organism: Primula vulgaris (assembly GCA_963920805.1). Taxonomy (NCBI): domain Eukaryota; kingdom Viridiplantae; phylum Streptophyta; class Magnoliopsida; order Ericales; family Primulaceae; genus Primula; species Primula vulgaris. The sequence goes on from OY987212.1 coordinate 17,510,445, forward strand.
GGGGCAAGGTAAGTTTCCAAGGTGGAAGAGCAAACACACCAAACAATAAAATTGCAGAGAGAGGATGATAAACAAAAAAGCACTTATTTGAATTATTGTCTAAGGACCACATCCTCTCTGTACTCTCTTTGGCCTTTTTTTTGCACTTGAACTCATCCTAATAGCATATTCCCAAGTCATTTTCTACCAAATTCCTTCAATAATAGATCTGGAGCAGTTGGAGTAAAAGGGTCAAGAAAAAATTACTTAACTTATGTCTTAATTCGAATTTCTTAAAGCATTTCGGAAAGGTTTTTTAGTTTTCTAAATTCTTAAAAGCGTATGTGATTTCTACTTAGTGAGCACTTTAAGATTTACAATTTTTGTAAGTGACGCTAGACTGCAAGCTAGGGTGTCAAAAAAATTCAAGGTTCTAATTCCAGCACTGATCAGTCATTTAGTTATAGTTTAGTTCCTATCAGGGTCTTGAGAAACCAACAAATTATGCTCAATAAAATCATTACATTATATTTTTTTTAATGGCTACCAGTAAATTTAACGTCCCTCATCCGAGTAATTGTAGTGCAATTACATGTTCATGTATGACATGCTACAAGTTTTCTTCTTTTGCTTTTGCTTGAACTACAAACTTTGATACTACAAGGACCGGCTACCAGCACTTTATTTGTTTGATTGTTCATTTTTTAACTTGGGTTTCTGGGGTTCTTTTTTCTTTGTCTGTGAAAAGAGAAAACTAGTAAGGAAATAATTGTTATGTGTAGCGCCGTGTATGTTAAAACAGTTCGGAATTTGGCTGCTTTTCAGCAAAATTCATGTGTGCACCAAATTTTAGCAAAAACGTATAATTTGCCTTCCGTTTCGACTTTCAATTAATTGAGGAACTATAGTTTTGTTTTGTTCTTTCGTATGGTAGACATGAACAATATTTACATGTCAACGCATTTCTTTTTTCAGTTATATTATTCATACAAATCACATTCACCAAGTCGCTTTAAAAGAATAGTCATCTTTATCTGGTTGTTTCAGTGAAAGGTGGATGAATCTATTGCAAGGATTTCCATTGCAACATAGACTGAAACTTTATCTAATAGAATCTCTTATCCGTATATAACGTCTTTATTTTCAAGCCGGAATATTGGACTAATTTTAGATAAATCTATCTTCAATTGCAGTGTTCTAAAAGGCACATCTAGCTACAAATTAGGCGGAGTGTACACGGCAGATGGAGCCTAGAAGCCTAATAGATTAGGCAGGATTAGACGATGAATACACGGAATTAGACTGAATTAGGCGCTAACCAACCAATTTCCGTCTAAATTCCGCTTTACTCCTCTTAGAAGATTGTCCAAGAGAAAGAAAAAAAGTCAGAAGCCAGTGTTTCATGCAAGGATTGGTCACAATTTTGAAAAGACCATTCCCATATCTCCTCAAATCTTATCCATGATCACTCTGATAGTTTTCTGGCTGTTTAGATATTTGAAATTGATTAAATTAATATAAATAGCTACACTACAAAAAACAAACATAGGCCCCATTTGTGTTTTGTCCTAAGACGACGTGGCCAATGCATATTCAATCATAAAAAGAGCCTAAGTGTCGCTATGTTAGCACATCTCAAATATATTTATTAAAGAATGATTAATTTTATTTTGTTCGTACTATATTTTTTTATTTAAAATCTTACCGCCAAGCAAAGCAAATCTACGTAATACTTCCGTCATAAGTTTTATACGAAATTATCGGATTTTAAAATATAACTAAATTGCCAAAATCTTTAAAAAAAATTTACATAGTTCAACCGATAAACTATGTGATATAATTTTTTTTTTTAAAAATCAACAATTTGGATACCGAGTTATTTATCGGTCAAAGTTGAGTGTGGATTTGTATAGTAGTTATGATGTGGTATGGAAATAGTATTTCTTTGTTTATAAGTTTTAACAAGTCGTGGGTGCTAGGGAAAAGCTACGTTTGGCTGGGGTACGACACCTCACATCTGCTTAAAAAGTTTAATTTCTTTAATTTTTACATCATTTTTATTATATTTTATTTAAATTATAACCACCCCTCGAGGTAAAACTTCGCGATAGAATCTCGAAAGTGATATGCGGATAGTTTAGAAATAAATTATATCAAAACCGGAAAACGAGTAAATGAGAAACCACGTGTATAACCAGAGTCGACTAGAGAAGTGAATACAGTAGAAAACTATACAAAAAAACATGATGCTACTAAAGTTTAACATCGCTAGACTCCTTACAATATTTTTATTCTTTGGAAAAAAATTCTCATTGGTCCTATGATTTTTGGTCGGAACAACAAATATCTAAAACTTGTAAAAGATCAGACTTTGCGCAGTCGTTGGAAAACCCAGAAAAGCATGGTATATATATGAATACTGGACTTATTTACGCTATTATACATCGGCACTTGTAAGAGTAAATATCACACTAATGAGTGTATTTATTACTTTTTCATAAAAAGAAACTGTCGTAGTAAACTCGAAGAATGTGTTTCTCTCACAATTCGCCAGTTCGAACACCTTTTTGTACATCATTCGAACACCTTTTTGTACATCATTCGAACACCTTTTTGTACATCATTCAAACAGTTGATGGTCTCTGCAGTTGTTTTTGTTTCTCAAGGACTTGAGCAATATCTTCACCCAAAAAAAAGGGACTTGACTTGAGTCTTGAGCTATATGAGAGTCTCACCATGTCTAATGTCTTACCTACAACATAACGTATATACTATTTCCCGATGTTTTTTTCCGGTGAACGTCTCTACCTACTTTCTTCTTTTGGTGATTTCTGTTGATGTAGAACGAAGTTATGACATCTAAAAAACCAACGTAAGAAACAAAGGACGTATATGGTTGTGGTCAGTCACCCTTTTCCGCCCTCGAATTCAATTCACCTTACAAGTTCTTTTAACATTTGTTCTCGGACAAATCTGCATGTACATAATAAACTAGAAGCTCTAAGTTGGATGAACAAACTTGTTTTGTTATTCTTTTTTTCTTGGGCTTAACTAATAACTATGTGAAGTGTTTTCTGACACTGCTCAAATGTTTTATGTTTTAGAAAGAACTCAATTATATATTTATATACAACTTTGCTTGTAAAGTAGCTTAAGAATTTCGTTATGTTGCTCACTATATACAGTGTGTCTTCACTATTTTTGAGATATAAAGCGAATACGAAAAAAGGGGTCTTAACTAATAATATTAAGGTGAACATCATTTATTCAAAGATTGAAAAAACATATATATACCACACCCAAATTCAATATATTAAAGGTAAAGGTCATTATGGACTATGGAGTAATGAAGTTAATTAACATTATGATGAGAACAAATGATTAAACTTCAAACCTTATCCTTCTGATATGTAAAACTAGTAACTAAATCTTCAATAATATCAATGTAACATTTTTTTTAAGATCACCAACAACTCAGTGAGTTTTTTTGTGACCGAAGATAGTTTTCTTTTTTAAATAACGAACTTTAGTTCGGGAAAAGTACAACTTTTTCAATTGCTAATGTAACCTAGATAATTAAAATTGATTTGTATGCAAGATATATAATTCATTGGTAAATAATCCAAACAATGACTTAAATCTTAGTTATGTCAAATAAAAGTTCTTCAGAGTACAAACCATAAAAAAACAATGACATTTTTTGTAAAACATAAATAAAAAAATTGGGGCCCTTGTAAATTTGGAGTCCCAATCTTATGCTTCACAAATTGGGTGCTACAGCCGTTCCTGAGTCTATATATAAGCCATATTTTTTCCTTTATGTTTAAGCTGTCATTTAGCTTTTAGCAAATAAGGTGTATTTTTTAGTGAGGCTAAAATGAAGTTGGATATGTTTTAACTAAATGCTGAAATTTTGTATAAACAAAAAAGAAAAAAAACAAACTCAATAATCAACATGGCTAATATGCTTGCACAAACAGTTAAATTTAATAATTTTATATCTCAAAACAATTAAGAAAATAATTTAAAAAATGCTAAGGGCCCTACCGGGTTCGAACCGGTGACCTCTCGATCTGCAGTCGAATGCTCTACCACTGAGCTAAGGACCCTCATGTTTTATAAAACAAAATTTAATTTACAAGTTAAAATATAACCAATTTCTTTGGGATTTTAAACACTAACGGTTCCCGATCAAAAAAGCAGATTTGCTCCAACGTAAGAATTAATTGTTTGTATCTCTTCTTTAATGGTCCCCAATATTACGAATATCGTTGCGCTTAAATTTAGCTACAAACGACTAATTTATTCCTTGATAAACTACAAACAAAGTTCTCGTGGATCGATATTTATTCATTTACATTTTTATCCGTAGTAATAATAGTTACATCTTACTCAAACATAGAACTAGCAATCTCACGACTGAAACTATGGGGATCACTTAAGGTCTCGTTTCAACCTTATGTGCCCTTCGAATTAGACAGTTTGCAATACCATAATGCTAAAGTCATCTTTTTTTTTAAGTTCATCAGAAAAATACTATATTCAAATTGCTTACGGTTTTTCACAACTTTCTTGATAAAAAAATTGAATGCATGTGCAAAGGAAAAGACCTTTCCTCGAATTGTCCAAGGTTAACTTAGACAGACGACAGACACAACAATGATAAGTGTACGATTCTTAAGCCAAATACATCTCGTAAGTGTTCATCATCTATTGGAACTTGGAAGTTCCTTTAATAGAATTTTCGACTTTGATACCATTTCTAAGTTGTAACAACCTCAAAAATCAAAAGAAACAAACAACACAAAAATCTAAAGAGCAACTAAATCACTAAGATCAGGCCTTTTGTAAGAATACACGAGGTTCAGGCCCATAACCCGAAATGAGAATGTAAACAACTAAACAAGTTAAGCACATTTAAAATTATCCCACATCGGAGCAATTAGAAAATTTAGATATGTATATATACATACACAATCACTTTAACTGTTGTGTTCGTTAAAAGGAGAGATGGTTGGCATCTCCCCCGACAGGGATGGGAACAGCTTTCGAGCTTACCTGTTACCACACATCCGGTTAAGGCTTTCCACTTTGGTGGATCTTATAACCCATTTTTTTTTTTGTTATAAAAGTATTTCCGAACCATTTGGACAAGATAATATTTTGTTTTACAGCTAATTCCTTCTTTTCTGGCTACCTACGAAAATTACACCAAAAATGCAATGATAATTATAGGATATTACATTAGGAGTGTTTTCTTTAAAGAATTTCCGCTCATTGTTATTATGATGGGTCAAGGATTCTTGATTTTTTTTTGTGTGCAAATTCTGTAAAAAAACTGTATTCTATCTTAAAATTCTGGGCTCTGGCTTTCCACTTTTGTGGATTTACATCCATTGTTTTAAAACTTTTTTTATTTTATTTTCTTACTATAAGCTTAGAAGCCGCAGAAGGCCTTGGTGGATCTTTTTACCAAAATTTTCCTTAATTTTGCACTTCCTTAGACATTTAGACAACACGTTATATCGCGCTCTTATTTACAAACTAAAAACTGTTAAGAAATTTGTTAATAGCGGACATTATTGACTGTTCTTCATGTGCTATGACGGTATGACCTATGAGAGACTTCAGACTTTGCTGCCTGTTGTGAATTACTGGTACATCAGAAATGTTAAGAAAATGGTTGTTGGCACGAAACTCTAGCATGATATTTTAACAAGACGGGCAACTTTGCGTCTCTTAAAATGTCAGTCTCCCGCAAATTAAGTCGAATACAATTTTTAAGATCGTAATACAGTTCTGTTATAATTAGTGGCAAACAGTCTAGTTACCTAATAATGTGACACACGTACCAGCATACCATATGGCATTATTAACAAGAAAATAAACACATAAAAACCAGATGGTTTTCTAAAGTGAGGTACAAGGAGATGAGGCTTTCATTATCCACCATTCATCAAAGATAAAAGACTTGTCCTTCAATTTAATTGAGCCTTTGGTTTTTCCAATTTGCTCATCACTAACCACTTTTATTTGAACCAACTCAAGAAGAGAAAAACTAAAGAAAAAAATGGCATTGAGAATGTGGGCTTCTTCAACTGCCAATGCTCTTAGAGTCTCATGTGCTTCCAGAGCTAATCTCTCTCCTGCATTTTCACTCTCTCGATGCTTCTCAACCGGTAATTCTCGTCATGATTATATTATATAGTATTTATGAATGTTTGTAATTCCAAGCTGTAAGAGCGAACGTACATTAGCCAGATGCAGAAAATAGCGGTATGCCTTATACGAACATCTCAGTTTTCAGCTTGGTTATCATATTTACGCAAATCTGCACATTATGTTCTTCTTACGCTGTTTCTTTGGACATAGAGAGAGTGACACAAGTGAGCTTTAACCTTTTCAAGAAATATAAAAACCACTTGTATTTAGTCAAAAGTTTCCGAGTAGAATGTTCAGCCGCCCATAAAGAAAAGTAAGATTTATGAATTTTTGCCCCTCACCCGAGAATGTGGTGTAGCTATTTGCCACAAGCTCTTTCTCTAAATTTAACGCTGAAATTCCATCGTCGTGGAAGAGGTTTTGTTAACATTTCAACATCTGATTTTTCTTGAACGTTCATCATCCGATTCAACATAAACATATAAAGATTTGATTTACGTAAACATTCAATTTGTTCCCTTCTCTGGTGATTTTATTGTGTTATCAACATCGCTAGTTTTGGACAAAATCCTTTTCTTCTTTTGCATTTTTGTTATGTCGACTTGTATGCAGAGTCATATACCAGTACTAATTCATAAACTTCTTTTCTTTTCTTTTTTGGCAGTTCTAGATGGTCTTAAGTATGCAAGCTCACATGAGTGGGTGAAGGTTGATGGCTCTGTGGCTACAATTGGTATCACCGATCATGCTCAGGTAATATCAGATATCCACTTTTACCTTTTATGTTTAATTAGTTTTCAGTTTTTTGTGTATATCTGAAAGGGCTAATATATGGTATTGAAATTACGAACCAGTTAGTCTTGGCATATAATTGATGACTTGGCCAACTAATTTACCAGTAAACTCAGATGACAGATCACTACTTTTAGATTTCTAGACAAGTTAAAATTTCAAGAGTTTTTTTTTTTATCGTCTATGCGTTCTTGATTGGTTTGCTTTCGAGACTTACGATACTGCATTTCAAACTACTTTTATTCTAATAGTTACTTTCCTGATTTCTAAATATTCTGGACCAACAAAGTAGATTTCTGACATATTTTATGTCTTGGATCATGTTAGCTGATTTTTTTTTATATTTTTGGAACTACGAAAAACAATCTATTTCAGGCCGATTCACCACGTTTTACCTGCTTTTGAAGCAAACACGACTTTAACATCTTCTTTATTTCCAAGTTGTAAAACTTGTTTTAGTAGTTTCCAAAACCATATCCAATCAAACACTATCTTAAAATTACTATCTTGTTTGATGCAAAGATCTGAAACCTGTTCTCGGGAATAAAACATTTTTCGAAACCATATGACCAATGAGCACTGTACTTGCTATCTTGTTTGAAGCTGAGTTCTAGTACTGGTTCTCGGAACTGAAAAACAAATTTGTAGAACATAACTAACCAAAACTTGCATACTAGTTACTATCTTGTTTGATGCTAACTGCTAAGTCAAAAAAAACTTATTCCCGGAACTAGAAAATATGACTGTTTAATCTAATTCAAATTTGAATTTTAAAGTTTAAAATACATTTTTTACAGGACCATTTAGGAGAAGTGGTGTTTGCTGAAGTGCCTGAGCCAGGTAGCTCAGTAACACAAGCCAGCAGCTTTGGGACTGTCGAAAGTGTCAAGGCTAGCAGTGATATTAATTCCCCAATCTCTGGTGAAGTTGTTGATGTTAACACTAAGCTTAGTGAAACACCTGGTTTGGTAATTCTATTCTCCTTTTTCAACCTGTTCTTTTTATTTTGTTTCCGTTGGCATAATGGCATATTTCACGAATTATAACACTCATGCCTTCTTTGGTTGCACGTCTCAAACTCTGGTTTATTTAGATTTTTGCTCAAAAGTATGACTTTATTTACTTGATGAGCTCAGTAGCTGGCCTTCTTCAAAACAAAACAAAAACTAGAAACTTTAAGATGAATGGTCCAACCTTTTATCTCAAACTCAAATGCCAGCCTATTTGCTCAGAAGCTGCAATCAAACACTCATAAGCTTTGATTTTAGTCCTGAACTGTCTTTGGACCCTCATTTTCCATTCACAAAGTCGCATATTTATGAGACATGTCAGTTGTCACATGTGATGGTCTCAAGTCGGAGACAAAGGCGATGACATAATTGATTGGTGTGATTAAACAATTCCCAGCTAGGGACCACGGACTGGGGATTAAGCGGGGGTACCCAAAAATAATCTCTAGACCGTTTTAACTAGATCGTATTGGTTTATATTCCTCAATATTATTACAAATGGCATTATTAAATTTCCATCTTGTTCGAACAATGCTTGTGTAAATGTTGATCAGGCAATTATTGCTGGCCTGGAATCCATAATAACTATTACTCTTTAATAAGTAGCCAGTGGTGAATCTGCATAATATCAAACTGGAAATTTTACAAGTTTCAGGAGAATACCGTTCTTTCATTTTTTCATATATGGGTGACAAAGTTCTCTTCCATGATCCCAAATCATACTTTTACAATCTTACTACTTATCAACTAGCAGAATGTAAATTGTGAACCACTCTTTGAACCTCTTGCTAATCTGGTTTGCTATTTTTAATATGAAGTTAAATACAAGCCCATATGAAGACGGGTGGATGATCAAGGTCAAGCCAAGTGATCCATCAGAGTTGGAGAAGTTGATGGGTTCAAAAGAATACACAAAATTCTGCGAAGAAGAAGATGCTGCACATTAGTATTTTTTTGTGTTCATGGTATGCTTGGACTGAATGGCTTTACAGGCTGTTTACATTCAAGTTGAATTATTATCTTACAGATTTACTTGCTGCACTTTCTATAACTGAAAAGTACCAGCTTCCGTATCTTTTCTGATTTTCTTGCGGTTGTTATTTATCAACTTCATGTAACTGAATTATTTCTTGCATGTCACTCATATCCAAATGATCAAAACCATGACCAAACTGAAGGTAGTTTTAAATTGTTATCACCAAGAGTTAAATCTCATATCATTTTTTGTTGAAGTGAGTAAAGACTAAAGAGTAATGTAAGAACACTGGATAAAAATGACAGTTGCCTTGGCCTTTTGAGTTACCGAAAGCTTGTACCAGGAAAGCCTACCACTAGGTATAATGAAACTATAGTTAAATGTATTTCGACTTAATTGAGAGCATTTTGGGCACAAGTTACAGTGGTTATGAATCCTTAAGTTATAGTCTAAATAAGGGCATTCAGATAAGGACTGTTGAAGTAAGAATTGGCCGAAATCTCAAGAGAATCACAATGAGAAGTATTTTCCCTTTGCGGTTATAAAAGTCGTCACTGCATAATCAAAAAGCGACGAGTGACGATGACTGAGTTCGCAAGGAAAAGATAGGTAAATATAGTCTATGAACAAAATAACCAATTAAACAGTGAAAAATGGATACGTGGCCATTGGACACATCCAAATGGTCGAAGGATCAGTATTTGTGGACTGTTTTGAACATATTAGATCGCACACCTCGACCAAGGAAAAGCTAATATTTCGCTTGACAATAGGTGGATTCTTTTTCCATCGCACACATTACCGGATAATATAAAGGCAGCGGACGTGTTAAAAGCCGATTCTCATAACGCAAATTGTTGTCGGTCACCTTTGTCTATTGTGAAGAAGATAGCCAATAGAAATTAGCCAATATGGTACCAGACCTGGCAAGTCCCCCCTTTTAAATTATTCACCCCCGTCACGACTCACGCACAAACAAAAATGTACTAGTCACTGAAAAAAAGGTTTTGCAAAACTACTAAAGAAGTAATGAAACATATTTGTCTTTTGGCCCATGAAAACGGAAGAAAGGGGGATACCATCCTAAATTACGTGTCATTTTGGCACTCCGAGATTTTCCCTTTAAGTTCATATAAACATTACTTTTTCCAATTTACTTTATCAAATTAATCAACTTACACACTAGTTACCTGTCTAGATTTTTAGTTTCAGAAATTTTTATATTTTCTTAATATATTTTTAATTTAGTTGTGTTTTGCGAGGTTTTTAAAACAAAAAATGCGAATTTTTTATTATAAAAATGACATATTATTCAAAAGTAAATACTACTAATATATAACTAGTGGTATTTATAATTTGATTTGATAAATAAATAAATAAAATTGTAAATCCACACCAATTTCACATTCTAAAATCGCACATGTCCTAATTTTTTTTACCACGGTATTAGACAATTTTTTTTTTAAAGGCACAGTATTAAACTAATTAATGTGGATATGTGTACTCATTTATTCTTTTGTACTCCCTATTGTTTCAATTAATTGTTTTCTACGAAATTACATGTAATTTTGACCGACTTATAACATATATCAAAATTGTTGAAATAAAAAATTTCAAAACTAAATTATATAATTTAATGTTTGAACTATATGATTACTTTTTTTAAAAAATTATTTTGATAATTTTAATACAACCTATTGACCGGTCAAAGTGATAATAAATTGGTAACGGAGAGCGAGTATTAGTTTTATTACTCCCTTCGTTCCCATTTAAATGTGAACTGCGAAACTACATGCAATTTTGACCGACTTATAACTTATATTAAAATTATCGAAATGAATTTTTTTTAAATCTAATAATAAAATTTAGCATTTGAACTACATGACCAGCTTTTGAAATTTTTCATTCCGTCAATTTTGATACAAGTTATTAAACGGTCAAAATTGCACGTAGTATATAGTTAAATATCCACGAAAACGGAGGTACTTTAATTTCGAAAAAATTACCAAAACATACAAATTTTCAAGTCTAATTACCAAAACTTACAAACTAAAACTTTTATTAGCAAAACATACCACTCTAATAAATATGTTTAACCGTATGTTTGTATGTTTTGAGAATAAATTTCTAATTATTGTATGTTTTGTTAATATGTTTTGGTTAATGACATGTTTTGCCCCGAGTCTCATTTTGTGCGTTAGATCGTACGATGTACAGTTACATTTAATTTTTCAACAGCTAATTTAATTTTTCAATTTTTATTATATATTAGACAAATTAAAATTTAATAAATTAAAAACAAAATTTATAACATAATAAAAATTCAAATAAAAATATATAATTTTTGCATTTAATTATTAATCAAATTTTTAAAAACCGTACAAAATAAAATCCGTTTTTTCGCCCATATTCATCAGTAGGGGTGGGCACGGGGCGGATTGGGGCGGATTGGTCGCAATCCTAACCCGCCCCGTAAAATAAATAGCGGGACGGATTGGGGCGGATTAGTGAAATTCAAATCCCAACCCAACCCAACTCAACCCATTATAATTAAAACCCCAACCCAACCCAACCCAACCCATTATCAAGCGGGGCGGATTGGTTGCGGGTTGTTTCTTGAATTTTCATTTTAGTCATTAATTTTTCATTATTTCGCATAATTTACCTAAATATTTTTTAAAAAATAAATCTTTCAAATAGAAATATAAACTAAAAGTCAACAAAAATACGTTTAGAATGTTCGGAACAAGTAACAAAGCTAAAACAAAACAAAACAAAACAAATTATTCTTCATCAACATAATCAAAATAAAGTTCAATAGCTAATTGAATCCACAAGTTCAATAGATACAGATTTCGTAATAACTTTATATAACTTCGTATTTGGCTATACTTCAATTACAAATAAAGTTTTTAAAAATAAATTAACCACTCATACTAGCTAGACCCAGATTAAAAATTCCTTCTTTTTATAAATACGAGATAATACATTGAATTTATAAGACAATATATCAATCGAATCATTAACCTTAAGTTTGGACAATGCAAAGATTTTTTGTCTATATATATAATTTTTCTTAAATCAATACTATTATAATATAGAAGCTCTTATTAAAAAAGATCTTGAGAAAATTTATATTTATATTTATATATATATATATATATGCGGATTGAAACGGGTTGGGGTGGATTAACCCGCGGTTTGGAAACCCCAACCCTAACCCAACCCACGAATTTTTTTACGGATTGGGGCGGGGCGGATTTAACTTTTTTTGACACCCAACCCGCCCCAATCCGCCCCAATCCCCACGGATTGGGTTACGGGGCGGGTTTGCGGATTTTTTGGATAGCCTATTCATCAGGTTGTTTAGTTATTGAGACGAGACATTTTGCTACAAATTTTGATTTAATATCTACAAATTCGTGAGGGGGATAAAATGGCGACGAGATCAGCATCAGCGGCGGCGTTAAGCGGAGGAGGAGGAGAGAATAGTAGTAATAGAAACAGTAACAGTAGTAAAAGAGAAGGAACAACAAAAGCAATGGTATCTGATCAATTATCTCTCTCAATTCTCTCCACTTCTAATCTCCTTCACCTTATGCAACACACCTCCCCTTCTCAGGTCCCCCCCTTTTACTCTCTCTCATTCTTTCATTCATTCCCCCCTGTATCTAACCTATTCCTAGCTAGCGGGTTCTACCCCAATAGACCGTCTTAACCATGTATTTTTATTATAATATGTCAAATTTAATGATTTGGCACCCTCCCTTTTTTTTTTTTAACACACTTACATATAATTGATTACGTAAATTCGGCACCCCCCACAAGTCATTCCTGGCTTCGCCCCTGCAGTGAAACACACACGCGCACAAACACGTGTATGCATGGACAATATCGATTTTCAGCTTAACCATGTGGGAGCCAAAAGAGTTATATCAACCAATCAACTATTCTGTTTCTAAAATTCACCGAAATTCCAGATTTTAGATTTTTGGTTTTTTTTAGCCTAAGAATCTGCTTTTTAGAAGCTAAATTATATGACACAAAATCAAAAAATCTGTTACCAAACGGACCCTAAATCACTAGTTTTCAGGTTTCTGTGCACGTATTCGCAAACACACTCATATACACATATGTATGTATACATGGATAATAGCTATTTTCCGCTTCATATTACCTACATACCTTAACCATGTGGGAGCCAAAACTGTTATAAACCAATCAACTATTCTGTTTCCTAAACACATATATCAAATCTAAACTGAGCAAGGCTGTTGGGTTGCTCTAGCTAATACATAAATACATACATACTTACATACATATATACAATGGGTTCAGGGGAGGAATTCCAAATTCATTAATTATTTGGTTTGGTTTGGTTTAGTTCAACAAAGGTTTGAAGTTTGATTTTTTGTTTTGTTTCATAGATTAGTAACATTTTGTACATTAGTCATACTAGTTTGATATTTTTACTGTCGATTGGGGAATATAAAACGACGAAAAGGCCTCCATATTTTTATTTGTCTCGGGTCCAAAAAATACTGAAAACGGCATGGGAACTTGGGAGTCTTGGAGTAGACCACTACTAACAGGGTTTAATCCTGCACTTTTCCTCGTGTATTTTACTGAAAAGTTGGCGATTTTAGCCTTTCAAAACTCCGCAAATTACAAAAAAGTATACACGTGTACTTCGGCTCTGCCCAAATCAAATTCTTGGTTCTACTCGTATGCGGGAAAGGAACCTGGTGGAGTCAGTAAGGCCCTACCATATTATTGATAACATAATACTAAAAAGGACTACAGTCATGTGCAAAACCCCAAGCGTTTCTAGGGTATTTTACTTAAAGGTTGACGATTATAGCCTTCATCATCTGCATAATTACAAATATATATATATATATATACACATATATATGTAATTTAGCCCCACTAATATCCAAATTCTGCTTTCGCCAATGCAGGGAAGAGACTAGGTGGAGTCATTAATTAAGGCCCTCTCATGTTGATAAAAATTGATGATAAAGTAATTTTAACAATATCTTTTGGTTAAAATCTAAAACAGTTGGTGTTCCAGCCCCTCCCATACTATAAAAAAAAATCATTTAGAATATCAGCCCCTCCCAGTTTGCATTTCTGGTTTTATCCGTGCTCGGATGAGGGGCAAAATTCAGGCACGGATTGACAAAAAAAAAATCATTATGTATATTTGGTCAAAATGCTTTGTTATAGCGTTTCAGGCATCCCCAACGGAAACAAAATATTATCCACGTCATGGTTTTTGCCCCTCTTCTGATTGAATTTTGGTTTCTAGACTTGTATTTCTTATAGTATTATCCAATTTTATATGTAACCTAAATTGGAGTTTCTGGTTTGGATTTTATTTTCATTTAGCTAGTTACTTTTGCAATTGGGCGACAATCAATAAGCATGCATAGGTTTCAATGATGAGACAATGTCATCTTTTGTATTTTCAAACTTTCAATGGTAGTGTGGTTTGCTTCATCATGGGATGATAGATATGCCATACAATTCCTGAGTTGGCATAATATCTGTAAACACAGTTGTGTAGCTTTGCTGTTTCTTGAGTTGGTCTCATATGTGTGGCAATATGGTGACAGAAAGCTTATTCTTCCAAGTTCTAATTAACTATTAGTTGGTTTAGTGGTACTATCGTGAGCCTAATTGGTTGTGATCAATACATATGATTAAAGTTAGATTTTTTTTTCTGCACGATGTATGTGCTACTTGGAAAATGTAGAACACCCTGCCGAAATAGGCAAAATATAGAAAGTGCATTTGAGATAGCAAAGAATTCTTGATTGGGGATTTACATAAAGTGGTATTTTCTGTTGAAAAGGCTACTCGGAACTAAGTAAAACTACTACGTAGACATTTTTATATAAATTTTCCTGGCCGACTTTTTTGAATGTGGTTTTTACTAGAGGTAGCTGTAGAATGAGAGGTAAATTAGACCGGTGGTGTTGGTATGCGTGATATGTTCGAATCTGGACTTCGGCTAGGGTCTATGATCTCCTATTAGAACTAGCTATGGACCATGAATATGTAGATACTATGGGACCACAACCCATTATAAGAGGATGATATGTTAGGGGTTGCAGAAGAAGGTGGAGGATCTGAACTTGGTAAATAGCAAGTAAATTTTATTACTCTCTTATGCTTTGTTTGTTGAAATTAAACAGGTTGAGTTCCAAACCCCCACCAATCAACCAAACAAACTTCGTTTTATTATTGTCGCTTCTAATGTGGGTATGTTGAGGTTAGTGAGGCTGGGAGTTTTAGAGTTTGATAGTGCTTGGAGGGTTATTCCCTTTTAGATATTGTGAAAGCTCTAGCTTTGTTTATGACATCATCAGAAACTTGTTTTGCTTTATGGCATCTCGATTGGAATTTTTCTCGTCCCCTTACTGTTACTTTCCTTAGGATTTGCACAAGCATTTGGATTATCTATGGTTCTTAACTGTAGTTCCCTTCTATAGAGGTCGTCCCTACTTATTTTCATTTTGTTTATATTTCACATTTCTTATCCCCCAACGTAAATTCTGTTCTACCTCTTTTTCATTCTCACGAATAAGAAAAGAACTCTTGTCTAAGATATGAAGTTCCTACAATATCAATATATTTCAATAAGCCAGTGAAGTTTCAGATGTTGGATTTATTTGATTAGTTTGTTTCCATATTACTGTCCGATTTTCATTGACTATTTATCTTTTCCCGATTTCCCTTGTTATACGATTTCCAGGCCCAGTTGACGAAGCTACCGAAGAGTCTTTTAGCTAAAACCTCTACTATTAAAAACACGGAGCAGGTAACTGTACTAAAAGATTTTGTATTTCAAATATGGATACATTTGTTTAAATGGGACCCAATTTTCTTGTTTAATGCCAGATGTTAGAGCAGATGCCTCTGGTAATCTCATCACTGGATGCACATATGGAAAGCGCATTACAAAGGTTTCTGGTTCATCAGATTTTGTTCTCAAAATAATTTATATTGGGTTTTTTTTCCTCCCTTTCAACTGTTTTTGGAAAAAGAAAATCACATTAGTTTGATATTCATGTACGATGGATTTGAACCAGAAGAAACAGGATGTTTCCAGGATAATTGTTGAAGCATCCACTATTTTGGGAATTCATCAACTCCTGATAATTGCCGCTCTCAAAATTCAAAAAAATATTCAGTTGTTTGTGACGACATTTTACCATTATTTAACTTGAGAAATGAACTTTTTGTGCAGTGTTCCGCATCTAAAAACTGTCATACAACTTCTTTCAAATATAGAGAGCTGCCAGCTCAAGCCCTTATCCAAAGAACCACTATCTAAAGAGGTATTTATATTTTTTATCTCCATCTCCACTTATTTATCAATATCCAATGTCTTTGCATTTAGTCGTGTACATGAGAAGAACTGTGTAGTGATCCGCTTTTGTGTCTGTGTCTGTGTGTGTGTTGGGGGGTGGGGGGGGAGTGGTATATGAAGGGTTTTTCTGCCAGAAGTATGATAAGAGTCGTAAAAACAAATTACTTTTTTATTCTTACCCAGTGCTTTTAAGAATTGCATATATGAAATGGATACTTACACTTGAAATTGGCTTTGCTACTCTTACATTAGGGATGTTGCGCTTGCATCTGTTGAGCTCATTTTTTCTCCTTTCGCGTAGAAGATTTATTGCAATTTTATGGCTAGTTCCCTGCCCTCCTCTTGACCTATGGTTGATGTCCAAAACAGCTAAAAGTTTTAAACTAAATGGATGAAGCTCTTTATTAGGCCCGAAATAAGTTTGCCTATTATGTTTTAAGTAGGACGCAAACAAGCAATCTGTTCAATCGTGATCCTACATTTATCTAAATATTAAAACTCATGTAATCTCAATCAGAAAATGCTAATTTCATCTGTAATATCTCTCAGGAACCCAGATTGGTAAGCCCACAATCGGAGACAAGCTAATACACAATTTTTGGCTGAACCTTTGTCGCCATTATGTTGGAATAAAGGCTTTGAACTGCTTTGGAGTGGAAATGTTGTATTTCGGTTCGTTGATTTCTCTTTTAGTGTTTTGTTTGGGCAGTATTAATTATAGCTGTGCAAGTAGGGAGATGGCATTTTGATGTACATTGGTCTCATTTTGTAGCATGAGAAAGGTATACTTATTCTATGGACGTGAAAAAATATACTTTTTAATGTTTACTTTTTAACTTGTCAATGATGTTTGGTGACAAGGATAAAGTTAACTTAAAAAGAATAAAATTGCTCGACATAAATGTGTCATAAAGACTTTAGTACCTATGTCAATGTTGTTTTACTAAAACTGGTAAAATAAACGGTTGCTTTGTGTCATATGTAATTTATTACCTTATCTATTTCCGGCTAAACATATGGACATGATTACCTTGTTTTTTTTTCTTCGTAAATTTTACTGTATCATATGTTAAGCCTTTAAAAGAGTTAATTAATTAAGGAATTATTGTAGTTGCTTCGAAAAAATAAAAAAATGGTTTAAAAAATCCAAAAAATCTAAAATCACAAAAAAAAATGTTCAAATAAGTTGGGAAACCCGAAAAAATCCCGAAAAATGGTAATAAAAAAAAAAGGAGAGAAATCCAAAATCTACATTTTTAAACTCTTTATTCTCTTGTTTCTCATTCTATATTTTTCCGAATACTAACGTATTCAACATTGGTATCAGAGCTAGGTCGATCTTATGGCTAAGTTTTGGAAACCCAAAATATGTTTTTCCCACCCCTATCTCATAAAAGTATAATAAGAAGAAAATAGTTGATTCATTAAGAGTTATTTTGGCTCAACAATAAAAGAAATTTGGAAAAAGATGCATTAGATGACGCATCAATTGATAAAGATTAGTAAGAAGCGAATTATTGATGTAGAAGGGCCAATTAGTGTTTTGAAAGAAGAAATAGCGGCACAAAACCTAAAAGCGACAAAAACCCTAGCCTCACCACCGACTAGTGCTGTCAAAGTTTATCCGGTCCCGAGTCTTTTCCCGTTGTCTGTGGGCCTAATCGGGGTTGTGTTGATGGACGGGCCTGAGTTTCTTGAGATATTCTGACAACAAACACGACATCGTATTCGGATGTTAAAGATAAATTATCGAAAATTGAATACAAAGTAAGTTTAGTCATTGTTGTTGCACCCTTAATCGAGCCAACGAATGAACAAGTTCGAAGTTGATTTCAATACGGGCAATACGGCTACTCTCGGAGAAATTTTGAAGCAACTTGTAGTAACTTGTGGGTTTGTTTTTTTGCACAGAAAAAATAAAGTGAAAGACATTATCACTCATTGTATTAATAACTTAAATGATGATAAGGATGAAGACGAGTTCGATGAAAAGAGGTTAAGCGACGACGAGTACGAAGGTAAAAACACGTATTCTGATTTAGAAATTAAAAACATGGTCATTCTCGAGGAATTTCTACGACTAACACATCATTATCCGTTGCGGTTACTAACTTAAATTGTGAGGTATACTCAAATATATTCTTTTGCGATAAACCTATAAATGATTATTATGATCCTTATATGGTTGGGTTTACGGTAAAATTTTCAGTGTTGGCGGTAATTACATGGCATTTATCAAATGTTAAGGTATACTCATATATATTATTTTGCGACAAAAACTCAATGTTTGATGATGTTATTTGCAAGAAATTGATGGGTTGAACATAGACATAAATTTAAAGAGTTTAAATATTTTTATCAAGTATCCAATATGTTCGACAAGACGATTGAAGCGAAATTGGTTGGTGATAATGGCGTTATTTTGGATGGATTTGGTACGATAATATTACTTGACACAACTAAGCTTGCAATTGTGGTGTGTTTTATGGCCGCGAGACCCTTCTCGATAAATTAACTCGCGTTTTTATTTGCTTTGGAGACAAGAATAGTGGATTCGTAGTATTTTTGGGAGTGATTTTGTAAATTTTCTTTTTGGTGATGAGAGGTTTTTAAATTATTTGGGTAAATATGACTATTCGTTAGTTTTTTTATGTTGACACAAATATAACATTATTGGGGAAACAATTATTTGCTATACCAAACGATCTTGTTTTTTTTAGTAAATTATTGGTAGCCAACTAGCCTCGACATTAGCGAACATTTTAGGACTCGAATCGGTCCATTTGGACCAACATGTAATGAATTATGAATTCTCTAATATAAAATTATGCCCAAAATTTTGAACAATTATATATACTACTCCAAAATACTTTATACTTTTTTTATGAAATCATAATTATAATATGCATATTTAGTTTAAATTAAATTCTTTTTAGCTGTATAAAACGCACACACATACACCCCACCCCGCAAAACACACACTATAGTTTAGCTTTATTTGATTTTTCCTAAATCATGCCCTCGCTAAATTAAAATCATAACTCCGTCCTTATTTTTACATAAAATATGTTTTTTGTCTAATGTATACCGACTCATTCATTATGTTCCATTAGCACGTTTTTTTTGCTACATCAACATGTTCATTTTTACGCGTTAAAACTTATTTAATTTTTATTACTGGTTAAAGTTTAAACCGATTAAGTCGAGTCGAATCTGGTCGATTTTCAGTAGTTTGACCTGGTTTGATTTCAAGTATTAATTTGTTCCAAACCGAGCCGAACCGGTTAATATTGATTTGGTTTGCGTTTCGTCAAAAACAGAATTGAACGGATTTCCCTCACCCCTTAATCCAAACTATAGATAAAAGACCTTACTGATACTAATGTGAAAAACATGGCAATCAAATCGATAAAAGACAAAAGATTAAACACTAACTTAATAAACAAGTAAACTCGTGGGTGTTTTTGATAATTTCCCAATACTTCTATTTAAAAAAAATTCAGCCGTTGGATCTACACCAACGGTTCAGATCGTCAATTAAATCCCTTAGGCGCCGACATAAAAATTAGGGCTTTTCCCATCTTATATATAAATAATGTTATATGCCACAGCCTTCAAATCACTATCAGCTCATAAGTCATATTTCACTATGGCAATCTCCATCTATTTTATTCTTATTTTGTTATTTATTCGTTACATTTGACCTTAGTATTATTATTAGTTTTATTGAATTTAGCTGTGATGAAAGAAATCTGTGCCGGAGACTGTAAAGTCTATGACGGTAACACAAACCTCTAAGAAGTTCTGAGCTTAAATTTTATTTAATTTTTGTATTTGGTTATTTGATTATGTGAAAAATAAAGAGCGAGGTGACGATAGAAATTCATTGGTCTGTCAATCCACTGATTTACAATTGATGTTAACAATGAATCCCGACAGGTTCTGATCGTTCTATTTATTTCTATAAAAAACACAATTTCTTTATTTTTACCTATATATATATATTTTTATCTAAATATGTATTTATAGATAGATAGATATTTTAGTATAAATTGAATTTAAAGTTTTTGCTATGTTAAATAATTGGTGCATGTGATGAATCTCAATAACAAATGGGTAATTTGCGTCTGAATATCATTGATGCTAAACACCTTGGAGAACTGATTTTTTTTTTTTTTTTTACTTTCTCTTGGTGTAAAGTAAATTACTTTAATGTGTTTACTTTTTGGTGTTACTATTAGTTTTTCAATCAATTTAATGAACACATTTAGTCATGTTTGTAATACGAAAATGACACGTGTTATTAAAAAAAGTGGCATAAAACATATGATCATAAACCATTTACTTCTCTTGCTCCTTTTTATTCTCTCCATTTTTGTTTAATCGTACTTGAACAAGTTCTCTAATTATTTTAGACAAGAATGGTAATTGCCAAAGTGACTTTTAATTTTTTCCATTACCGACCTAGATATATGTAAAAATAGAAATATTAAATAGTATAAAAATAAGAGTTTTCGATCTTCCCTTCTAGAACATACATATTTTCTATCAAATAAAAGAAATATTATTCTCACAATTTTCTCAAGTTCCGGAACATGGATTGGGGATGGTATAAGAGTAGAAAAAGAAGACCCATTTAATTTGACCTAAAATGGTAAAAAAATGTTCTGAATAAAGAGAAAAATTTATCATCAGATTAAAAAAAGACATTATTTTTCTGAAGTTTTCCACCGTGGTATAAATTATATCATGGTAGTAAGCTGCCTATTTACTGTATTAGATTAGATGTGAATGAGGCGATGCATATCATGAAACAGAATAAATGCATAACATGATTTTTTTATTGGTACAACTTAAACATGACCAAAACATTATGAAACAAACATGACCAAACTTGCATCCAATTTTTTGGATATTGGTTAATTTATTTGAGGCTAAGAACAAAAATCGTTGTTGAAAATTGAAAAATAAACAAATGTTTTCGTAGGATAGACAACCAACGGGATTGATTTATGGCTAGCAAAAAAATGGGAAGAGCGTACCGGAAACAATCTTTTAACTGAATAAGTAAGTACTGTTGTTATACATTTATCTTGTTTTTCCTTTGGAAGTTATTTTTCAAATGGTTTTCATTTAATTTTATCATATTCTATTTTATAAAAGTGTTCCGATCTCAAACACATTAATTTTATTACTATGTTCATAACTAAAACTTTTGACTGGAACATTATGTTATAGGCAGGGCTAAGTTGTGCCGATAGTCCTGAAACTTTGATTAGCTTGAACATATTCCATGTGGTATTTAATGGTTACACTGGATCACCGATGTTGCAAGTTGTTGATGGTTTGCGAAATAAACTAGAGCTATAGATCGAGTAGTACATAATCGACAGTAAAGGTAGATGTACTTGGAATTGCAGAAACTGTATTTCCATTTTCAGATTAAAAGCCACGATTAGGAGTAAACCTGAGAGGCTGAGAATTTGTACACATACTGAGATGATACCCCTTGCAGACTTAAGAAAACAAAGATAATACTAAATCGCACGTTGTCAAGAATCAAATGTGAAAGAAAACTTGAAGAACGATGAGCCAAGTGAAGAATTGGAGATAAGTCGTGAAGGCCAACTTTGGAATATGAGCTGACTGAAGCTTATATTTGTAGTCTTTTTGGATGTCAATGCATTCGATATTTTGGCAGCAACTTTTACATGAAAATGTATTTGGGTTGGGGGAGCATTGAGCAATGCCACTTTCATCAATCGTTTTATTGAAGATAATGCATTATTTCTATAAAAACAACCTGTGCAAGAATAATATTGCACTTCCAGAGCAAAGATTATTTTCATATGCATATTCTAGACTCTCACAATAGTTAACCATTTAAAATTGCTTGGGGTCTGAAGTTTTCCCGTCAATTTGCTATGAAAGCATATGCTTTGATACATACTTTAGGTTCATTATATCTCTGCACTTTTTAAATTGTGGTCAACCTCAGATCAAAGATAACTACCCTCGAGCCTTTTTATTTTCAGTAAAACATCAAATGCGATGCCCTTATGGCAGAAAAAATCCTTTGGTTAAGTCCGTAAAATATCCTTAGCATATCCATCAGTAACAAAGTACTCGATCTTATGATTTTGTTGTTAAACCAATCCTAGTGTACTACAGTTGGTTTAGTCAATATCACAATTAAATTTTAGAGTACCTGATTATTTTCATTAAAACGGATTTGACTATCAGTCTAGTTACATTTAAATTAAGTCTTTCCCGCAGTCATACCAATCAACATATTGGATGTCCTGTACTGCTTACCATCATAATCACACATTCAGACACCATTACAACAATATTTGTTTGTATCCTATGCATAATGGTAGGTAGTATGCACTGGATAAAGCTAAAACGAAAGAAAGGCAAACTATGTCCTAGATCTGTGATACGTTCAAAAACTAGTTAAATGATACTCTGGACAAATCAAAATTCAACAGTGAAAAAAATGGGAAGCTACCATGCATCATTTCTCACACAAATTATATTATTAACAAGATAAAAGGAGTCAAATCGGATCACAACTTCAACTCATCGACAAGGCTGAATCTGGTATTACATTCTACAAATACTTAATTGCTAAGCATTCCCATGAAAGATGCCATGTGGGGGAGAAGATGGAACCGCGAAGCAAACGATGGAGTAAAGCTGAGCAAGTTAACTCTCTTTTTACAGACTCGATACAAAGTGAAAAAAGTTCTCCTCAAGATACATAATTTTCACACCAATTGATGGAAAAGCTCGATTCTGAACAACTTGAACACGGCATAAAATTGGATTACATAATAGCACAACCCCCCTTCCTCTCTTCTGCTGGTTGTGCTCCTTGTGGGTGCCGGTTTGGCTCTGACGGATTGTATGTGAACTCAGATGTGTCAAGCCCGTACTGGTTTCCAAGCAGGAAAAAGTAAAAAAATTAATTAATAATCACACATAAAATTCATAGAAAAGAAGATAAAACAAATAATCCACGGAAAACTTCGCAAAAATGCTCCTTGAAATGGTTATAGCTATAAAAGCTCAATCCAGAATTCTAAATATCACTTGATGAATATATTAGAAATGATCTACTATCAAGTTGCTCTTCGGAGAAGCTTAAGGTTTCAGAAAAAGGAGTGATAAACAATCCAAATGGTAAAAGAAGTCCAGAGTTTGAAGTCTTAACTATCACTGAAACTGTAAAAAATAAATCAGGAAAGGTTAGCAAATAGCGACCCATTTCTCTGTTTTCCAATCTGCAGCAGACGGAGGGAAAAGAGAACAGATCTCCTCTCTTTATTATATATAAGTGAGTACAGACTGTCTGGGGATTTTTAGATGTTAATTGGTGGCATATATTTTTTTCCTGCATGTTAGTAAGACTTTTTGATAGATTATTAGGTATTGAGGTAGTCTCTAAGAAAGGTGCGAGATCATGCAAATCAACTATCAAAGGATGACAATAAAACAAAAAACAGTGGTGTTGAGGCTGACTATCTAATTTCATCTCTCCAACAAAAGAAAAATGACAACGAGTAGGCTATCAAACAGATAAAAGGCAGATTCGACATGGCTAATCTTCTGTGCCCATTCGAGATGGCAAAACTTTTATTTTCCCGTAAGGATGGTTAATTTTTTCTATTTTCTCATGAAAACCAAACCAGCATGATACAATGTAAACTGAAATTTGGATTTCTCAACTGCAACTTTTCAAACCATTCCTAGCCCTTTCAAATGCAGCAACTCCTGTTAGGTCTCCATATTTTCACAATGCTTCCGCATAAATAAATTTTTCCATAAATAACACACCCCTATTCTTCGCATGAACCCCTCAAGGTTTCTAGGAAAAACAGTATACACAAACAAAAGCAAAATCTCTAAAATTGCATACGGCAGATACATACTTGAATGTGGAATAGAATTCACATTTGAGGGAAAGTAACTAAATAGTACCTTCTCTCTCATACGAGCACTCCAAGCATCGTTTCTGCTAGGTCGCTGATCAAGAGAACCAGTCACGGGGGCTGGAGCTGTGGCAGGTGGCCTGTTAATCAAAGGTTGTCGTATTTGTTGCCTTGGAGCACCTATATACTCATCATCACTGTCATATTCTGCCGGGCTGTTCACAGCCCTCACAACAAGCGCCAACAAGAACAGAAGAGCCTGTGGTTATATTTAACGATAATTAGAGACTATGACATTAAGACCCAGGAGTAGTAAACCGTGTGTTGGTGCTAAGTACCCAATTTTTGTTGATTGGTGCTTAGCACACCAAGTTGATCGAACAATAAGTACATTATTTGTGTTTTTAAATTTTAGCGTTGAGGTTCTTACTGTTCAGACTTGTGTAGATTATGACTCTTAATATCATGTTGTACTAATTGTTCAAACTGATAGGAACTTCCATCTTCAAACAATATATGAGTGACTGGTTGTCAAATGTCAAATAAAGTTTGCTGAAGATTTGATTTAAAATTATTTTGCTCTCGAACTCGTTAACTATAATTCTCAAAAGGTGCAATTCTGCAGTCTAAAAGTAAGTCATCAAACAACTTGACTGATTATACTTAGCTTTCATTACATGTGTCCATAACAAATCCAATGATATCAAACTTAGGCCTTGTTTTCTTGCAAGTTTTAGGGTCAGAATTCCTAATCACAAAACTGCATTTGGATGACTAACTAAAAATCTTATCTTTACTGGAAAAGCTAGCATCTTTCAGCAGACGATTAAAAGCAATCTAACGTGTATAATTAACATACAGCCAAAGAAGCCCTAAAAATAAATTTGCAGCACACACTTTTGCTGTGCTTACCTGGAAAATAACAATACCAAGAGCAACCCATTTGATAATATCCCAGTTGTCGTCCAAAAACTCATATACCATATCAAAATCTCCAGTTTTGTCGGTAGGAATTTTCTGAAACCAAAAAAATTGAAGATAGTAAACTTCTGATGACATGCCAACATATAAATATATAATATATTGGGGGATAAAAGGTTTCTTAAAATTGAGATCACCTCTTGCCAGCTTTTGTCAAAGAAAATGAAAGCAGCACAACCTACTTCTACCAGGATCAGCAGCAACACTAGTAATGCATACTGATTAAAGTTAAGGAAGTCATAACTGTATATAAGTTAAATCATAAAAGCATAAGTGGAAAATAATTCATAGTAATTTAAACTTTTTGCAAAAGTTAGATAGATATCAGGATACACAGGTGAGGCAACATCCATTTCTTGTAGCTGCTCCAATGCAACCAAAACATGATACCACAAAGAGAACTGCTCCAACCCCAACAAATAAATATAGGAACCTGCCAAAAATTAAATCATTAAATAACTAGTTCACCGGTTTAGACATTTATTATTTAATAAAAGTTAATAAAAATTTAATATGCACTTTGCTTGGCCAATAATAGAGTAAGAAAGCAGAAGAGTAAAATAAGGGTGATTCTAAAGGCAGACAAAAATGCACATCCTTTGTTAGATCATACCAGAACTTACATCCTACCCAAACTTCAAGATGGGTTTATTATCATCTTTATCTGAAAGGATGAAAAAAAAGAAAGATAGATAATATGATCTTTCTCCTTTTTAGCCTTCTCCGCTTCCAGTTTTAAGCTCAGTTCTTTTACTTTATTACTTAAAAGTTGGATCACATTTGGTTGACTAACTTTAAAACTTGAGCTTTTCTGAGGTTTCTTTCTTAAAAAGCTAGAGTCTTTAAGCTTTGATTAAGCCAGATTTTTATCTCTACCACAAAAATATAGGTTATTTGCTTAAAAGCTGCAACCAAACAATCCTTAAGCCTAAATTATCTCCGCTGCATCTGGAAACGGCATCTACAGTTCATTTCCACTGTACAAGTGTTGAAGACCTATAAAGATTCCAAATAACCATAGATGATACCACGATGCAGAACCAAATATGTTGTATCAACATGCATATGCTGGAAAGTTACTAGGAACACAGAGAACAATACCATTCTTTCGGAAGTTTGTCCCAAAAGCTACTTGAGAGAGAAACGGCAATAAGCATTGGCCGACCCATCTGTATTATGTCTCCACTTGTGGGTGCTGTGGAAGAGTCATCAGCGGAAGATTTGCTAAACTCCACAAATAAGTAAATGCCATACCCAATAATTGTCAAACCACTCAGAGTCAGGAAAAAGTTCAGAAGCTTCAATAAGCATTCCAAACACCCTTTGCAAGCCATCAAACCCAACCTCTAAAAGTCTTTCAGAACTCTTAGAAATTTGAAATCCAATTCGCTGCACAAAAGTATGTAAATGATCAAATAAACAAAAGTGGTTTCCTTTGCCCAAGTGAAGGATATAGTTGGTAACATGACTAAACGTACTACAAAAGTGAATAATTTTTTTTGATCGGGTGAGGCAAAGTGGAAATGGAACTGAGTGGTCATATAATGGGAATGCTCTCATCAACTAAAAACCTTGTTTCCCTACAAAAGCAGCATTCCACTACGGAAAACGATAGGCACATAGGGTGTGCATGTACATAACGATGTCGTGATGGAAAATCCATAGTTTAAAGTGCAATATTGCAATTAAGCCATATGTCAGATATTTATTTCACTACCATATACGCACTGGTTTCAAGGCACCGCAGTAAGAACGATATGGCAAACATAATGGAACCTATGCTGCCATCTGCGGGATTTTTTAGTTAAAAAAGTGTGTATATACAATGTTACGGAGCTATAAATTAGTAATAAGCCACAGTTGTAACTACGAGGGGATAATTCTAATGTGTTTGATAAACCTTTTACCCATCTTTCGCACAATAAATTACACTACTGCTAATTTGCTCACATACAAAACTGTGTAGCCGCAGGGGCGGAACTGGCATGGGCCAAAGGGGGCCATGGCCACCTCAACCTTTTCAATTTTTTTTGTAATAGTATAGAAGAATATTTGATACTTGGTATATATCCAATAATAGCCCCCAATGCGCGTACATATGTGTTTAGCCTAAAGATTGCTCAGTCAAATTAATTTGTGGTCTGTATTCTATCAAATAGTTGCAGCTAGTCTAGCGGTTTATATATATCTCAACGTGTCTTCCACAAGTACAGTGATAAGTCTATGAATCCTCCAAGGTAATTTTTATTTTTATTTTCACTTTTTAGTTTCTCACCCTAAAATTACAATATAGTTAGAAAAATGGACTTTGTGAAGAATCTTAAGATTTCTATACATGTGAGCAAACTAAGCGAAACATTGTTCAAACATTTAAATTAGACTATCCAGAACATGATACCCAAAGTTCCAAGTAATACAAAGAAGTTAAAAATTAACTTTAATATACACAAAACGCCAAGAAAATTTAACTCCTCAAGAGTTGTAAAAAAATTCTTTTCTTCCTAACATATCTTATTGAATGAGTGTACGCACATAGTATGTATATCATCATCATCATCATCAAATTGTGCTTTTATTCTAAGAATTTGGGGTCAGTTTTGAAACCATATGAGAACTCATTCTTTTTTCGCAACTATATGAAACCATGTGTATGTGCATTGTGCACATATATGTGTATGTGAATACTAATATAATTCTTATTGAATCAAATGATAAAAAGTTCAATAAGATATACTATAAATTATTAATAATGTCTACGTTTGGTTACTAGTAAGTGCCCCCCCCCCCAAACCCGGTTTTTTGTTTCTGGTTCCGCCACTGTACGCAGGTATATGATCTAAATGTTTTGCACCGATCCACTCCTACGAAATTTCTCAAAATCACAGAACCACCACAGAAAATTACAAGGTCTAACTTTGCAACATGATAAACTACCCACTTAATTGAATACACCAAATCAATTGTCGATAAAGAAACTTGCCCGGAAATCTAATCAGATTATTATCCACAAAGTAGCCGAATTTTATTCCAGAACCACCACCAATTAGGACAACTCAAAACAAGCTCAAGCACAAAATAAAACTATCTTACATCAAAAAACAATAAAATCACAGGCTAAGTCTTGTTTGGTTGTAGCTATATAGAGCCTTTTTCGCTTATCCAGTATGAAAAATTAAAAATTCACAAAACTAAAAAGATATCTACTTTTTGTTTACAAACTTAGATAAGCCAGCTTATTTACTAAATAATGCATCCAAACAAGCTCAGGCAGTGAACCTAAATTAACTCCTTATTTTCTAAACAACAAATTTAAACGCTAATCCATCTAAATCTCTAAAACAAATCCCAATTATCATCAAATTAAAATATGAAAAGAGAATTGCAGAAATACAATAATTGAAGAAAAGAGAAAAATTGTCCGAGAAAAAAAAGATTAAATAGGAGAATAATAAATGGAAAAAAAGGGTCTTACAGAGATTGATTTGAAATGAGGAGAGAGAAAGATGAATTGATCTCTCTGTCTCTCGTGCTTATTTTCTTTTTCCTTTTTTTTTTATTTTTATTTTAATAATTTTTACTATGCAAAGTTGTTATTTGCCGAGTGCTTATCGCCAGCTAGATATTGACTATTGGGTCCCACACACACATGTAATAATAATTTATAATTATTACATTTGTTGTGGGATGTATTCACATAACTATACAAATTTGAAAAAAACTATTAAATAGTTAAATTTAATTTTACCGTATAAAAGTTTTTTTTTAAGTTTGTCATTTGATCCATTTATATACGATTTTTTTTTTCAAAATACACATTTTACGATCGTCTGTAATTCAATCTTTTGGGACAAAAGAATAGTAAGAAATGAGAATGATAGTTATGCCTAAATAGGTTACATATAAAAGCTATAATTATAAAAATTTAAATATTTGTATATATTGGATTTTTTGTTAATAAACTTTTAGTATGATAGACTCGGTAGTATATAAATAGAAAGATTTAGTACTAAGAACCTTTAAATATGTTTGACAAATTATAAATATTTTAGCTTTTTTAATAAGTTATTTATCGGTTAAATATTGCTAGGTCGCCATCGATCGATCAAAGTCACGGTCTCTATATATGGTTGATATATTAAAAGACAAATTTAGAAATAATATCGTTGCCTAGGCAACATGTAAGGCGAACTGTAGGTTAGAGATGATAGACAATATATTAGGCTATTAGACAGTTTACAACATTTGTCCGACATTTTCTTTTTGAGAAATGATTATCTAAATTTGATTAATTCGTACTTTCGCGTTGCCTCGCTAATTTGAGATGTTAGTTATACCGATGAGTACCATGAAGTAATGCCTTCATATTTGCTTTAGTAAGATGCTATTGACATTAGACATGCGTAAAGATAATCTAACGTTTTTTAAGACACGGGATCACACTATCTCACTTGTGCCAAAAAATCGACACGGTTCTTCAATTTACGAAATCACGTAGACTAGTATTTTAATAATCATTGCCTGATTTATTAGCATAGATCCAAAAGTTGATGGAACATGTCGTCTTGAATATCACTATTGGAATTTTATGAAACCAATTTAAGCTAATTAATTTCGCAATAGTAAAAGTAAAAGAGTTGGTAATATAGAAGTTTAAAAGTAGCAGGTTTAAAGTAGAACTTTTTTGTGTAGATTATGGTCGTGATTATAATTTTCTAAAATTGTACACCCAATTAATAAATTATCGAGAAATTGTCATTTTAACATTTTATGCTGAACCAGTATTTAGACATGGCCACTGGCCACAAGAGTGTCATAACATGGGTCAATCATGTCATTTTACTAGTAATCTTGATTGGTACTTTAGGGGATCACCTCCTTTTGGCGGTGTGTGATGACGAAAAGTTTGTACTCGTATATATATATATATGTCACTAAAGTTGACAAAGAAATGGAGTAAATCTATATTCATTCATGTATAAAATATCATTATCTTATTTCACAATGTTTTAACATAAATGATCCTTCTTTTCCAAAATGTTGTTAAATTAATTAGCTTTTTGTTAAATATTACTACCTTCGTCCCAATTTATAAGGAAAGAATAGCGATACGTGTAATTTTGCAATGCAAATTTTGTGTTTTTTAAATGTCGGAATTGTAAATTTCAAAAGTTAGTCACATACTTAGCATGCTAAATTCTATGAATAACTTTTGAAATTTACAATTACGACATTTAAAGTTCACCAATTTTGCGTTGCAAAATTGCACATGCTTCCATTGTTTCTTATAATTTGAGACGGAGGGAGTACTTCTATTTCGCTTTCTCGTTTAGGGTGAAATAATTTCACAACCAACTCCAACTCTATTGTTTGTAGGCGAGTTTGTAATCTTCATCGTATGACTAATACAGTTTCGAGAAAGTTGAAATTTTTGCTAAACGTTTCATATATTACGTCACAATCCTGTAATTTCCAAAAGCAAATTTAGTAGTACTAAAGTTCATCGTTACGTGTAATTAGCATCGAATTAGTAGATTAATTCCCAATTTGGCTGCAACTTATAAGCTTATAGTAGCATGACATTGTAGACTTCAATTCTAGGCTTAAAGTCGCCCCTTAAAACATAATGAATTGAAGTAGAAAATATATCTCATGATATTTTTTAGTTATACCAACAATATTGATGAACGTACTTAAATTCTTGACGAGAAGTGAAATAAATGTTATTAGGGTAGTTGTGAAAAGAGCACAAATGACAAAACCTGCAAATGAACCCAGCATTCATTGTACGAAAAACTAGAATGGACTGAATAAACACTGCCATGAGGGATGAATAACATATGTTACGAAATGTCCACGTACTTGATTATATGTCGTATTTTTAGTAGTTTTTTTTTTTTGAAATACATTTATAGTAGTAGTACAGTATATAAATAGAGATGTTTTAGTGATTGGAATAAGTTTGGTGTCCAGCGACCGTTCAAAAGACATTAGCTAACCTGTCAAAACAAACAAGGGTCAATGCAGAAGCTTTTTGTATCCTTTTCTTATGGGAATATTAGGATTTGGGCTTGGGTTCAGAGCTTTTAAACTAAAAGGCTGGATTTTTATGATTAACAAAAGAGTCTTACACTAAGTTTTAAGTTGAATGGCTTCATTTCATTGGTTATAAATAAGCTGGATCACGATCAAAATGTAGAGATTTGTCTTGAAAAGTAAACTAAATAAATTAGCTTATGGCTGCAATTAAACAATGCCATTACTGAATTTGCTGAATACATGTGAATATGTTCGACATTTGTATGAATATGTTCACACGCCATTATTTGAACATTCACATTGCTGTACATATTACAAATTCAAATCGTTGGTATCAATAAATAACACCAAAATAAAATACTCGTCACAAGTACTAAACACCATCCAGTTCTTTGGAATAAAATTAAGAACAGCTATATGATATATCAAATGAATCCAAAAGCACGTGTAACCACATTCTACATTTGCTCTACAACTAAAAATCCTTTGAGGACTCTTTGAATCCCTCCACGGCGGATCACGGTTCAAGGGAAAAATTAATTTGAAAGCAGAATTTTTTAAAATAAATTACTACACCCAAAATACACAATGCTTATTTAGTTAATTTGTTCGTCAGAAGATGAGCTAGAAGATGTGCTGTCATTTTCACCACCAACCCAATATTCTTTCGTTGCAACCAGTATTTTTTCAGGAACTAAAGGGCCATCGTCATGGTCCAACATTTTTATATTCCATCTCATGCCTTTGACAATCTTCGCAACCCTATTTATGACATTAACTTCGTCACGGATTAAGACTAACCCCTCTGGTCTTAATATGCGATCCATTTCTAAGAGGATGTCTTCCAAGTCACACCTATACAGAAAAATTATAAACAGAAAGGGTCGAATTAGGAGAAACATATGAAGGAAAGTAATCTATATAAGCAAAAGGGTGGGTTGGGGGGTCGTTATGTAGTGCAGAAGCTAGAAGATTTAAGGTGAATGAAGCCAGAGTTTTCTGATCTCCCCAAAAGCTAATTTAATAGCTTAAATAGCTAATCAGTTCTAAGTATTTGGTTGGCCAGCTTAAAAGCCGTTTCTTTGTTTGTGTGTTTGGGTGGTGTTGGGGGAGGAGGGGGTGTTCTGTCTTGGAAAAGCTAGAAAATTAAGTTCAATGAGCCCAGCGCATAAACTAACTTATCTTCTTAAATTTGCAGTTAAACAAGCCTTTTAGCACTTATAATATTAGAAACATGGTATTTGAGATTAAGCCTTCAAGATAACTAGCCAATTCTCACACATAAAAAGGGCAAACTTTAAATTCTATACTTGCAAGTTGCAACAGACAAACAAAAATTTGCATTTTTTAAAAATATTCAGCAAGCTTAGATGAAACAAAAAGATAAGTGGCTTACTTGTTCTGATACAAGCTGAAGAGACCACTGGCATGTATGAGATCATAGGTCCTGGGGTATGTGGAGAAGGCTTCACACCTGAATCAATAAAGAACTTAAAAATCACCTTGTATTCTAAATCAAGGTTTTATTTTCATAGCAGTTGAAATGTAGCTCCAACTAGCCATATATTAAGGAAAAGTAAATCATGAAGTGGATTTTATACTTTTCATAGTCACAAAATCATGCTCGAACAATTATCATAGAGATCCTCTACTTTATTGTCCCTTGTACCTATCCTACAAGCATCAATAGCAGTATATTCTGATGAATTACATAAAATGGTTATCTGAGTATGCTGACTAATTACGAATGCTGTATAAAATTAAATTCTACTAACCATGCAGGCTCTAAAAAAAGAAACCATGGTCATGAGGCTAGCCAAGTAAAGCACACAGATGTCCATATCATATTATCGGCTATAAAATTTAAAGTTAATCATATGAGAAACATTCTATGTGGTAACACTGTAAAGGTAAGATGATTGCTTTGGATGCTAAGCAAGTGTATCTTTTCATTTCGTTCTCTACTAAAGTTAGTTTTAGTGACCAAGCCAAATTCAGAGGAAAAACATAAAACAATGTTTTTTTTTCCGTTAACTGCTTTTTATGCTAACCTTTTTATGAAATTTTGATTTTGAACAGTATCCCATCACTTTAAAGGTTTGATACAGATATTTTAGGCAAATAGATTAATCATGGTACACCAGTCTAAATTGATGAATAACCTCACAATTTAATTAATCCCTTATGCACACTTTAACATTTTTGGAATTATTAAATTTGTACACTAACCTGTAAGCTAAAAATTAACTGGAGTGCACTGATTGTGCAATAAACATTTAAAGTGTACAAATTACAAAACATTGTAGGTTCGTGTAAAAAAATGCTGATATGCAAAAAAAAAAAAAAACAAATAGAGCAGGAAAGTAGATCTTAATTACTCTTAGTTATATAGAGAAAAATGAGGAGATTATATGTACCAGTCATGATAAATCCCAATTAGACCCCTTTCATAGACAACACCAAGAGTATTCTCGGCAATATTAGGCACAACATTCATAACCCAAGATTTTGGCGATTCTATTGCTGCAGCAAACCCTCCTAGGCCTGCGTTCATATCCATAATGTTACGGTATCTTGAAGTTCCAACCAAACTGTTAATCCTTTTGTACACATTCACGTGTTTTTTCCACTCTTTATTGTCTTCGTTATAAGATTCAATTGTAACTCCTTGAACAGATCCCCTAGTAATGCGAGGAGGTATTGCAAAAAGCCTAGCTGGAAATTTCTTTAATTCACTTCCGGCTTCAATTTTTTCGCTGGTAACCTCAGGGAAAGGAGTTACGCAGGTTTCCATTTTCTTGTACCTTCATTTACATACAAACTTAAGATAATATTTAAAATATAAATTTAAAACTGTTGTGAAATTTTAACACAAGATGTGATGCGAGTCCCGAGTTAAATTTCAATGAAAAAAGGGGATTCCAACTATTTAGAAGTTCCATAACTGTCAAAGTAATTTTGTTGCTGCTTTCTAATGTTCCGCTTACTTTGACTTGTCAAATGATAAATTATGAAAAAATAGGCAAAATTGTAGAATTGGAAAATAGATTTGTGACACTGTTAGAAAGTGAACACTTAATTAAAAAAACACAAAATGGAAGACTGCACTCTTAGTTTGGAACAGAGTGAGTACTGGGTTATAATATTTTGCAAAGGATATGGATTTCCCAAATAATTTCTATTTAAACTCAGAATGATCACAAGCAAATTCTCCCAAACACATTCTAATATGTAAAATCTCATTCCCTGTAAGAAGCAAGAAACTTCACATGCTTTTAGACTTTAGTCAAACTTTTCCTGAAGAACTAATTGTTATAATTTTCTCTTTTTTCCCATTATAGCCTATAGGAGTTAAAACTAAATCTGCAAGATAACTAACATCGGACCACACATAAATGATACATACTATAATTCACCGATAAACAAACATATATCATGGCGAGTGTTTCAAAAGTCCCCGCCCAGGCCTTGGTCTTCCACCGCGATTATAACCAGCCGCCTAAATATGACTTTAGATGCGGGTCAACCCGGGCCAGACAGGGTTAAGTATTTTTAATATAAAACTCATAAATGGTTAGTTAAAAGAATGGTCAGATCTTAAACAAAAATTTCAACTTCAGATTTGTCTATGAATACATAATTATGCTTTTTTTTGTTAATATTCGATTTTACAATTCATATGTTGTTTATAGCTTTCCTTGAACTTGATTATACGATAATGACTTCGCAGACCACAAAGCTTAGTTTAGCTTGTTACTTATATTTACAATAGTCTATTGTACAAGAATTCAAGAAAATCCTGCCTAGCCACCTACGCCCCCAAGACCCACCTTTCTGCCTTGAGTCTGCCTCGAGATTTTTCAAATTATAAATGTATACATTATAAGTAGCAAACCCTATGTTCTTAAGAATTCAGTTTTCGACTTAACAAAACTATCAAATACAGAAGTTTATAATTAGTACATATAACAAGTTGATTTCATTTTGTAAAACTCACCAGACATCATCATCTTTGGACTCACAAATGTTAACAGACTTTCTCTTGCAGGATTTGGTGCTCATTTTTTTCCTCCAAATAGCGATGTCTCCTTTTTCATACTTTTTCTCCCAGCAAAGTTGTTCAGCTAATTCTTCAATTCCTTTTTGCTCTGCATTTAGATCCTTTTTGGTCTGTTTCCATGTTTGATACCAAGTTTTCCAATTGATAGGAGGACCAGATAATATCCAATACCCACCAGGTCTAAGTACCCGATCGACCTCCATCAGGTATGTCCCTTCTGCAAAATATGATGTGTCAAACTGCAATAAACATGTCAGCCATATGGAAGTTGTTATTTACAGACTCACACATATATATGTACACAGATTTGTGAGTTCGCTGTGGGTTGGGTCCTTACTAGTGTTCTAAAAGGCGAGCCTAGGCGGAAATTAAGCGGGGAAGCTAGGCGGTAGGCGGAGCCTAGGCGCCTCGTGGATTAGGCAGTGATTAAGCGGAATTAGGTGGGATTAAGCGCTAGGCGGCCAATTTCCGCCTAGAATCTGCCTTGTGCCTTTTAGAACATTGATCCTTACAGAACTATATCATCGATTGGTTAATATTGTATGGGTCCAATTGGAATCTCACAAATCTGCATTAGCATAGCGACAAGGCGACAACAACCATATTGACTAATACAATATTGATTTTCTCTCATTCATGATACACTGATTCATGCATGTATCCTTGATCATTATACAATACATTGAAAAAACTGAAATAATTCTTAATACTGCGGTTTTTCCCTTTTCATACTAAAATTTCGACTAATCCCTATCTACAATTACCTCTAAATTTATTATATGAGAATTAAATATTCTAATACTCGATTAATGCAGTAACGTTAGTTTGTATTATTTAAATAATTTGGTACTTCAGTTTACCACTGTAATTTACAAACTATACCTGAAAAACTTCTCCAATAAGTTTACATTATGTTTCTATATCTTTTCGAAACCTAAATTCTATGCATATACATTCGAGTTGATATCAACCCAGACGGAGTACTTGGTAGCAACTAAGTTTGGTAAGGTCGGTTTGATTATTGTTTGTTATCGAGAACGCATATTAATTAATTAATTTCTTTTGAACTATACAATCACTGTTATTATGCAATCATAAATTATTAAAGAGGTTAAATATAATTATGTAGTATAACAATAAAAAAATCTGCACATAATGAGATTGCCAATTTGACAAAAAATACCATTTCCTGCCCATGGTATTAAACATCTCGAACATTGAGCCATATCAAAAGAGCTCGATGGAAACGGTAGATTTATTGTTCCCAAAACACCAATAATTGCAGGAACTCCCCTCTCTAATGCGAACTGCACTTGAGCTTCATGGTTGTCTTTTGGTGCAAATGACATTGCCAACACGTTTCTCTTCAGCAAATACGCACCCCAGCTTGCGACCTAATTCATAAGTAGCATCAACGCTTAAAGAATAATTCCAGGATAAGAAAAAGAAAACTGTATTGGTAACTGCTGCTATTTTTTTGCAGAAAAAAGGAAGAATCGGATATAATCATAAAAGTAATGGCAAAGATGCCTATATCTCTTACATTCCTACAGTTCACATTATCAACTTCAAGGATTGTGCGGCATTTGGATATCTAATTAGATAAATATCTGAAGCTATTTTGCCATACAAGAAAGCTTCAAGCGAATACTTTTAACATTCAGAAGTGCTGATTATCTATAAGCACTATTAAGGAAGTGTAAACAGAAAGTTTTGGTGCTATATCAGGCATGATATTAGCAGCGGGAAAAAAACAGTTGAGACTTCCCAATCCTTGTCTTCTGAGTTTTTTTTTAATTTTAGTTTGCAATTTATTTTTACCAACACAAATTTAAACATAAAGAAGCTATCCAACAAAAATAGGGGCAATTCCCATAAGTGACCTACTTTGGACTTATTTCCCATATAACTCTTGTGGAAACTTTTTATTTCCCATTTAGTGGTCCTATATGCTAATTAGTATGCATATCCAAAGTGAAAATCACACAAAAACAGTTTATTAAATGGTGTGCGGATAAAAAATCAGTTCATTGAAGTCTATTCCCATCAAAAGAACCACCAAATGGGAAACATCAGTCCTTGTGACAAAAGGGTAGTGAAGTCTTCCATTAAACATTAAATGGGAAATAATCGGTAATTATTACTAGGAAATTTTTTGTTGAAAAGAACGTACCCCACACCCTGTATCCAATGCTGTTCTGACAGATCCATCCGCTATCGGAATCACTGATGCCAACTCGTCAATGTACGCATCTGCCCCTTGAGGAAACATGGTACCTCCACCTGGAAATTTAAAAACATCACCTTGGTATTGTACCCAGTTTTGACCAGCCTTTTCAACTGTTAAATGCTTATACGGAACATTCGCATAGTGTACATAATCCCTTCCTTTAGGCCAAGCAAATGGCGTCTTATACCTGATGTAGGAGACCAAATACTAATTACAAATCTGATAAAGATTGTTGCAATGGAAGCCCTTGTGAACAATAATAATAGAAATTCAACCTTTAATAAAATGGGATCTTTGAACACTAAACCAAACAACATGAGTAGTAAACTCTCACTTTGTTCCATTCCAGAAACTGATTTTTACTTTACAGACACGTTTTTTTTAACAAAGAACACTACTTTAGAAGCATATCAATCTCTCACCGTGTCCTTAATTGATAAGCTTATTTGAGTTTTTATAAAAATAGTTAAAACAATAACTAAATCAATTGTCTTTCTAACTTGCGCTTCAATGTATATATGACAGACAGATTGTCATTTCCCTGATAAAAAATGACATTAATATTTGAAACATTGTTATTTTTCAACATCCAATGTATAAATGGCCTGTATTTTGAGGCATATACCAATATAGATATGGAGGGAGTACAATCTTCCCCAAGACACAACTCTTACAAGAGACAACCCTTAAAAGGCAACGACAAAACAAATGAAAAGACACATTTTTTAATAAGTAAATTAAAACTAAATGAATAGCTTAGAATTTGTACGATACCCTTTAGGCGCTGGTATAAGACAATGCAATTTTTCCCCTTCTGGTGGGCAATGTCTCTCTCTATATATCATACTCTCTCGTGGGAAAGACATAGCCCGGTCTTGTTCTTGGCAAGGTGTATAGTCTGTATATTTAACATCACAAGATTTAAATACTTTTGGTTTTGGCTCTATAACAGTTGTCGTCAGAAATTGTTTATGATGAGCCTCAAAATCCAGTGTGGGGACAATTTCACAATCCGAATTATGCTTGGAGATTTCGAAAGCTATACTATCTCCTTTACCAAAGCCACTTTTTTGCCACGCTCCTAATAAGTAGAAGAAAGCGCATAGACCAATAACAATGAACATAGACACTGGGGTACGACCTCTGTTGCCCGATGGGTTATGTTTGTAGCCCATATTTAAGGCTCAGCTGGCAAAACGAAGTTCACTGAAAGGAGAAAAAAAATCAAGAGTTATACGTCCATTTGTAGGTCTGGTTTGGTTGCAGCACTTATTATTCAACATTTTTGCTTCTATGCTTAAAATCTGGACTATAATTAATTGATCAACTAAGTAACTCAGTTTTCCTTTTTTTTTTTCTCTGAATAAGTTAGAATCATATGCTGATTGAACCTAGCTTTTTTATGAACCGAGAAATAAGTTTATTTTCTTAGAAGCTGTAATCAACTATGCCCTTCATGGTTAAAAAGACATAAACAGAGCAAGGAGAAAATATCACAGAACAATGTTATTCAATAGTGTACACTAAGACAATATTCGAAACGAGTAAAAAATTGTTTCAATACTGTACATAAAGCAAACGCCACAGGATGAAGAACTCAGTAAATAGTTGTTTCATTCGAATCTTACCTCCGGATAGCCTAATTTTCATTGTAATTAAATAAACTAAGTACCAGCAATATCTATATAGCCAAATTCTCATTGCAAATAAATAAAAAGAAACAAAAATACATCCTAAGACTTCTTTAGCCAAATCAACCCAGTAAACTAACATTCCTCAATATCCCTATATATGTGGTGATCTACAGCACAGAGCAAGTACTACAATCCTACATCTAAAAAAAATAAAACTACTCATCAAGTCTTACAAGTGTTACCAGTGAACCAATACTGCATTTAATTAATCTTTCCTTTTACTAAATAAGAAATGTATGAGTGATACACTTAGGATAATTTTGGTTGCATTTTTTTAAGCAAATAAGCTAGATTTTCTGAAAAGTTGAGCAAAATCGTTTTTTTTTACCTTTTTCTAAAGCTTGTAGTTTTCCAACCACAAAACCACAAAAAATTCAGCATTTATACTGATTAACCAAATTCAGTCAAGTTTTTTTTAAAGAAAAGCTCAGCTTCACAGATGCAAACAAATAAAGCCAGTAGAATAAAACCATTAATTTACAAAATAAATGAGCACATTTAATAATAAGATGCCAATAATCTTGTCACATATACATAGATCTCATTGTAGAAGCAAATGATTTAT
The DNA here is from genome assembly GCA_963920805.1 of Primula vulgaris. Classification (NCBI taxonomy): domain Eukaryota; kingdom Viridiplantae; phylum Streptophyta; class Magnoliopsida; order Ericales; family Primulaceae; genus Primula; species Primula vulgaris. The sequence continues at coordinate 17,550,242 of OY987212.1, forward strand.
ATTTAAGCAAAGCAAGTACTCCCTCCCGATCCTAATTAATTGTCCACTACCAAACTACGTGCAATTTTGACGGACCAATAACTTGTATCAAAATTGTCGGAATAAAAATTTCAATTTTGATACATGTTATAAGCCAGCCGGTCAAAATTGAACGTATAATTAATTGGGAACGCAGGGAGTACTATATACAGTGTATAAATAAATATTAAAGAAAAACAATAGTAGTACAAAAATAAAGATAGAATAAATAAAAAGTACCAGAATAAGAAGATCTTGTGTTCAGCTGAAGTGCGTATAGTAAGAAGCTAAAAGTAGGAATTTAAGTTGAGATTTAAAAAGTGTGAAAATAATAGAGTGGGAAAGTGAGTGAATGTGAGTGTGTGTGAGTTGTGACAGTGTGTAAAGTATAGTTAGAAAAGGAAAGCCAGAGAGAGAACAATGGGGGGATATTTCATGTGGTTAAATAAACACTCCTATTATATTTATATATAATATATCTACATAAATGTCGGTCTAGCTGTGAGAATTCGGAGTCTCAGTTTTTGCAGTAAATTCGGAGGAATTTCAGGTGTCTCACAGAGAAAAAAGACAGACCGCAAAAGACTTTTTTTGTGTTCAAAATACATTTATGAGTAATTTCTTTCTTGGGGGTGTGCAATATATTTTAGACTCGGCCTTTTTTAGACAAGAAAATTTGAGATCCTTTTTAATCAAAATAATTTGAAAAAAATAACACTTTCCCCAAATTTGATCTTAGTTGACTATCCTTTGTGACTGTCAATGTCAGTGTAGTTGTGTGTTGCTATCGAACCAGTTTAGAAAGTTTTAGTATCAATTACTGTAGTTATGACTACGAGTCATGTCATATTTTTGTGGTCAGAGTGATTGCAGAATCAATTAAATGAAAGAAAGAAAAAAAAATCTAAGCCGACAAATGCGAGGAGTACATTCCAATCAGTCTGTCTACTTCAATCTGAAAGTGAAACGGTATGAATAACTTTGGAAAATTTTCACTTCAGTAATTTAGGTACATTTTTTGTCTGTAAACGTTCCATGTGTCTCGCCGTGTAGGCTAAACAGTTTGGCACGGAGATAGTAAATTTTAAAAATTGTTCCTTTGGATGGAACTTAAATTAGCAATATTTGTCTAACACCTCACATCTGAAGTATAATTGAGATCGAGAAAAAAATATGATTTTCATTCAAGTTTAGTCAGTTTCCATGTATGGCTGTGAGTTCATCGTAGATGTGTTTCCATGTGAAGCCAGCCATGACGAAGATGACCGATAATCATCTCAATGTAACCAACTTCCGGTATAATTTCACATGCTCATTAAAGTTCTGAAAATTTCAATTTTATTTACATCGATGGACCCCGGGAAGAGATATCGCCATTATTTATGAATCAATGAATCGGGTGGGTGGTCTCCTCATTTGTCAGTCAAACAGACAGATCCCACACAAAAATGAATGGGCCAAACATTATCTAATATCCATATAAACAATTAATAGGTTTTACTGTAGTATTTTGCAGTCATTTACAATTACAAGTGCAAACAACCTGTAACTTAGAGATCTACACAGAGAATGGTATGAGACGGAGTACGTATTATAAAAGATAATCCAATATCATCTCAGGGAAACTGCGCACTGTAATCACTAACTGCTATTATGAGAACAGAAGAGATTAATGAACGAACAAGTCTTATGCCAAACTAAGCCCAACAGAAGACAAAATCATGATATGTATACCAGTGAACATACTGGTAAATAATGAGACAGAAAATATGACCGAGTTGAATTAAGTATATTTTCAATCCAACTCACAATGATGTATAGTGATAGAAACCCTTGTCCTTCTTACCTTGTAACTCGTACCAATTCTGCGCCGAGAAGATATGACCTATTTTTCTTTGCTGCTTACTCTTTACCTTGGCTCCAAAAGGATTCTAAACATCGGCAACTTCTTTATTCGGTGGGTCTCATCTCCCAATGTATGCTACTATCAAATCTCTTCATAAGCTCTGATGACATAAAAAAATGTTATCAGAATCAAATAAAGAAAAGCCAGCTGCTTTGTAGAAACGGGGACAAGATACTACTAAATTGATCTCGTAGCTTAAAGCAGAATATTTCACCTTCCAGTGCTTTTAGCAAAAAAAAGGTTTACTATGAAATATGAATACTAAAAAGCCCAAGTCCTGCCATGTCCCATCAGGTATTGTTTCTTTGAAAGAAATCAAATAATTATGCAGATGTCTATTTCAAACTGTTGATATGTAGACGAGTATCCATAAAGATTGCTTTCACTAAATACTAACACATTAAGTAGCTCGAAGTTGCAAGTATAAATTAGGGTTTTATGGCATATAGGTACATAATTAAGAGTTAGTTATATACTATAAAACATAATAATACTCTTAATCCTAATCACATTCTTGTAACCCGCTACCTAGACCGCGCCCATTTTCTGCGCTTTTTCTCTCTCCAGCAACGACAGTCACCGTGTTCATGACTGTTCTTTCTCTATATCTCTCCCCTCCAACTCAATCTTTCTCCATTTCTGTTCAATCGACTTAGGGTTCAAACTTCAAACAAAGTAGGGCACAATCCATGAAGTTGATCCTTAAATCAAAAGGAGCCAATTAATTGTTCAATTGAAGCTTTAGTTTAGTTTGTTGTATATAGGTAAAGTTACTAACTTTTTCTTCATTTTTTTCTCTGTTTTGGTGATGATCTTGTCGTCGTTTGTGGTGATTATAGTGATTCAGTGTAATTCTCCACCTCTTTCATTTCTTATGGCAATGATTTTGTATGATCCTGTTTTCTATTACAATGAATTTGTGTGATCATGTGTGTTTTGTTTTCTGGTTTTCACATTTGTTTTTTTTGGTTTGGTTTTATAACAGTGTTTCACACTTTATTGTTGATTTTGTCCAATTTTTATGGTAATTACATTCCTTACGTTCATTCTATGAGATTATATGCTGGTTTTATACGACATTATCAGATAAAAGTACATTATAAATTTCACAGAATCATTCAAATGAAAGGAAGAGAGAGAGAGAGAGAGAGATGATCACCAAAATAGAGACACGAGATCACCAAAAAGGATCAGCAGGTTACACGAGAACACCTAATGTATGTTAATCAGATTTCAGATCGATTACATGTACCAACATAGAACCGACCTATAAATCAGTCACCAAGAGGCAAATTGAAGTTCGATAAAATACCTGAGCAATAACAAATGATTGTTTCTGAAACACTCAAATATTAAGCAACTGACGAGCTTTTTGTCCCCAATTTTTTTTTTTAGAAGATGGAACTACTCTTTCCGTTTCCTTGAGTTTGATTTCCTTGGATTTCAATTTCTTTCTTGATGAGCTCAAAGAACCTTCAACTGAAGAGGCAAAAGGGAGAAAGTAGAGAAAATATCCATGATTCATAACCCTTCAATGGTAACAACATCAGAAAGGTTTTACACAATACTTACCTAATTATACTAGGCTACTACAGTGGCCATGTTTGCGGTATGCTTTTCAGATTGAGCATATTCACTAATTTCAAAAGTAATTTTATAAAGAAGTTTCATCCTATGTCCTTAATTCTTACCCTCAGAAAGAAGAGCATCTTTTGGCATGTTTTAGCATTAAATTAATTAAGAAGTGGTATTCAATAGTTAGGAAACCTAGAGTAAGTTAAACAATGGCTGCAAGTGAAAAATCATGTATACAACATTTAATCCCCTCAAACAAATTTGTGCATCGCAAAACCATTCAATCCTACGTACCTTGCCATTCCCAGACCACCTTCGATTCACCTTTTACTATTCTCGGGTACCGGTCCAAACGAGAATCTTCCTGAACCAACTCCTCAACCTTCAAGGACAAAGAACCAAAAAGAAAACAGACACAAGAAAGTTCAATTTACATGTTATAAGGCAGTGTGCGAAGCTTAAGAAAGACCGAGAGTTCATAGGATTATCTAGTGTTTGATGGTAGAGGCTTTTTTAGCTACATAAGCGTACATTACCTTTTTCCATAACGCAGGATCTTTCCTTTCTTTGGGCAACAAAAGATGATCACGCAACCATGAAGCAATAACCCATGGTTCACCCTCATTATTAGGACTTCTCGACATCAGCGCATGCTCTTCAAGTATGTCACAGACCTATCAATTTAAAATTTCTATTCTTTAATCACAGGGACCCGAGAAAAAGAATTACACCCATCCGAAGAAAAGTCCTCACCACGAATGAGGATTTTTTCTCAGTGTAGTCAACAAATAATCGATACAAAAGAATTGATTATTTTTATTCACATGCCAGGCAAAAACAACTGATACCTGATTGTAAAGTTGTTCGGCTCTATTCAACAGGTAAAATCTCTGCCGAAGTCTAAATATAACCAATGCACTTCCAATAAGCTGCAAAAGTCAATGTTGTCAACACATTTTGCTTTCAGATACTACTTATCTAGGTTTAAATATCATTTTCTCACCAACGCAAAAAGTGGAACTAAGACCATGGCATGTTTAACTATCCATTGACGAACTAAACAGGTAATTGGAGTATAATTCTTCACCAGCATATGCGGACATCCCAATTCTTTAACACTGCATACGAAGTGAGAGAACATTGATCACAATCATATAGGCGGTGAATGATGATTACTCATAGATATTCTGGTCAATTAAAAACACAATGACATACCCTTCACCACTTGTTCTAGACTCCAAAAGTTTACTCGTTGTCTCAGTTGCTCTTTGCTTTGCATATGCATACACGTCTCTATCCAAGCCTAAGTTCTCCATCAATATGGACTCATCTAGATCATTCCATACTTTCACTTCCTGAGTCTGAAATGTTAGATGTATTATTAAACTGCCAATATTACTTACTAACTTTGAAAGGAAAATAAAACACTACCAATAACATAAGAAATTTGTTCTCGTGACTTACCCATGCCGTTCCAACTCCTTCACATAAATAGTGAGCATATGCTTCACATACACGTCTTGCTACTAACTCTGACTGCAATGCGGAACACACAAATTTAGATTTAAAAAAAAAGGAAAACAGAAAATCTTATTCTTATAATGAGAAAATAGGAATGACTAACAAGTTTCTTTGCTGTTTCGATTATATCTCCGTCTTCTACGCATAACTTCCCAACCTTTCTATAGCCACGGTTACATTCTAACTTGCCCTCGTGGCACTCTCCGTTACTTGGACACAGCTCACAAGAATCTATCATAAAGGCCGGTGGTTAAACGATCTCATGTAAATTTTGCAAACAAAAAAACAGAATGATACAATTAAGGACACATTTAAATAATATTCTAATTCAGATAATCTACTCATTTTAAACACTTGAAATTACGAATTAAGCTAAAAAAATATGTCGGAATAAAAAAAAAAGTAACCAAATAAACCCTAAAAATACTCCAGCATTCTAATAAGAAATATGCCTTGTACTTCAGCAACTAAATTATCAAACACGAGCAGGTAAAATTACGAATTACCGGAAACAAACAGGTACAGTCCGAGGATATTAAATGCAACCACGAAAACCCTAAAAATACTCCGACAATATATCTAATAACTGCCTCATACAGCAACCAAAATTTATGAATTAATCTAAACCAAAAAACAGGAAACCTCTGGTTATAAAAAATATATCAAAAAAAAGTTATCAAATAAATGCCTCGATACTTCAGCAACTAATCTATCAGACCTTAGAAATCAAATTTACGAACAAACCTAAACGATAAACACAGATAATTCGATTATATAAAAATATGTGTCCAAAAAAACACTCAAGCAATTTATTCAAATAATTACCTTGACTTCAGCAACTAGTCTATCAAACATTAGAAAGAATAGTTACGAACTAACCTAAACGATAAACAGAATTACTGAAATAATTCTAAATGTATCCAAAAAATACTCTGTAAATTCAATCAAATGAACATCTCATCCTCATACTTCAGAAACTAAGTTGATAAAAATCAGCAGTTAAAATTACTAATCACCATAGACAATAATGTGTAGCGCCGGCCCACTGGGAAGGCGAGTCACCAGTGCCGGTCCAAGGGCTATGAGCGCCTCAGCGGATTTTTTTTTTGCGCCCCTATTTTTTTCCCCATCTTGCAAAAAACAGTAACTAAAAAATAAAATAAAATAAAAATAATCAATTGAGATGATATAGATTTTTTTTAATTAATATATAAGAGCATATTCTAATTTTTTTTATTAAAAAAACTTCCAGTAATACTCCTCACAATCTCTCTTTTTTAATGGCTCCATAACCCACTCTTGTAAGTTATCTAAAAAAAAACTGAAATTACTAAACAGATAAAGAGTGTAGCTAATACGGTAGAGCGCTTGCTTTGCTTGCAAGAGGTATGGGGTTAGATTCCCTTTTTAACTCCATTAATTACAATTAAATTTTAAATGTCAACAAAATAAAAAATGGGATGCGCCTCAATTGGGCCAGGTCCACAGACGGACCGTCTGATTCGGCTTTCATATGGGCCGGCGCTGCGAGTTAGACATCCCGCCTAAGGCGCGGCCCAATAGAGGCGCAGCCCATTTTTTTTCCTTTTCTTTTTAACAGTTAAAATGTTATACTAAATGGAGGTGAGGGGAATCACACCTTGTCCCTCTGTCATGCAAAGTGTGCACCCTACCATATGAGCTTGAGCTCTTGTTTGTTTCAAAATATTAGTTTTATTTACATAACTACAAGTCTACAATAGTGGGTTATGGAGCCATTAAAACAAGAAAAAAATAGTGAGGACAAATAAAGTAAGTTTGTTTTTTTATAATAGCCTCTAATATATTAATTGGACAGGTTCTTCTAATTTTATTTAGTGTTTGATTATTAAATTGCATTTGGTATAAATTGATTTTTTTATTCGGATATTGTTCCGTTTTTTAAGGTTAATACTTGATTTATGGCTCAATTTGACGTATGGTTCAATTATATTTTAATTGATTATTCGGTTTGTTCAGAGATCGATTTATTTTATGGTTCAATAGTTGTTACTTTACAGAAAACCTAACTGAGCCTGTTTGGTGTAGGTGTTATGAAAGGAAAAAAAAGGTGTTTACCGGATATCAAATTAAAATAATGAGTGGTTTAACCAAAACGGGATATGACATAGTATAATTGAATTTTTTGTTTCATAAATTGCAAGAATAGGCCATTTCCGTCGAACGTTTTGCGTTGAAATAAGTTTCAAAGTAATATTTTGTTATTTAGAAAAGAGAAGGGGGGGGGGGGGGGTTGGTTTGCAAGAGGGAGAAAAAAATGGGGCCATTTTTTTTTTTTACTGCTGAGGCTCTAATAGACCTAGGACCGGCACCGATAATGTGAATAAACAGTAATGATCTGGGAATAAAAAACACCAGCAATTCAATCAAATAACTGTCTCAATGCTTCATCAACTAAATTATCAAACAACAGAGAAGAGGGAGAGAGATGAAAATCGGAATATAGTTCATAAATAACATTCAATTAAAAAATGATTCACATTCCAGCAACTAATACAACAAATAAACGCCTCGACATTCAGCAACTAATGTATCAAACAATAATAAGCAAAGTTACGAATTACCCTAAATAATAAACACGAATAATTCGATTATAAAAAATTCAATTAAATGAACGCCTCATACCTCAGAAACTAAGTTATCAAACATCAGCATCTAAAATTACGAATCACTGTAACTAATATCTTCAGAAATGATTTTCAATTAAAAAATGATTAACAATCCAGCAACTAATACACTACCAAACACTGGCAACTGAAATAACGAATTAATAATAAATGGGAATTAAGTAATTAATAATAAATGCCTTGATACTTCATCAAATAATCTATTAAACATTAGAAAGCAAAAATACGAATTAACCTAAACAATAAACACGAATAATTCGATTCCAAAAAGTACTCCGTAAATTCAATCAAATGAACACCTCATACCTCAGAAACTAAGTTATCAAACATCAGCAGCTAAAATTACTAATCACCATAGACAACAAACAGTTATAATCCGGGGATAAAAAACGTAATAAAAAATGCTCCGTAAATTTAATCAAACACTGCATTAACACTTCATCAACTAACTTATCAAACAACAGCAGGTAAAATAACGACTTAATAAATGTAATTGAGAAGTTACTAGAAACGAGAGAGAAATCGAAATCGGAATACAGTTCAGAAATAACATTCAATTAAAAGACGATTAACATTTCAGCAACTAATATAACTAACATTAGCGACAGAAAATAACGAATTAATAATAAATGGGAATAAGTAATTACTTCAGAAATAATATTGAATTAAAAAATGATCAACATACCAGCAAGTATAAAACTTCAGAAACTGAAATAACGAAATAATAATAAACGGCAATTAAGTAATTACCTGACGAGTAAGAGAAAACGAAATCGATGGTGGAATTACAAAACGGTTTAGCAGCTAAATTTACGAATTACCGTAACTAGTATATTCAGAAATAGTTTTCATTTGAAAAATAATTCACATGCCAGCTACTAATACACTATCAAACATCAGCGACTGAAATAGCGAAATAATAAATGGAGTTGAGAAGAGAAAGAAGTCAAAATCGGAATATAGTTCAGAAATAAGAATTCAATTAAAAATGGTTCAAAATCCAGCAACTAATAAACTACTGTCAAACATCAGAAACTGAAATAACGAATTAATAATAAATGGAAATAAGTAAGTAATTACCAGATGGATAAGAATACCCTAAGTCTAAGGTGGAGTCACAAAACGGTTTAGGAGCTCGGTTGAGAACCGTAGCGAAGTAGTTAACGGAGACCGCGACAGAGACGGCAACGGTTACGACGGCGATTAGCTTAAGAAGCTCGATTTTCGAAGGAAAGAGATTCGACGGGGGTTCCATTATTAGTGGTGATGATGACGTGGTGGGTTTTGTTCTTCTTTTGCTAATGGGGTTTAGTGTGGGGTCTGGTTTTCTGCCAGGTTTCGGAGAGGGGAAAAACATTTTGTTTGATGACGAATTTCTCCGCGTTTCTGTCACTCTTTGCTTGTATTTTATTTTTAAAAAAGGACGAAATATTTCAATAACCGGTATTTCCGTTTTCCAGCGACGTTTCCATTTATCGTTAAAAGATTTTAATTTTAAAAAAATATATATATACTTTTGTTGTTGTGTGACATATTAGCTCGTTATAGATATATATAAAGATATGTATAGATATAGAGAGGTATGATAAACCACAGACGAAGTGTTTATTCATTAATGTGATTGTACACAGATATACATCAAAAGATCCATAACCCTCCTTATATATAATAGAGCGTAAGGTTACATATGCTAGGAAAGCCCAAGATAGGCCCAATATAGTAATACCCAAGATGGCCAATAATATCCTACAACACTCTCCCTTTGGACGTCTTGATTTCTTCGTCTTCATGCTGTCGATGTGAGTCGAGTTCATTCGCAGTGTTAAACACATAAAAACCTTAGGGACGGAAAACCCAGTGTGGGACAAAACCGGTACCTAGGAGAAACTGTGTAGCCGAATGATATAGGCCGAAATTCTATGTAATTAACTAACTACAAAATAGTGTGCCTCATCAAAACCTTACCAGAGCAAACCCAATGGGAAAATCTCTGATCGAATATAAAATAGTGCAACAGTGGTAGTAGTAGGGGATCAACCACAAAACAGGTGCCTCATCAAAACCTTGCTAGAGTAAACCCAGTGGAAAAAACCTCTAGTCGAATGACAAAAGAGTACACAGTGTTGGTAAGAAGTATACAACAGGATACTCTACCTAATTTCGGCAATCTTAAGTGAGACATAATGGGAACGTGTCTCGCTAAAAACCTTGCCAAGGAAAACCCAGTGGGGAAAAAAAACTTTGGTGTAAGGACAAAAAAAGTACACGAGCATGCGACTGGATGCTCCCTCTCACTTGCACACGACAGGGTGCGAGGATTTCGACTAAGTAGTAATTAGTGCAATAAGCATTCACTTGGATGCTCCCCTCACTTGCACACGACTCGGTGCAAAGATTTCATATTCCAAGAAAGAGTACGAGCATTCGACTGGATGCCTCATTTACTTACACACGACTGTATGCAAGAAAATATAACGTGGAATAAAACGAGCATTCGACATGATGCTCTTAAACTTCATATGTGAAGATTTATTTCGGCAAAAAATGCTAAATAGCATAATCTAGTCATGTCTCTCTTGATCGATAACAACAAGTTGTCCTCAAATAAGATAAGTGTTTTATATGGATCGTGAGACAGAGCATATGTAATTCAAATATGGCTAATACGAGCTCGAAGCCATATACACTCTCTAATCGTCTCATAGAGCACGGGTAGATCAGAGTGATTCGTTTGGAGTCATTCCAAGACCTCCAAGATATTGTCTTATTCCTAATGGTAAAGACATACCATGTTAGGAATATCCCTTATGCGGGTCTGATAAGTAACCAGCATCGGTATAACCGAAAAAGGGTTGCGTTAATTCGAGTACCGAAGAGGGTAGGTATACTCGATGACGCAAAATGGGATAAGACAAGCCCTCATCCACATTTATCTTAAGGTAATGAGAAAATGTCTTTTATGCCATTTCGATGGCAGCGTGTTAGGGCGATGCTGTGTCGAGCTATACCATTCACAGCAGACAAGATGTTCGTCCTAATACATTAGACCAAGTACAATGATGCGCTTATTGTACTTAGATATGAACATCATGGTTCAATATATTTTTGTCGTCTCATCAGGGACAGACCGGGTCTCTATCAATGTTTGGTGATCGAACGATCATGGGAGAATCTGACGACTTAGCGTCATAATGACTAAAACGTCATAACACCTTCTGGGTGTAGTCTGAATCATGGACTTAGATTCAATCTTTACGGGACTCGATCATCAGGCGGAGTCACTACCGTGTCTTCCCAAGATCCTTCATCTCGAAGGCAAATCCAAAAAAATGGATCGCGTAATAAAACACGCAAGGGCATAATACTTGTTCAAGTATCCCAAGCTAATCAAGTACTCACTTAGGCGGGTATACCACATCCGCTCGGATTATATTAATCCATATAGTGAACGTCTCATTTAATTGAGATCGTGTTCCGTGGTCAGGAACTACTTGATTAAAGCATATGAAGTCACACAGGGACCTTCATCTGTATCTCTTTGTCTAAATCCCCATAGAGATAAAACCGTGACCACATTCATGGGTGCATACTCAGTTTTTCGGAAACTACTAAAATGGTAAAGTAGGGGACTATTATAATGTCCATTACGAAGAAATCAACCATCTCGTAATCAATTACAAGGTGTGAGAGAAGTCTTGCGCTACTAGGCGAGCATTCTACAATGTCATTATTCTCATCACTTTTCCTTACGAATAACCAAATAAACGAACTCGTTTAACATTGGTGGTGTTGGATCTACAAGTCCGAACACACTTTCGCTAAGGAGTCTACTTGGATTTCAAGTTTCCATTAGTACAGTCTATTCTCCGTTGACTTCAGGCAATGGTACATGGTTCCATGTCATAATTTGTTCATATTATCAGTCGTCACCGAATATATGAATAAGTAATCAATGACAGTCTCGTTTCGCTTCAATATCGTCTAAGATATCATGATCGATAGATATTTCGAGATTCTTAGGATGAGGAGGAAATCACACATCTCCTTGATCCTTTATAATCTCGTGCGACAAACGAGTTTCAGTTCACCACCTCTGGGACTGAACGAATTAAGAACCGGTCAACTTCCTCATATCTTGGGAAGGATGACAGACTGACGGCCGACGGCAGCGTCCTTTGCTTGGCGGGTTCGGCCAAAGCAACGTGTTACGACAGGAACACGGCGTCCGACATGGACGTCTATCCTTGCAAGCATTTTGCAGCAGGTATAAATGATCTCGTGACATCTCATAAAGTCATTAAATGCGTTTGACATTTAGTTAGACTTGAGGGAGTCTATGCACTTACTTATCACTAAGTGCGGTTTTGGGGATCAAGCTAAGACTGAGTGGGTTATGCCACGTTACTTCACGTCGTTCCTTATCAACGGTAACATGCAAATCTCCCCCTAACGACGGGGAGAACAGTCTTAGCAATGTCACTTTCGCATATCATGCGGTAAAGAGATCGCTTGCCAAGGTTACTCAATCAAATGATAGGCAGGGGATTCATAATCGACTTATGTCCCCTTCAGAGGTCCATATTTTGAACGCTATAGCGGCTCAATCAAAATATTAAGCACTCAAACACGCGTTCATATGAGGCGTCTGGCTCATAACCAGTAACCAACTGGTGCGCATTTAGTGTTTTGAGTGACTATGAGCCTCAGACGGACCAATGCAGCAAAATAGCATGACCCCACACGGAAATATAAATCTTGGTGCGCAAGACCAAGAAGTGCGTGCAACCATTTGCAGTCGCATCATCAAACTTTCCGTGAGTCCATTTGGGTCTGAACATAATCGACAGGATGTTCAATTTCAATTTCCAAACTCAAGTAATTCAAATCGAAATTTCGATTCTTACTCTTCGGAATTATCAAGTTGACTAGACTTTTCAGAATAATCCGGATCATGAGCCATCAACTTAATGATAGGGCTAAAAGTTTAGAAAGTGCTGCATTTATGTGGACAACATTAAAATGTGACCATATTGTCGATGCATCAACCATAACCATTTATATTTATTATCCGTCTTATGGTTGGATAAGTCCACAATAACTCCTTCAATTCTTTACAAGAATTCTACGAGTTCATTTCGTGATCTTTACACATACTAGTCTTTCAAAGTGAGCATTAATGGCATGAATTTCGGATTAATCGCGAAATATATTCTCAGAGAGAATCCAAATGCGATGCGATTATAAATCAAGCATCGTCTTTTGACCCGGGAATATCTCATCCGGTCAATGTCACAATATCAAAATGCTCTAATCAATCGACGACAGGCGAATGATAGTATAGACAATCATGTCTTAGCATCTAAATCATTTATCATTTCGACGACAGGCGAAATGATAAGGTAACTTTAAATGCTTTTAAAAATTGTGGTAGAAACCACTTGAAAGACATTTCAACCCCTCTAAAATACGCTTTTGATCGTATTGAATGGAGCCTAATGTAAAGAAATTTTAATTCTTTCATGAGCTATTACCAGATAACACTGGTTTTCTCGAATATTTTATAACTCAACAAGGTACGGCAGGACCTACATGAGTATAAGACCTCATATTTGACAAATCAATTTGGTTTTACCAAAGATTTTGATTTGGAACGATAGGTCCAGAATCGTTGTCACTGAGTACTATTTTAGGCAAATAGTTGGTGAAATTATGTGGTACACTGTTACCCACTATTTCCAAAAAAATCAACTACCCCACAAATATTGCCTAAAATTTCATAATTTAAAGTTTGGTCACATTTGTCAAAAGAATTTTCTCAAAACACTTTAAATTATTTCGAGAAATTTCGTAAACAGGCAAACCATAATCCAAAAGTATGTCCAAATGGAAAAATCATAATCCAAATGGAAAAACATAATCCAGATGAGCGAAAAAATGGCTCAATGTTTTATCAAAATCAATAAAGAAAGGTATCAAACTCATTTGAGCCACAAAATCGGGGGTCTCAAGAGTTTCCTTTCAATTAGTTTTAACCACATTAGCATCGGTTTTTTCACCTTTATAATAGTTTTGAACTATTTAAGGAGTAACCGTGCATGACCTTTGTATTTATAGCATAGAGTTGGCTCCTTGAGCATTATCTCTTGCTTTGTGACAACGGACCATATTGTTCCTTTCAATTACTGTCTTTGAGCCACAAGTTTTTTGATTTTGACGATTGTCTAAAATCTCGCTTGGCTAGGCGATTCATCGGGATCGCGACAGTTCGAGACAAATAACACTTGTCTCGGTTCTCGATTCGTGGAAAAAAAATATACACGAAGAGCATTAATATCAGGAAAACAATTCGCCATTGACCCAATAGGATTAAAACTACTCACCGGGGTAATTTTCTTATCCAATAACAGATGGGCGATAAAGGAACATGGTGAATATAAATTCACGATACTGCTTATGAAATACAATTTCCAAGCTAGTATTTTGGTGAAGGATTGCTCCAATATGTCAATTTCAGACATTTGTTCACCATAGATGTCATCACGTCTCAAATGTGGCGGCGGAATAAAATCAACGTCTTAGCATTCATCATGATGGTAACAACAAACTCATGTTTTACTCATCAAAGATGGCATCCAAAAAAAATTTGGGCATCACATTTTCACACATCAGGGTGAGTAACATGTGGTGACGGATTAAAATTAACGTTTTAACAGTCATTTCGCAAGTATGTTTTTACGATTTTTCTCATCATAGATGGCATCCAACATGTGTTGAGAGTTTTGGATTATTTATCATATAAAACGACTGATTTATATGTTTATAGTTTGCACAAGCATAAACTTTATTTCGAAACGACAGGTTCGAAAAATAGTTTTGCTTTTAATGTGAATAGGTTCTCATTGATCGAACGACAGGTCGATACAGAGACACCAATTCGGCGAAACATACATCACTATATAAACACACTCGGGGAAATAATTATTTAGTCAACCCCTTTCGGTAGCTCTACTTGAAAAACGACCAGGAAAGACGGTGAGGGTGGAGGGCACGAGTGCCACTTAAAACCCGACCTCATTAGGATATCGACTTCCGCCTATATCTTTCCTAGACATCGTATCCAAATAGGTGAGCCTAGTTGGGGAAGGTTCATAATTTTTCCAACTTAAATGTGAAAATATATGATTTCGCAAATTACCATATTTTACACAAGTGTACATGACAGTAAATAAATACATAGATCGTACCTGCTTGCATGATTAAATAATATAGCAGTAGCATGGTAGTACATATTAGCACAATCTAAATTTACCAATTTACACTAAGCAAGATATTACTCAATATTTAATTATTCTATTGCTATGTGTAAGTTCTATATATGGTAACTAAATCATTCATGTACGTAATATATTTTATTTACCAATTTACAATATACACGCAAGTTACATACATGGTAATTCACAAGATTTATTATATCATGAAAGGAATCAAATATTAACTCATGGTAATTGACTAATTACATTAATAAGTTCCAAGATCGCATGCATTGACAATATATTAGACATATTTGAACTTGTATACAATTATGTGTATAGGATTAAACTATAGGGACCGTAGCATAATATCAGTAAACTTATAAGTATTCTCTTACAACATTATTACTAAGTCAGCCCACAAGTTTCAGCATGTTTCAAACAGGTCCCTAACGTTCTGAACATAATATGTTTGCCTCTACAGGTTTTATTCTACCAATTTAGAGCAGAAGTATATTTATTATATAAGTAACTTTCAAGACTTGGTAGCAATTTAATTAGTGCCATGGTATATACATACAATCATGCAAGCATGTAAACATGAAATTATCTATTTTATTCTGTTACATACATTGAAATATATACGGTTCATTAGAAATACTATAGCAGTTTGATTTTTCCAAATCAATATCAAACATGTTTATGTCATTATCTAAACACTATAGCAGTTTGACTTTTCCAAATCAATATCAAACATGTTTATGTCATTATCTCAGTAAACGACTACGAATCAAGTATGCAATTTATTTGTTTTACATATATAAATAATTAATCCATACAAATAACAAACTCTGATACACATGAATTATATACTACGGTATATTTATCATGTTTTAGTTATCCATAAAATAATACGTGCGATCACATATATGTAATAAATTAAGTTTTGAATTCGGTACCTTACGCACGGTATGTTGGTGAAGGTCGATATAGCAAAACCTTAAAAACCCGCCTCAAGGTTTATAAATACTCAATATCTGTGCGTTTACCAAAAATCTCCAATATCCGCGAGCGTATATCCTATTCTCCGCGAGCAAAATGCCGATAACGTGTTGTGTGACATATTAGCTCGTTATAGATATATATAGAGATATGTATAGATATAGAGATATGTATGATAAACAACAGACGAAAGGTTTATTCATTAATGTGATTGTACAGAGACATACATCAAGAAGTCCCTGACCCTCTTTATATAATACAGGGTAAGGTTACATATGCTAGGAAAGCCCAAGATAGGCCCAATAGAGTAAGACTCAAGATGACCAATAATATTCTACACCACCTTTAAATTTTTTAATAAGATATGATTATTTCCATCAAGTGTTTTGTAGTGATATGATTATTCTACACCACCTTTATATATGAGGAGCAACTACGAGTCGGATGTCCGACACAGCGTTGACAGACGCATGCCAAAACATTAATGGTTAAGATTAAGTTTAAGGATACGATTCGGTCGACGTCGGCATACGTCAATTGATAATTTACTATTTGTATAATTATATTTTTTTTCATAAATGTATCATATTTTTCTACGACCATAACTTGTTATAAGTAGTTTTTTTTGCTAACTTGAATTTTTCAAGACACTCTGTGTTAAAATTATGCATTGTTTGCAATGCCTTTTCTGCCTTACTGTTGTTGGTTATGGAAATATATACATAAAATTAATTAAAAATTAAAACTAAAAAATATTATTGGTTGGCACACCCTAAATAATAGTGCATTTTAGAATGAACACTGAATGATTAACACTACCGTGAATCTAGTCCACTATTGTTTATGGTTTGTCATATACTAAAAACCCAATACCTATTAATGAACCCAAAAATATATATCATAAAATTAATTCAAAATTAAAATTAAAAAATACTAAAAATCTAACACATGTAAATGAAGCCATAAATATTTATGCTAAAATTAATTTAAAATTCAAAATACAAAATACTATTGGTTGGGACACCCTAAATAATAATGCATCGGATTCATATAATTGTTTTTCCATATGGTAAGACAATATAGAAAATTTTCTAAACTTTTTTATTGATTTTCGAATGAAATTGCATTTTATCTATTGTTTTAAAAAAACATACCAGGTTATCCTGAAAAATTAAATGCAATCAAAACCAATCTGTCTTGCTCCCCCATTTGCTTTATTTGATATCATGCATTTAATTTCGTTATTTAGTCTTTTCTACATTTTACTGTTTGTTTGAGAATAGTCTTACTGTTTACTTTTTTTCCATACTACGTATATTTATTTATTTTCCATTGAGTATAACTGTGCACGTTCGGTCATGTTTATAACATTATATTTTGATCGTGTTATCGTTTTTTTTTATATGGATTTGTAATTTTATCTGATTTTTTGCTGATTTTTTTTTAAATCAACGCTTTATTTTATTTGTAAAGTGTTTGTTCAGAAAAATATGTAAAATTTGACTTTTTATATATTTTTTGGTATTTATTAATATTACTACTTTATAAATAGCTAAAATAAACAATAAATACCAAAAAATTATAAAAATACAAATTTTACATAATTTTTTTGAACAAACATTTTAAAAATAAAATAAAATATTAATTTAAGAAAAAAATTGATTTTTTTTATAAATACATATAAAAAAAAATAACATGAACAAAACATATCTTAACCAAATGTCCTCACGTGTTCTAACATTTTAAGAATAGGGTGCTTTTGATAAAATTGAGTTATTTGGTCAGATTTAACTTTTTAAACAAGAAAAAAAATTGTATAAAGTAAATGAATCTCACCCATATGCACTTCAACTTATTTGGCTGTTTATGATACATTCAAATTAACCACGTTAGATTAGAAAATGTATGTTTATATAATATTTTTTAATAACTAATTTATTTTTTATATTTTCAACAAATTAGAATTTGATAAATTAAAAATAAATTATAAAATACACTGAAAATTCAAATAAAAATATAGAAAAGTCCTAGCTAAACTTAAATATTAACCTGATTTTTTTTTATCCCTTCACATTAACACATTAGGCTTGTGATGTCGTATAGGCGACGGTTCTAATTGTGGAATAACATTTTTATTGCGCCAAATATTCTCTCTCTCATCCGTTCCTCTACACACAACTCACATTATTTGATTGTTTATGCTACAGTCACGTTAATCACCGTTTAGATTAAAAAATTATGATTAGTTAATGTTTTTCAATAAATCATTTATTTTTTATATTTTTTATAAATTAAAATTTAATAAATTAAAAACAAGGAAATGAAAATATAAAAAACTTAGCCTAACTAACTTAAACTTAAATATTAGTCGTGACTGTTCTAATTGTGGAATAACATATTTATTCCGCCAAATATTATCTCTCTCATCTGTTCCTCTGCCCACACATCTCTGATCAAATTTCTGAAAATTCCTAATTTCTCACCTTAATCATGACGCTTTCTTTCACTGAAAACTCTGTACACAGGTGAACAATTCATTTATTTATTATACTTACTGTTTTATCATAACATACTCAACCCGATATTTATTATTTAAGGAGATTCATTTTTTACTTTAGTTCTTATATATACATATATCTATGCGTTTTAAACGGATCCAAAATAAACCTGGATCGTTTTGTATAATGTGTGCACTTGTCTAAGTATATTTGATTAATTAACAAGAAAATGAATCATAATAAATACTAATGATGCGAGATTAAGTTTTAGATTATAATGATATCGTTGCTAGTACTCATTTAGGGTGCTACTTTCTAGGAATTGTTTCATTGATATTATTATATTAGAATTTTTTGCCAAAATAGGCCAGTTGGGACTGAAAAATCACAGAATGGGCTACCTTTCTTTAAAATTCCCAAAATGGTCTACTTCTTTATCTTCGTTAATTGAATTGACGAAGTTCTGTGAAATTAAAAAACGATCGGTCGTTTTATGAAAAACGATCGGTCAACAATTTAGACCAAAAACGATAGGTCGTTTTGGCCATTTCGATCGGTCGTTTTTCAGAAATACTTCGTTAATACAATTAACGAATTAAGTTCTGTGAAATTAGAAAACGATCGGTCGTTTTCTGAAAAACGATCGGTCGTTTTTATCATGAACTCACTGGAACAATTTGGACCAAAAACGATCGGTCGTTTTGGCTATTTCGATCGGTCGTTTTTCAGAACTTAAAAAAACTCATTTAAAAAAACTCATCTCTTCTTCCCAGACCTCTATTTACTTTAAAAAAAAAAAACAGAGCTCTTAGATCATCTTATTCTCCCAATCATATTTTAGGGCAAATCTCAGATCTCTTCCAAAACAGATAAAAGCTCAATATTTTGTAAAGACTCTATGTTTCTATAAGACTCAATATTTTGTAAAGACTCGGTTTTTTCCACTATTTTTTGTGTTGTTGAGTAGTATTTGAGTAAAATTGATAGTTTGACCGTGTGGTTATCGAAATGAAAAATCCTACAATTATGTGTTATTGGGGAGGTACGATGATGAAAACTATTAGCGAGGGGTTATCTTAAGATATTTCTTATAAAAAAAAATTTAAGGTATCTAGAAACACGACATACGACAAATTTTTGGAAAAATTGTTTAAGGAACTTGATGTCTCATCGACTTCAAATCGTTTGAGTTTAACATGTCGTTATCCATATCTGACTACACTTAATGAGTTTAAATATATGCGATTGGCTGTTGATGATAATGATTCGTTGGAAACCATGCTTGAGTTAATAGAAGAAAATGGAAGAACGTTTATAGAGCTATATGTTGAAATTGAGCAAGTTTACTCTTCTGATCAAGATTACGGGTCGTATTATAATATTCTTTCCACTAATGAAATCGGTACATCAAGTAGAACACCCATTCGACAAGAGCCAATGCCAGAGGTATATTCTAAAGAACAACGAACCAGATTTGACACATTTGGATGCAGTGTGTCGATTGTCAGATAATATTGGTTGGTCGAACAATATAATTGAGATAGAACTTGGGGATGAACCAGATGATGAAGATCCGGACGTCAATATTAGCGAAAACGAGTCTGACGATGACGAAGAAAATGTAGAAGAAGTTGACTATGAAGGATTATCATGTGAAATGGGCTCGTATATGGATGAGGATGAAAACGACCAATCAATTGGGTCACAATTGCCGAATAATACTATTCCCGATGAAATTCCTATGCATCAACCAATGTCAATTTTGTTTAATGAACCGTTCGACACTCAAGAAAATTATAGTAACCAGAGACGAAATTATATGATGTATCCTGGATTTTGGGATCCTCAAGTTAATGATCATTTTATTGGTCTTTTATTTAGGGATAAAGAAATGTTGAAAAAGGGAATAAAACTTTGGTCAATCAAACGTAACATCCATTTTACACAGTCCGATCGTTTTGGTCAATCAATCAAACTTTGGTCTTTTATCCTGGATGTTACGTTTGATTGACCAAAGTTTTATTCACTTTTTCAACATTTCTTTATCCCTAAATAAAAGACCAATAAAATGATCATTAACTTGAGGATCCCAAAATCCAGGATACATCATATAATTTCGTCTCTGGTTACTATAATTTTCTTGAGTGTCGAACGGTTCATTAAACAAAATTGACATTGGTT